>OZ024789.1:3982498-4298515 GCA_964017065.1 Haliclona indistincta
CTCCCTCCCTCCCTCCCTCCCTCCCTCCCTCCCTCCCTCCCTCCCTCCCTCTCTTTCTCTCTCTCTCTCTCTCTCTCTCTCTCTCTCTCTCTCTCTCTCTCTCTCTCTCTCTCTCTCTCTCTCTCTGTCTCTCTCTCTCCCTCTCTCTCTCTCTCTCTCTCTTTCTCCACAGATCAGTTCTATTGGATGAGAGGGTTCCAGTACATCAAAGGAGGCATCCCTCACTGCCTCAGTCAGTACAGTGACATTATTTTGAGCACAGGGAAGGCTCTCAACGTGCTACGACTATGCTGCAGTAACGTTAGTACCGTAGCAGCTGTAAAATAGTTTATCATTCAATTTGATGGAGTCTCAGAGTAGATAAAGTTTGTGTACGTCCATTATACAAGATTAAAGCCTCGATCATCGCTTTTGTTGATGTGACCGTGTAGTGACTACAAGGTGACGCTTTACACTCAAATCTTCCTTGCAAGAAGTAATAAAAGCTCTATAAAATGGGACTCTGGAAGTGAATTCGAACGCTTAATAATACATTCCATTGCTCGTTATTGGGAAAGGCTTGTTATCATTGCCGCTCGGCAATGATATGTAGGGATGACCTCGAATTAAGATGGCGGCAAATCATGTGTGAAATTTACTTTATGTTGAAGAAGCCTTTTTTCTATTACTCTGTTCTTCTTGCTGCAGCATCCTCTCTGTAATCTAGACTATCCTACTCCGGCTCTAGAGCTTGCTCTCTCTCTCAATGACGTGGCTGTCATGGAGACTAACTGTGAGGTACAGTAAGCCAGTAGTCTAGCTAGCAATGGGCAGCCCTGACCACTCCCTTCTCACCAGGGGTATCACACGCTCATGGACCACCTCTGTCAGGAGCAAGCTGAGAAACAACGAACAGAGGTACAATATTTGTCATCTTGTAGTAGTCTGTGGTTATATACAATTTTGTAGCCCAGGCGACCGTAAGATCAAAGGCGCCGCTCAGTGGTTATATCTCATATACCATAGGAAATATGTGTATTTTCCAGGAAGTGACGTCACATAGCAACACCGTAGCTACAAGATGGCGTCGTCGAAAAACGCACGCAAGATTACACTGCTGTCTTTCGGGAACGCACTGTCATTCGCCTCTGGTGACTTCTATGGAAGCTCTACTACCCCTTGAGCGCTTCGTTTAGTAACCATAAGAGCAGTAGTCTCGAGGTTTCTGGGCTACAAAATATAACCTTGGGGGTTAATTTTACTGCCCTCGTGCGCTTCGGTCCCTCGGGCAGTAAAATTAACCCCCTCGGTTATATCGCGTACCGCCTCGGTTGCCAAGGGTTAACCTATACGTAACTGAATTATGTAATGAGTGAGTATCTTATGAAAGGCGATGCAACATGCACCTATGATGTGCGAAACAAGAATGCATTAAAACGTCAAGTTAGTCAACGAGTAGAATACTGGATTATTGCAGTTGATCATGTACTCAGATAGAAGCATCACACTCATGCTGGTAGTAAATGCATGTGCACGACAACGTGAATGTAACCTTTGTTCCATACATAGGCGTAGCAATCGTTCAGGCAGGACCGCAGCCACCGGACCAATAGTTTGTCTGCCGAAGACTGCACCTACTAGCCACACCCGCATTGTGGTAGCAAAACAACGGCTAATTTAGTTGCTAACCTTTTCCCGCTAATGTGCAGGCTGTATTTTCATGGTAATCAGTATGAAAGAGAACAGACTGATGCTGAAATTGGCAAAAATGACACTCGCTTTGCCCACTGCGTTGACCTTGCTATGCCTATGGTCTCATGCAGGCACAGAAGTTTCTTTTGTCATAATAATATTATTATACTGTGTAGTGCTTAACTTAGTGTATCTCTTCAGAGATTGCAGAGAGAGCTAGATAGGCTGCAACCAATAATGGAGGCGCGACGTCAAGCACTTCTTGAGATGGAGCAGCAGAAAGGTTAGCATCTCGTCCAGAGTGTATCGTTATTGAGGTCTATAGTAAAATATTATAATAAAAACATTAATTAATGAATAAAAAGAGATTTAATCAAATATACATGTACTACGTGTAGCTACGATATTGTCCAACGTGCTAATGATGTTACATGCACTTGTTCTCCCATTTTCTCTACTCTGCTACTTTTGTTGGATACTAGTAGCCCAAGCCCATCTTCATAGCATAGTTGAATCACCATTACTTGCACTCTACTGTGAAAAGCTAGGGTTTTATTTAGGGAGGCGGGAGGTAAGGTGCTCTTCCCCTTGACCTATTCTTGCCCCCTCTTGAATCATACATATCAGTATAGGTCTTAGCTACGTAGCCAAGGATGCGCGAGATAACTGCAACGTTAGTGAAAGAAGTACTCGAGGTATTAAAGGAAAGACGGCAGTGCATTCTTGCGTGTTTTTCAACAACACCATACTTGTTGCTATGTGACATCACTTACATTGTACATTGAGCGAACATAATGCATAGTGAAATAAAGTAAAGTGAATATTATTTCATAAAAAAATATTAAAAAGTGAAGTTTTTCACTACTCAGCGGCAATCTGATTACAGTGTACATGTGAATGCATGTATTCTACTAAGTAATAGAGGGTGCTATCTTCTCATTAGTCTATATCGTTGACACTTATTCTTTTGTACATAGCAGCTTCTCTCATGTATTCTTCTTCCTGGTTAAGGTATCTCTCGTAATGTTCCTCCACTATGGCCTGTATGTTGACGTGCCTCTCCCTCTCTCTCAGCTTGTATCGCTTGGCAACAATGACAAACATGACAAGAAACAGCATGATGAGGATTGATTGTACCAGGTAGAAGTAGAACCCACAACTAGGAGTGACATTATTGAGGTTGAACTGAGACAAGATTGAAATAATTCCTGAGCGTATTGTGTGACCAATAGCAACCATGATTATTCCTATACCTATCGCTGTCCCTCTCAAGGTTTTAGGAAACTGAGCCAAGAAAGACTCTGTTGCATTGATAATTATCAATAAAGAGCCAACACTATATACAAGATCACGTATCAGCAGCCAGTATGGTGAGATAGGAAGAGTGTTAGCTGGTACAGAGCTGGTATCAAACATGCACTGGGTGCTGTTACTGAGAGTATGTCCGATTGTGTCCAGTGTGAGGTCCAGTAATGAACTTATGAAGACTAGTACCAATCCTGCTCCAACTCTCTTGAGATAGCTTGGCAATTTGCTTATCAAACATGGAAACAAAACAAATACGTAACTTGAAGCTGGTATCACTATAAATGCTGTCAAATTATTGGCAACAAATGTTAAGCTTTCAACACAGCTACGTGTGTCAGCAGTGGATGGTATTATATGAGCATGGATAAGGCTTTTTGAATCATCCGCAAATAGATTGCCTATTAAAAAAAGAACAAGGAAGACCAGCATTCTTAAAATAGTTTTAACATCTTCAACTTCTTCTTCTGTGAATGGACCTCCAAATTTGTGGTTGCCATAGTCCAAACGTGATGGTTCTTCCTCGTCTATGTAGGTTAGTGCACTGCGGCGCTCAGGGTACTTGGTCTTACGGGCATAGTTAAGCACCCTAAAAGCTGTTTTGAGAGGACTACAAGGCTTGAAATGAACCTCAAGCTTGTGATGGTATAGACAATCTGTTATAAGAATCAAGGATAGACAGAATGCAACTATGGCCAGAAAGAGGCCAGCTTGTATGCCAGTGAGCTGTGGTCTGCTGATGACAATTGGCATGCATAGAATGAGCTCGTGTGCCAGATTTGCTATCGAATAGCCCCATATGATCCATTTTATTGCAGCACTGATGTCTTCACCTGAGGCTCCAATCATTTGATCGATTGTGAATGGCGGCATAGTGATCATGATGCTTCCAGTACCTATGATACTAACAGGCATTGCTATACACAACACAACAAGTGCTGGTATTGGAGTCCAGTTGAACTGGAGCACAATGAAAGCAATCAATATAGTCCAATGAGCCACTATTGACAGCAAAGATCCAGAAATGATGACTCGGTACCTTCCAATCCAAGTATCTCCCAACCAGCCAGCAACTGGCATCAGAAGCAACAAGAACCCACAAACAATCTTTAAGCCAAACTGTACCTCATTTGGTATAGGAAGCAGTTGAATAACTCCCAGTGTGTGATAGAAGGCAGCATACGACAATACAGCCCACACTAACACTAGTAGAGTACCATGAGAGAAGGAGCACTTGTTGGTACAGGAGATTCTTGAAGGCATGATTGCGATAGAGAACAACTCAATTGTTACACCGTCCAGCTATTTATACAGACATTTTACAGTTGATCTGCTTTGATGGTTTAACAAATACCATTTACTGAAAGCATGCATTGTAAAATAACATTGTGAAGAAGTGACAACAAATATTGTCATTCTTGTTCATTACTTCCTTTACAATACAACTTTTCCTTGAGTTGATGTTTTCACTTTTCAGAAAGTATTCTAAAGCTCACTGGTAGGAGCTCTGGTCAGTATTATCAAAACATGCTTGTACTGTCTTACCGCTCAAAGTTCAACAAAAGATGACCGTGATTGATTTTCACGACATTTAAAAAGGGAGTTTTTTACGTTTCTATCAGTTTCACCGCGTTCAGTAAATGGGTGAAATGTTCATTGGTTCGCTTTTTCATGTGAACACTTTTGTGATCTTTGTTGCATTCCCTGTGAATGTGAAGGCTGATACATTTTCGGTTTTAACAACATATCGACCTTTGACATAATCTTTGCTGCTGGATACATGTCTCTTTTGTGATTTACAACAACTTTAACAGAATGTGTAGTTGTCGAGTAAGTTAAATTTTGATGCTGACATAACCCAGGAACGGAGTGTTCAACTGCTGTATTCGCTGTAGTAATATCTTGTCTAAGTCCGCCGCACTGCATGGAATTTGGGGCTTTTCTTTGCTCGTTGTGGCTCGCTATTTTCTACCTATACATTAATCCACGCTGCGTCCTGCCCATCACCAGCTAAACAAGCTAGCATTCAGCAGCAAAAACTTCAAGTTTTGCTGTACAAATGGCGGACTTTAGACTTTAGTTGAACACTCTTTCTCCCTATACGCTTCTGCAGTGACCCATAGTACAGTAAACAATTGACAATACTGTTGAATCTCAATATACTTCCTTTTTCAAAGTGTCCATCTACTACATGTAACTATCTGCAAAAAAAAAACTATAGTCAATATTGATACTGTGCTAACTCAATTGTACATGTCAGCAGCTTCTCTCATGTACTTTTCTTCCTGGTTAAGGTATCTCTCGTGATGTTCCTCCACTATGGCCTGTATGTTGACGTGCCTCTCCCTCTCTCTCAGCTTGTATCGCTTGGCAACAAAAACGAACACGACAAGTAACAGCATTGTGAGGATTGATTGAACCAGATAGTAGTAGAACCCACAACTAGGAGTGACATTATCGAGGTTGAACTGAGACAAGATGGAAATAATTCCTGAGCGTATTGTGTGACCAATAGCAACCATTATTATTCCTGTACCTATCGCTGTCCCTCTCAAGCTTATAGGACTCTGAGCCAAGAAAAACTCTGTTACAATGATAAATATAAGTGAATACCCGACACCGATTGCAAGATCGCGTATCAGCAGCCAGTATGGTGAGAGAGGAAGAGTGTTATCTGGTACAGAGCTGGTATCAAACATGCACTGGGTGCTGTTACTGAGAGTATGTCCGACTGTGTCCAGTGTGAGGTCGACTAATGTACTTATGAATACTAGTACCAATCCAGCTCCAACTCTCTTGGAATAGTTTGGCAATTTGTTTCTTAACAGTGGAAATAAAATGAGACGATAAACTGGTATCATAATAACTGCTGTGGAGTAGATGGCTAGTTCTGTTAAACTTTCAACACAGCTACGTGTGTCAGCAGTGGATGGTATTATTTGAACATGGATAAGGCTATTGTATCCATCAAAGAATAGATTGCCTATTAAAAGAACGACAAAGAAAACACCTGTTCTTAAGATAGTTTTAACATTCTCCACTTCTTCTTCAGTAAATGGTCCACCAAATTTGTGCTTGCCATAGTCCAAACGTGATGGTTCTTCCTCGTCTATGTAGGTTAGTGCACTGCGGCGCTCAGGGTACTTGGTCTTACGAGCATAGTTGAGCACTCTGAAAGCTGTTTTGAGAGGACTACAAGGCTTGAAATGAACCTCAAGCTTGCGATGATATAGACAATCTGTTATAAGAATCAAGGATATACAAAATGTAAATATGGCCAGAGAGAGAGCAACTTGTATGCCAGTGAGCTGTGGTATACTGACGAGAATTGGCAGGCATAGAACGAGCTCTTGTATCACACCTGCTACTGACCATCCCCACCAGATCCACTGTACTGCAGCACAGATGGCTACATCTGAGGCTCCAATCATTTGATCGATCATGAATGGCAGCATAGTGATCATGATGCTTCCAGTACCTATGATACTAACAGGCATTGCTATACACAACACAACAAGTGCTGGTATTGGAGTCCAGTTGAGCTGGAGCACAATGAAAGCAATCAAGACAATCCAGAGAGCCACTATTGACAGCAAGGATCCAGAAATGATGACTCGGTACCTTCCAATCCAAGTATCTCCCAACCAGCCAGCAACTGGCATCAGAAGTGACAAGCACCCACAGACAATCTTTAACCCAAACTGTACCTCATTTGGTATAGGAAGCAGTGGACTAACTCTCAGTATGTGTTTGAAGGCAGCATACGACAATACAGCCCACACTAACACTAGTAGAGTACCATGAGAGAAGGAGCTCTTGTTGATAGAAAAGACTCTTAAAACCATGATTGCGACTTTGTAGTCGTTGCGTTATCCAGCTACTTATATAGAATGGACAGTTTATAGTTGAGGTGTTGTGATGGTTTATCAAATACGATGAACCGAAAGCATTTTTAAAAACATCATTGTGAAATAATGACAACAAATATTGACATTTTTGCTCATTACTTCCTTTTTAATACAAATTTTCCCAACACAGCACACTCACGTACACTCACACACACACTCACGCACTCACATAGGAACACACACACACACACACACACACACACACACACGCATACACACATACACACACACACACCTCTATAGCCCACTTGTTGCTATCACCTGTGTTTTGTATTCTAGATCTGATAGCTGTGGGTAGGTTAAGCTAATAGTTTGAGAGGGTGCTGTAAATAGGATAGTTAATAGCGGTGGTTAATAGGATAGTTAATATAGGATAGTTTATAGATAGTCAGATTGATACCACAGGCAGGTCCAATACAAGAAGGTCCAACGACTTTGCATAAAGGTGATAATCACCTACCATACTTTACAAGTACAACTTTAATACAACTTGAGTTGTTGTTGTTGCAATTCACAAGACATTCTATACATGTACCTCACAGGTGGAAGCCCTGGTAAGTGTGTGTCATCAAAACACGGCTGGTTACTGTCTTACTGGCCCTACAAGATGACTGACTCTCTGTGTTGCGGTCTTTTCTCTCACTTCTACTGTTGTTAACACTGTCGTTTCTCATTTCCCACTCGTTCACTCTCATTGTTGTAATTTGTACATAAAATTATAATTAGTTTTGGCAGTAACACAGCCACGGTAGTTGTAACGTTGTCCACAGTTTACAGCTATCAGTTGCAATGACCTATTGTGAGCTGAAAGTGTTTATTGTAGAACAATTTGTATGAGTTATGTGATAAACATACACAGCAACAAACTGCAGCTAGTATACCTTTCTGTGCAGTGATCACAATGCAGTATAATAGTTATGCAATCAGAATCCAATCAGTGCTGACCACAAATTCAACTGGGCGTGTCCATAATGTTCAGTTCAAGTGCAGGGCACAGCACACAAGCGAGATAGTGTCTATAACTTGCTTACACAATAGACCTTTTCGTTTAAGAGGCCGAAGAATGCAATTATCAATAATTAATTTTTACGTCATATCCGTAGTAAAGCTGAAGCTGCTTTTACATTACGATCAATGGAGAATAAGCTAGTTTTGAACTGCGCGGGCTTTGTTGCGCAACCGAATATTCCAAAATAAGAGCAGTAGAAGAGAACTTTCGTCTTCCTAGTGTCTGTTAGTTTTTGTTCAGTTGCTCTACTTACTGCGTGTGCTGACTTCCAGCGGTCTATAGTATCACATCTCAGAGAACTAATGGCAGCTACAAGTGCAGACAACACCGTTGTACTTACAGAAGACGATGTTCCTGGAGCAAGCCTACAGCCACCATACGACAAACACACTACAACACAGCTTCGTCGGTGCTGCTAGGTCATATAGCCTCGAGGCTAGGTCATATGTTGCCTTACCTCAGAACTCGGCCCACACTGTAAGTAGAACGACGGAACAAATGCAAGCGTATACAGGAAAGATGAAAGTTTTATTCTATTGCTCTTATTTAGGAATATTCGGCGGCTTTGCAAAACCCGCGCAGTTTGAAAGTAGTTCATTTCTCTATTGACGTAATGTAAAATCACTGCAAACGAAGGCCCAGCCTTACTACGGATGTAAAATTTCAATTAATTATGACGCATCTATGACGCGCCAACATTCCATCGCCTTAAACGAAAAGGTCTATTGCTGTAGTGAAATTCTAACCTATCAGCTTCTTGGCAGTCAACTGTGAATAGCTTTGCCTTTGAAGAACTCCAGATCGCCAGCAACAGAATGTTTTCACATGTTCTAGAGCGAGATAATACCGTGTACTACTTGCATTGCTAGTTTCAGAGCTTAACTTTCAGCGTGCGCTACAAAACTGAACCAGCCGTGAGCAATTCACGCGGTAACTTACGCACTAAGCTTTAAAATCAAACTTCTGAAAATTCAAATCTGAGCAAGTATCGACTTCTACCCGTGTTGCTTGTTTCAGCGATTAGTTTTCAGCGAGCTACGAGAAATCATTGCGACAGACTGACTGACTGACACCACGACTACTGTATGCCTCGTTGCTCCGCCCACCGAGGCATAATAACAAGGAAGATAGCATACATGTTTGCTATGATTATGGTTTAAACTATGTTAGTCATGATGACTACGTGTCAGTGGTATTGTGTTTGCTGAACATGCGTGTGACCTGGGTTGATCCAAATGCAGAGATATGTGTCATCGCTAACCATCACTGATACTCCAGCCCACCAGCCAGTCTGTAAACCTGTACTCGTCCTTGTGCTGGCATGCAAATATTCAGGTGTTCACACCTCTCACTGCAAATACAGTGTGTTCCTCCTGCAAGTCAATAACACTGTTCAGCAGTACCTGCCTAGTGCACTGATTATTGCCATGTGTGCATTACAGTTATGCGGCTGATCGAGTATTTAATTTTTTGATAACACTAATGCTATTCAGTGTCTAATTTGTGTCACAGTGTGTTGGTAGAGTGATTATATTATCCTAGCCTAGTCATTGTTACTTGTTTAACTTTTTATTAGATATAGTTAAAATGTAGACCAGTGTACAACAGTACAGTACACTGGTCTGTACAACAGTACAACAGTACACTGGTCTGTACACCAGTGTACAACAGTACTGTACACTGGTCTGTACACCAGTGTACAACAGTACTGTACACTGGTCTGTACAACAGTACAACAGTACACTGGTCTGTACACCAGTGTACAACAGTACTGTACACTGGTCTGTACACCAGTGTACAACAGTACTGTACACTGGTCTGTACAACAGTACAACAGTACACTGGTCTGTACACCAGTGTACAACAGTACTGTACACTGGTCTGTACACCAGTGTACAACAGTACTGTACACTGGTCTGTACACCAGTGTACAACAGTACTGTACACTGGTCTGTACACCAGTGTACAACAGTACTGTACACTGGTCTGTACAACAGTACAACAGTACACTGGTCTGTACACCAGTGTACAACAGTACTGTACACTGGTCTGTACACCAGTGTACAACAGTACTGTACACTGGTCTGTACAACAGTACAACAGTACACTGGTCTGTACACCAGTGTACAACAGTACTGTACACTGGTCTGTACACCAGTGTACAACAGTACTGTACACTGGTCTGTACACCAGTGTACAACAGTACTGTACACTGGTCTGTAAAACAGTACAACAGTACACTGGTCTGTACACCAGTGTACAACAGTACTGTACACTGTACATATCTCTATAACAACAGTAGAGATATGTGCGATAACTCATTTCCACACATGAGTAGTCGCCATCTTAATTCACCTTCAGCCCTACATATCATTGCCGACTGGCAATGATAATTTATTTCATTTTTCTGTATTTAAAATTTAGTATCTACAACAATGTACTGTCACGTTATTTTTGAAGCCCCAAAATATTCGTTCCAGGGTCCAAATATTTTACGTACGTGCACATACTCTAAGGACCGCTTTGAAATATTCGCTCCCACCTCTTTTACTCTGTAGTGCGGCTTCCGGCACTCTTGGTTTGCAGTTGCAGTAGTTAAAGAATGTCCTAAAGACTCACTAAAATGAGAAACACTGCTTCATAACCTACTGGGAGACGATACAACGCTGTCACAACTGAGTTCAGACTGCTGGCCAGATACCATGCATGCAGTCCTACTTGGCTGTGGTACAAACTGAGGTCTGGACATTGCTACGATACAGAAGGATTACTTACTTTGCTGAAGTGACATTTTAGCTCTCTGAGCATGAATGCCAGTGTATATACTGCATGCCAGACAGAAGTGTAATCTTTGGGCGGCAGCTAGCTCGCCGACTGGCTGTGCTTTCCAGGCTTTGTCAACAGTCACTAGGTAAGGCTATAGTGCTTGTACAATGGTATTGCTCCACCCTGAGGAATGCAGGATTCAGCTTCCTTCAAATTTTTTTGTTACAAATCCAACCCTATATTGCTAACTATAATTGGTCAGTACTGAAGTAGTACATGTAACTTAACACCAATATGCTCGTGAAGGATTTCTACAAAATAATGATTACTGAAGTGTCAAGTGATACTGTTGATATGAAGTGTTTTGTCCATGTCAGCAGCTTCTCTCATGTACTCCTCCTCCTGGTCAATGTATCTCTCGTAATGTTCCTCCACTATGGCCTGTATGTTGACGTGCCTGTCTCTCTCTCTCAGCTTGTATCGCTTGGCAACAAAAACGAACACAACTAGACACAGCATTATAAAGATTGATTGTACCAGATAGTAGTAGAACCCACAACTAGGAGAGACTTTGTTGAGATTCAACTGAGTCAAGATCGAAATAATTTCTGAGCGTATTGTGTGACCAATAGCAACCATGATCATTCCTATACCTGCCGCTGTCCCTCTCAAGCTTATAGGAATCTGAGCCAAGAAAAACTCTGTTACATTGATAAATATAAGTGAATATCCGACACCAATTGCAAGATCACGTATTAGCAGCCAGTATGGTGAGATAGGAAGAGTGTTAGCTGGTACAGAGCTGGTATCAAACATGCACTGGGTGCTGTTACTGAGAGTATGTCCGATTGTGTCCAGTGTGAGGTCCAGTAATGAACTTATGAAGACTAGTACCAATCCAGCTCCAACTCTCTTGAGATAGTTTGGCAATTTATTTCTTAACAGTGGAAATAAAATGAGACGATAAACTGGTATCATAATAACTGCTGTGGAGTAGATGGCTAGTTCTGTTAAACTTTCAACACAGCTACGTGTGTCAGCAGTGGATGGTATTATTTGAGCATGGATAAGGCTATTGAACCCATCAAAGAATAGATTGCCTATTAAAATAACGACAAAGAAAACACCTGTTCTTAAGATAGTTTTAACATCCTCCACCTCTTCTTCAGTAAATGGTCCTCCAAATTTGTGCTTGCCATAGTCCAAACGTGATGGTTCTTCCTCGTCTATGTAAGTTAGTGCACTACGGCGCTCAGGGTACTTGGTCTTACGAGCATAGTTGAGCACTCTAAAAGCTGTTTTGAGAGGACTACAAGGCTTGAAATGAACCTCAAGCTTGTGATGGTATAGACAATCTGTTATAAGAATCAAGGATAGACAGAATGTACATATGGCCAGAAAGATTGCTGCTTGTATGCCATTGAGCTGTGGTATACTGATGACAACTGGCAGGCATAGAACGAGCTCTTGTGTCACACCTGCTACTGACCATCCCCACCAGATCCACTGTACTGCAGCACTGATGGCTTCATCTGAGGCTCCAATCATTTGATCGATTTTGAATGGCAGCATAGTGATCATGATGCTTGCAGTACCTATGATACTAACAGGCATTGCTATACACAACATAACAAGTGCTGGTATTGGAGTCCAGTTGAACTGGAGCACAACAAAAGCAATCAAGGCAATCCAGAGTGCCACTATTGAAAGCAAGGATCCCGAAATGATAACTCGGTACCTTCCAATCCAAGTATCTCCCAACCAGCCAGCAACTGGCATGAGAAGTGACAAGGATCCACAGACAATCTTTAACCCAAACTGTACCTCATTTTGTATAGGAAGCAGTGGAATAACTCTCAGTATGTGATTGAAGGCAGCATACGACAATACTGCCCACACTAACACCAGTAGAGTACCATGAGAGAAGGAGCACTTGTTGGTACAAAAGATTCTTAAAACCATGATTGCTACTTTGAAATCACTACATTATCCAGCTACTTATATAGAATGGACAGTTTACAATTGAGCTGATGTGATGGTTTAAAAATACGGTGAACTGAAAGCTTTTTAAAAAATGACAACAAATATTGGCATATATGTTCAGTGCTTCCTTTAATACAACTTTTCTTTGAGTTGTTTTTGCTTTTCAGAAGACTTTCTAAAGCTCACAGGTGGAAGCCCTGGTCAGTATGTGTCATCAAAACACGGCTGGTTACTTTCTTACTGCCCCCACAAGATGACTGACTCTCTGTGTTGCGGTCTTTTCTCTCACTTATCCTGTTGTTAACACTGTCGGTTCTCATTTCCCACTCGTTCACTCTCATTGTTGTAATTTCGTAAATAAATTATGATTATTTTTTGGCAGTAATGCAGCCACGGTAGTTGTAACGTTGTCCACAGTTTACTGCTATCAGTTGCCTTGACCTATTGTGAACTGAAAGTGTTTATTATGGAACAATTTGTACGAGTTATGTGATAATAACAAGGAAGATAGCATACATGTTTGCTATATGGTTTAAACTATGTTAGTCATGATGACTACGTGTCAGTGGTATTGTGTTTGCTGAACATGCGTGTGACCTGGGTTGATCCAAATGCAGAGATATGTGTCATCGCTAACCATCACTGATACTCCAGCCTACCAGCCAGTCTATAAACCTGTACTTGTCGTTGTGCTGGCTTGCAAATTTTCAGGTGCTCTCACCTCTCACTGCTGTGTTCCTCCTGCATGTCAATAACACTGTTCTGCAGTACCTCTTACCAGAGATTATTAATACTACGTAACCGGGATAAGAAACTGTCAATCAAAATGTATTGCAAGTGGTGTACCCATGCGCGTTTCGCGTTCGTCAAACAACCACAAAGAACGTGCAGATACGGAGTTTGTATCAACTCTTGCTCGCTTTAGTACTTGCCCTTGGGACGAAAGGAGCGCGTTTCTTCACTACTAGTGTCTCTTAGTCGAAGACTACCAAGGTTTTATTGGCTATAGACGACGGGCACGTGTCATGTTGACAAGGCAAAATCTGTGTGCGTGGCGATGTAAAAGATAGTTTTTAAACACATCCATCCATTAAACACGTCCATGACTCCGTGTCGTCCGTGAGATGGCTGCTGCAGTTCCTGCCTAGTTTATTGCAAAGTTCGAGTACTGTGCGTGTAAATAGATACATTTTGGGCTTCTTGATGCTTTGGATTCGCACCAGCGACGGTTGAAGACATTTTTTGGTCCCACTTTTGTGAACACGACTGTACAAAATCTGTGGGCTTGGTATTCGCTTTCACAGTATCTGTAGTTAGGTGGATGATTGGATTGTGTAAATATCATAATATATATATACCATAGTGTGTGGGCGTCCCCATACAAGGCACAGGTGGTATATTTCTCATATTCCCCACCATGGTGCACACCTCAGTTATCCCATTGAAGAGTGAATTTCTCATATACCTCCATGGTGGTATATGAGAAATACACTCCTCAAGGGGTAAACCAAGAGGTGTGCCCTGGTCACATGACCAGGTTGAGGTTGCACGACGGCATCCTCGGAATGTTATTCGCCTTGCAACTAGCAGCACCCAGTTGCAGGGCGAAGATGTGCAGAAGTGGCTGAGATTTATAGTGTACAATCATCCTGACACTAGTGGGTATTAAATTGGCAATCATGTGACAAACCCCGCCCAAGTCTTGTTGAATATTGCAAGAACACTTTGTAAAACTTGGCGATCGCTCTTTCGCTCTAGAAGCACAAAGCTGTCTAAGTCTTTGCCACACACTCTACTCAGGTACGCGTACACACTTGAGACCTCCTCTCGGCCCGTGACTCACCGCTAAATCGAGATCCATGCGAACGCGAGCAAGAAGCGACGCCCACACACTAGAGTATATAACATATGAACCATGGCTTGTCGGTGTGTATACCGAATATACCACCCGAGGTCGAGGTCATCGGAAGTTTATCTCGGCTGCAAACTTCCTATGACCTCGACCTCGGGTGGTATGTTCGGCATACACACCTCCAAGCCATGGTTTATATATGACTTAAGCTCTGTAACTTGTCCACAAACACAGTTTTTTAACGAAATAAGCTCGTACATCACGTTACAGGCGGACGCCTGACCGAGTCACTGAATTCTGTAATACTTTTTTCACGAGTATGACGTCATTACAAGCGAAACGCGCATAGTGACACAAGATTGTCACAGTTTCTTATCCCGGTTACGTAGTATTAATAATCTCTGCTCCTGCCTAGTGCACTGATTATTGCCATGTGTGCATTACAGTTATGCGGCTGATCGAGAATTTCATTTTTCATAGCACTAATGCTATCCAGTGTCTAATTTGTGTCACAGTGTGTTGGTCGAGTGATTATATTATCTTGGACAAGTCATTGTTACTTTTGTTACTTTTTATTAGAGATAGTTAAAATGCAAAAGAAATGTATAACAGTGGAGATATGGGTGATAACTCATTTCCACACATGAGTAGCTGCCATCTTAATTCACCTTCATCCCTACATATCATTGCCGACCGGCAATGATAATTTATTTATTTCATCTTTCTGTATTTAAAATTTAGTATCTACAAGAATGTACTGTCACGTTATTTTTGAAGCCCTGAAATATTTGTTCCTGGGTCCATTTATTTTATGTACGTGCGCATAATCTAAGGACCGCCTTAAAATATTCGCTCCCACCTCTTTTACTCTGTAGTGCGGCTTCTGGCACTCTTGGTTTGCAGTTGCAATAGTTGAAGAATGTCCTAAACACACCCTAACATTAGAAACACTGCTTCATAACCTACTGGGAGATGATAAGACGCTGTCACAACTGAGTTCAGACTGCCGGCCAGATACCATGCATGCAGTTCTACTTGGTTGTGGTACAAACTGAGGTCTGGACATTGCTACGATACACAAGGATTACTTACTTTGCTGAAGTGACATTTTAGCTCTCTGAGCATGCATGCCAGTGTATAATACTGATACCAGACTGACGTGTAATCTTTGAGAGGCAGCTTGCTCGCCGACTTAAAAAGTCACTCGGTATAAGGATGTAGTGCTTGTATAATGCTCCACCCTGAGGAATGCTGTGTTTCAGCTTCCTCATTAGTCATTTTGATCCGTCAAAATATATTTTTTTTACAATAACCAGCCGTGTATTCATAGCTATAATGATCAGTACTGAAGTATTACATGTAACTAAACACCGATACTTGTGAAGGATTTTCTACAAAATAATGATTATTGAAGTGTCAACTGATACTGTTGATATGAAGTGTTTTGTACATGTCAGGAGCTTCTCTCATGTACTCCTCCTCCTGGTCAATGTATCTTTCGTAATGTTCCTCCACTATGGCCTGTATGTTGACGTGCCTGTCCCTCTCTCTCAGCTTGTATCGCTTGGCAACAATGACAAAAAATATTAGACACAGCATTATGAGGATTGATTGTACCAGATAGTAGTAGAAACCACAACTAGGAGAGACGTTGTTGAGATTTAACTGAGACAAGATTGAAATAATTCCTGAGCGAATGCTTCGACCAATAGCAATCATGATTATTCCTATACCTATCGCTGTCCCTCTCAAGGTTTTAGGAAACTGAGCCAAGAAAGACTCTGTTGCATTGATAATTATCAATAAAGAGCCAACACTATATACAAGATCACGTATCAGCAGCCAGTATGGTGAGATAGGAAGAGTGTTAGCTGGTACAGAGCTGGTATCAAACATGCACTGGGTGCTGTTACTGAGAGTATGTCCGATTGTGTCCAGTGTGAGGTCCAGTAATGAACTTATGAAGACTAGTACCAATCCAGCTCCAATTCTCTTGAAATAATTTGGCAATTTGTTTAATAAACAGGGAAACAAAACATATACGTAATGTGAAGCTGGTATCACTATAAATGCTGTCAAATTATCGGCAAAAAATGTTAAGCTTTCAACACAGCTACGTGTGTCAGCAGTGGATGGTATTATATGAGCATGGATAAGGCTTTTTAAATCATCCGCGAATAGATTACCTATTAAAAAAAGAACTAAGAAAACCAGCATTCTTAAAATAGTTTTAACATCTTCAACTTCTTCTTCTGTGAATGGTCCACCGAATTTGTGCTTGCCATAGTCCAAACGTGATGGTTCTTCCTCGTCTATGTAGGTTAGTGCACTGCGGTGCTCAGGGTACTTGGTCTTACGAGCATAGTTGAGCACTCTAAAAGCTGTTTTGAGAGGACTACAAGGCTTGAAATGAACCTCAAGCTTGTGATGGTATAGACAATCTGTTATAAGAATCAAGGATAGACAGATTATAACTGTAGCTAGCATAGTTGCAGCTTGTATGCCAGTGAGCTGTGGTATACAGATGACAATTGGCAGGCATAAAAGAAGCTCTTGTGCCAGATTTGCTATCGAATAGCCCCACATGATCCACTGTACTGCAGCACTGATGTCTTCACCTGAGTCTCCGATCATTTGATCGATTATGAATGGCAGCATAGTGATCGCGATACTTCCAGTACCTATGATGCTAACAGGCATTACTATACACAACACAACAAGTGCTGGTATTGGAGTCCAGTTGAACTGGAGCACAACGAAAGCAATCAAGACTATCCAGAGAGCTACTATTGACAGGAAAGATCCAGAAATGATGACTCGGTACCTTCCAATCCAAGTATCTCCCAACCAGCCAGCAACTGGCATGAGAAGTGACAAGGACCCACAAACAATGTATAGCCCAAACTGTACCTCATTTGGTATAGGAAGCAGTGGAATTGCTGTCAGTATGTGATAGAAGGCAGCATACGACAATACAGCCCACACTAACACTAGCAGAGTACCATGAGAGAAGGAGCACTTGTTGGTACAGGGGATTCTTGAAGGCATGATTGCGATAGAGAACAATTCAATTGTTACACTGTGCAGCTTTTTATACAGACATTTTACAGTTGATCTGCTTTGATGGTTTAACAAATACCATTTACTGAAAGCATGCATTGTACAATAACATTGTGAAGAAGTGACAACAAATATTGTCATTCTTGTTCATTACTTCCTTTACAATACAACTATTCCTTGAGTTGTTGTTTTCGCTTTTCAGAAAGTATTCTAAAGCTCACTGGTAGGAGCACTCGTCAGTATTATCAAAACATGCTTGTTTACTTTCTTACCGCTCAAAGTTCAACAAAATATGACTGTGGCTGATTTTCATATTCTTCGAAAGACACTTAAAAAGGGAGAGTGTTACGTTTCTATCAGTTTCACCGCTGTCAGTAAATGGGTGAAATGTTCATTGGTTCGCTTTTTTCATGTGAACAGTTTTGTGATTTTTATTGCATTCCCTGTGAACGAGAAGGCTGATAATATATCAGCATTTCGTTTTTAACACATGCGTTTGACATATCGAAGCTTCCATCTTTACTACTTGGAACTTGTGCCTTTCTTTGCTCGTTGTGGCTCGCTATTTCTTACTTACCGTATTTCTTCTAAAGATTTGGCACCTCCTATTTTTCAGCACCTAGTCGCTGAAAAGCGTACTAAACCTCCAAATTTCGGCAAGCTTTTTGGTTCTTCATCATGGTAGGCCAACAGTCCGAAGTAAGAAGTCCTATACTTCATGTCAAAGAGCTCTAGACGCTTTCTCGTTCAAAACAAGTGCTTGTCACCACACCTCCAATAATTTGGCGCTTATAGAACTTCTGCCACAATTGCTTCCAAATATTGGGCAAGCAAATCTGAAATTATTTATTTTGCACCGAATTTTTAGAAGAAATACGGTATACATTTATCCATGCTTTCTCCTGCCTGTCTCCAGCTAAAAAAAGCGAGTGCCGTCTTATTCGACCAGCAAGAACTTTAGGTTTTTGCAGTGCAAGCGGCAGTCTTTAGACTTCAGTTGAACACTCCTTCTCCCTATACTCTCCAGCAGTAACCTTTAGTAAAGTAAACAAGAGACAATACTATTGAATCTGGATACATATCTCTTTTTCAAAGTCCATCTACTACATGTAACTAACACTTACTCTCTAAAACAAACAACTGCAGTCAATACTGTTACTGTGCTATCTCAATTGTGCTTAAAAGTTTGTACTTATCAGAAGATTCTCTCATGTACTCCTCCTCCTGGTCAATGTATCTCTCGTAATGTTCCTCCACTATGGCCTGTATGTTGACGTGCCTCTCCCTCTCTCTCAGCTTGTATCGCTTGGCAACAAAAACGAACACAAGTAGACACAGCATTATGAAGATTGATTGAACCAGATAGTAGTAGAACCCACAACTAGGAGGGACATTGTTGAGATTCAACTGAGACAAGATTGAAATAATTCCTGAGCGTATTGTGTGACCAAAAGCAACCATGATCATTCCTATACCTATTGTTGTCCCTCTCAAGCTTATAGGAATCTGAGCCAAGAAAAACTCTGTTACATTGATAAATATAAGCAAACATCCTAAACCAATTGCAAGATCACGTATCAGCAGCCAGTATGGTGAGATAGGAAGAGTGTTAGCTGGTACAGAGCTGGTATCAAACATGCACTGGGTGCTGTTACTGAGAGTATGTCCGATTGTGTCCAGTGTGAGGTCCAGTAATGAACTTATGAAGACTAGTACCAATCCAGCTCCAACTCTCTTGGAATAGTTTGGCAATTTGTTTCTTATCAGTGGAAATAAAATGAGACGATAAACTGGTATCATAATAACTGCTGTGGAGTAGATGGCTAGTTCTGTTAAACTTTCAACACAGCTACGTGTGTCAGCAGTGGATGGTATTATTTGAGCATGGATAAGGCTATTGAATCCATCGAAGAATAGATTGCCTATTAAAAGAACGACAAAGAAAACTCCTGTTCTTAAGATAGTTTTAACATCTTCGACTTCTTCTTCAGTAAATGGTCCACCAAATTTGTGCTTGCCATAGTCCAAACGTGATGGTTCTTCCTCGTCCATGTAGGTTAGTGCACTGCGGTGCTCAGGGTACTTGGTCTTACGAGCATAATTGAGCACTTTGAAAGCTGTTTTGAGAGGACTACAAGGCTTGAAATGAACCTCAAGCTTGTGATGGTATAGACAATCTGTTATAAGAATCAAGGATAGACAGAATGTACATATAGCCAGAAAGATTGCTGCTTGTATGCCATTGAGCTGTGGTATACTGATGACAACTGGCATGCAGAGAATGAGGTCTTGTGTCACTCCTGCTACTGACCATCCCCACCAGATCCACTGTACTGCAGCACAGATAGCTACATCTGAGGATCCAATCATTTGATCGATTATGAATGGCAGCATAGTGATCATGATGCTTGCAGTACCTATGATACTAACAGGCATTGCTATACACAACACAACAAGTGCTGGTATTGGAGTCCAGTTGAACTGGAGCACAACAAAAGCAATCAAGACAATCCAGAGAGCCACTATGGACAGTAAGGATCCAGAAATGATGACTCGGTACCTTCCAATCCAAGTATCTCCCAACCAGCCAGCAACTGGCATCAGAAGTGACAAGAACCCACAAACAATCTTTAACCCAAACTGTACCTCATTTGGTATAGGAAGCAGTGGAATAACTCTCAGTATGTGATTGAAGGCAGCATACGACAATACAGCCCACACTAACACTAGTAGAGTACCATGAGAGAAGGAGTACTTGCTGATAGAAGAGACTCTTAAAACCATGATTGCGACTCTGTCGTCGCTACAATATCCAGCTGGACAGTTTACAGTTTAGCTGTTGTGATGGTTTATCAATTACTGTGAACCGAAAGCATTTTTAAAAACATCATTGTGAAAAAATGACAACAAAGATTGACATTTTTGCTCATTGCTTTAACACAATTTTTCACACACTCGCATATGAGCAGACACACACACACACACCTCTATAGCCCACTTGTTGCTATAAGCTGTGTTTTGTACTCTAGATCTGATAGCTGTGAGTAGGTTTTATTGCTTCTTGCAAGGAAGATTTGAGTGTAAAACGTCACCTTACAGTCACTAATGTGCACACAATGGAGCATGATCAAAGACTTAATGACATTTTAACGAATTATTGCTCCACGCTTTACGGTCTATGCTCTACGGTTTACGCTTTACCCTTGCAAGAAGTAATAAAACCGCTGTAAGCTAATAGTTTTGAGAGGGCGCCGTTAATAGGATAGTTTATAGATAGTCAGATCGATACCACAGGCAGGCTGAGGCATAAGAAGGTCCAACAACTTTACAAAAGGTGATAAACCTACTTTACAAGGTTCTTTACAACTTTAATACAACTTGAGTTGTTGTTGTTGCAATTCAGAAGACATTCCAAAGCTCACAGGTGGAATCCCTGGTAAGTGTGTGTCATCAAAACACGGCTGGTTACTGTCTTACTGGCCCTACAAGATGACTGACTCTCTGTGTTGCGGTCTTTTCTCTCACTTCTACTGTTGTTAACACTGTCGGTTCTCATTTCTCAATTTAGTATCTACAACAATGTACTGTCACGTTATTTTTGAAGCCCCGAAATATTCGTTCCTGGGTCCATTTATTTTATGTACGTGCGCATAATCTAAGGACCGCCTTAAAATATTCGATCCCACCTTTTTAGTCTGTAGTGTGGCTTTTGGCGCTCTTGGTTTGCAGTTGCAATAGTTGAAGAATGTCCTAAAGACTCCCTAACGTGAGAAACACTGCTTCATAACCTACTGGGAGACAATACGACGCTGTCACAACTGAGTTTAGACTGCCGGCCAGATACCATGCATGCAGTCCTTCTTGGCTGTGGTGCAAACTGAGGTTTGGACATTGCTACGATACAGAAGGATTACTAACTTTGCTGAAGTGGCATTTTAGCTCTCTGAGCATGCGTGCCAGTGTATAATACTGATACCAGACTGACGTGTAATCTTCGGGTGGCAGCTTGGTCGCCGGGTGGCAGCTTGGTCGCCGACTGGCTGTGCTTTCCAGGCTTTGTCAACAGTCACTAGGTATAAGGATATAGTGCTTGTACAATGGTATTGCTCCACCCTGAGGAATGCTGGGATTCAGCTTCCTCATTAGTCATTTTGATCCGTCAAAATTTTTTGTTACACAAACCAGCCCTGTATTCATAGCTGTAATGGTCAGTACTGAAGTATTACATGTAACTAAACACCGATACTTGTGAAGGATTTCTACAAAATAAATTATGATTATTGAAGTGTCAACTGATACTGTTGATATGAAGTGTTTTGTGCATGTCAGCAGCTTCTCTCATGCATGTACTCCTCCTCCTGGTCAATGTATCTCTCGTAATGTTCCTCCACTATGGCCTGTATGTTGATGTGCCTCTCCCTCTCTCTCAGCTTGTATCGCTTAGCAGCAATAACAAAAAGTATTAGACACAGCATTATGAGGATTGATTGAACCAGATAGTAGTAGAAACCACAACTAGGAGTGACTTTGTTGAGTTCGAGCTGAGATAAGATTAGTATTATCCCTGAGTGTATTGTGTGACCAATAGCAACCATGATCGTTCCTATACCTATCGCTGTCCCTCTCAAGCTTATAGGAAACTGAGCCAAGAAAACCTCTGTTAAATTGACAAATATAAGTATATATCCGACACCAATCACTAGATCACGTATCAGCAGCCAGTATGGTGAGATAGGAAGAGTGTTAGCTGGTACAGAGCTGGTATCAAACATGCACTGGGTGCTGTTACTGAGAGTATGTCCGATTGTGTCCAGTGTGAGGTCCAGTAATGTACTTATGAAGACTAGTACCAATCCAGCTCCAACTCTCTTGGAATAGTTTGGCAATTTGTTTCTTAGCAGTGGAAATAAAATGAGACGATAAACTGGTATCATAATTAACTGCTGTGGAGTAGATGGCTAGTTCTGTTAAACTTTCAACACAGCTACGTGTGTCAGCAGTGGATGGTATTATTTGAGCATGGATAAGGCTATTGTATCCATCAAAAAATAGATTGCCTATTAAAATAAGGACAAAGAAAACACCTGTTCTTAAGATAGTTTTAACATCTTCGACTTCTTCTTCAGTAAATGGTCCACCAAATTTGTGCTTGCCATAGTCCAAACGTGATGGTTCTTCTTCGTCTATGTAGGTTAGTGCACTGCGGCGCTCAGGGTACTTGGTCTTACGAACATAGTTGAGCACTTTGAAAGCTGTTTTGAGAGGACTACAAGGCTTAAAATGAACCTCAAGCTTGTGATGATATAGACAATCTGTTATAAGAATCAAGGATAGACAGAATGTAACAATGGCCAGAAAGAGAGCAGCTTGCATGCCAGTGAGCTGTGGTATACTGATGACAATTGGCAGGCATAGAATGAGCTCATGTATCACAGCTGCTACTGACCATCCCCACCAGACCCACTGTACTGCAGCACAGATGGCTTCATCTGAGGCTCCAATCATTTGATCTATTGTGAATGGTAGCATAGTGATCATGATGCTTCCAGTACCTATGATACTAACAGGCATTGCTATATACAACACAACAAGTGCTGGTATTGGAGTCCAGGTGAACTGGAGCACAATGAAAGCAATCAATATAGTCCAATGAGCTACTATTGACAGCAAAGATCCAGAAATGATGACTCGGTACCTTCCAATCCAAGTATCTCCCAACCAGCCAGCAACTGGCATCAGGAGCGTTAAGACCCCATAGACAATCTTTAACCCAAACTGTACCTCATTTGGTATAGGAAGCAGTGGAATAACTCCCAGTATGCGATAGAAGGCAGCATACGACAATACAGCCCACACTAACACTAGTAGAGTACCATGAGAGAAGGAGCACTTGTTGGTACAGGGGATTCTTGAAGGCATGATTGCGATAGAGAACAATTCAATTGTTACACTGTGCAGCTATTTATACAGACATTTTACAGTTGATCTGCTTTGATGGTTTAACAAATACCATTTACTGAAAGCATGCATTGTACAATAACATTGTGAAGAAGTGACAACAAATATTGTCATTCTTGTTCATTACTTCCTTTACAATACAACTTTTCCTTGAGTTGTTGTTTTCGCTTTTCAGAAAGTATTCTAAAGCTCACAGGTAGGAGCTCTGGTCAGTATTATCAAAACATGCCTGTTTACTGTCTTACCGCTCAAAGTTCAATACTGTGGTTGATTTTCGTATTCTTCGAAAGATACTTAGAAGTTGGGAGAATGTTACGTGTCTATCAGTTGTACTTCTGTCAGTATCTAGGTGAAATGTTCATTGGTGCACTTTTTCATGTGAACAGTTTTGTTATTTTTGTTGCATTCCCTGTGAATGAAAAGGCTGATAATATATCAGCATTTTCGTTGTTAACACATGCTTTTGACATATCGAAGCTTCCATCTTTGCTACTTGGAACTTGGGCCTTTCTTTGCTCGTTGTGGCTCGCTATGTATAGGTTAGAGACTGAGGCCAAGGGATCTACGCTTTATAGAAACCCAAGGAAGCCATATAGAACCTGAGCGCATAGCGTGAGGGTTTCTATACCGCGTAGATCCCGTTGGCTGAGGTCTCTAACCGGCTTAGAGTATAGCAACCGTTCCTATCCAACAAGGAATTTTCAACGCTGCGCAAATGTTTTGTGAAGAACACGGACATACTTCAGCGATGGGAAAACACAGGCGAGTTTAGCTAGAGTACGTCGCTAAACGTTTTTCCGTGTCTTGTTACACCTTGTTGGTACTCTGTCTCGTCTCCTACCGTCCTTCCGCCATCGCTTTCGTGTCTACTAGTGGCTTTTTGACGCTACGAGAAGTTCATTTCTAGAACTCACTCACGCTCACACGTGTACAAGCCCATACATGACGTGTTCTTGACAATTTAATGGCTTGTTATGAATGCACTTTCACTAAGCAAACTGTGGTCTATCTGTTCATGGAAGGACTCTATCTGTTCGCGGAAGGACTCTATCTGTTCGCGGAAGGACTCTATCTGTTCGCGGAAGGACTCTATCTATTCGCGGATGGACTCTATCTCTACTCTATGGACTTTTTTTAAATTTAGTATCTACAACAATGTTCCGTCACGTTATTTTTGAAGCCCAAAAATATTCGTTATGGAGTCCAAATATTTATGTACGTACGCATAATCTAAGGACTGCTTTGAAATATTCGCTCCCACTACTTTTAGTCCGTAGTGCGGCTTCTGGCACTCTTGGTTTGCAGTTGCAATAGTTGAAGAATGTCCTAAAGACTCCCTAACATGAGAAACACTGCTTCATAACCTACTGAATGATTATAAGACGCTGTCACAACTGAGTTTAGACTGCCGGCCAGATACCTTGCATGCAGTCCTACTTGGCTGTGGTACAAACTGAGGTCTAGACATTGCTACGATACATAAGGATTACTTACTTTGCTGAAGTGACATTTTAGCTCTCTGAGCATGCATGCCAGTGTATATACTGATACCAGACAGACGTAGAATCTTTAGGCGGCAGCTTGCTCGTCGACTGGCTGTGCTTTCCAGGCTTTGTCAACAGTCACTAGGTATAAGGCTATAGTGCTTGTATAATGGTATTGCTCCACCCTGAGGAATGCTAGGATTCAGCTTCCTTCAAAATGTTTTGTTACAACTCCAACCCTATATTGCTAACTATATTGGTCAGTACTGAAGTATTACATGTAACTAAACACCAATATACTTGTGAAGGATTTCTACAAAATAATGATTACTGAAGTGTCAACTGATACTGTTGATATGAAGTGTTTTGTCCATGTCAGCAGCTTCTCTCATGTACTCCTCCTCCTGGTCAATGTATCTCTCGTAATGTTCCTCCACTATGGCCTGTATGTTGACGTGCCTGTCCCTCTCTCTCAGCTTGTATCGCTTAGCAGCAATAACATAAAGTATTAGACACAGCATTATGAGGATTGATTGTACCAGATAGTAGTAGAAACCACAACTAGGAGAGACGTTGTTGAGATTTAACTGAGACAAGATTAGTATTATTCCTGAGCGTATTGTGTGACCAATAGCAATCATGATCATTCCTATACCTATCGCTGTCCCTCTCAAGCTTATAGGAATCTGAGCCAAGAAAACCTCTGTTACATTGATAAATATAAGCAAATATCCGACACCAATTACAAGATCACGTATCAGCAGCCAGTATGGTGAGATAGGAAGAGTGTTAGCTGGTACAGAGCTGGTATCAAACATGCACTGGGTGCTGTTACTGAGAGTATGTCCGATTGTGTCCAGTGTGAAGTCCAGTAATGAACTTATGAAGACTAGTACCAATCCTGCTCCAACTCTCTTAAGATAGTTTGGCAATTTGTTTCTTATCAGTGGAAATAAAATGAGACGATAAACTGGTATCATAATAACTGCTGTGGAGTAGATGGCTAGTTCTGTTAAACTTTCAACACAGCTACGTGTGTCAGCAGTGGATGGTATTATTTGAGCATGGATAAGGCTATTGAATCCATCAAAGAATAGATTGCCTATTAAAAGAACAACAAAGAAAAAACCTGTTCTTAAGATAGTTTTAACATCCTCCACCTCTTCACTAAATGGTCCACCAAATTTGTGCTTGCCATAGTCCAAACGTGATGGTTCTTCCTCGTCTATGTAGGTTAGTGCACTGCGGCGCTCAGGGTACTTGGTCTTACGAGCATAGTTGAGCACTTTGAAAGCTGTTTTGAGAGGACTACAAGGCTTGAAATGAACCTCAAGCTTGTGATGATATAGACAATCTGTTATAAGAATCAAGGATAGAAAGAATGTAACTATGGCCAGAAAGACAGCAGCTTGTATTCCAGTGAGCTGTGGTATGCTGATGACAATTGGCAGGCATAGAATGAGCTCTTGTGTCACACCTGCTACTGACCATCCCCACCAGATCCACTGTACTGCAGCACAGATGTCTTCACCTGAGGCTCCAATCATTTGATCGATTTTGAATGGCAGCATAGTGATCATGATGCTTCCAGTACCTATGATACTAACAGGCATTGCTATACACAACACAACAAGTGCTGGTATTGGAGTCCAGTTGAACTGGAGCACAATAGAAGCAATCAAGACAATCCAGAGAGCCACTATTGACAGTAAGGATCCAGAAATGATGACTCGGTACCTTCCAATCCAAGTGTCTCCCAACCAGCCAGCAACTGGCATCAGAAGTGACAAGCACCCACAAACAATCTTTAACCCAAACTGTACCTCATTTGGTATAGGAAGCAGTGGAATAACTCCCAGTATGTGATTGAAGGCAGCATACGACAATACAGCCCACACTAACACTAGTAGAGTACCATGAGAGAAGGAGCTCTTGCTGATAGAAAAGATTCTTAAAACCATGATTGCGACTCTGTCGTCACTACAATATCCAGCTGGACAGTTTATAGTTTAGTTGTTGTGATGGTTTATCAAATACGGTGAACCGAAAGCATTTTTAAAAACATCATTGGGAAAAAATGACAACAAATATTGACATTTTTGCTCATTACTTCCTTTTTAACACAAATTTTCACACACTCACGCACTCGCATAGTAATGTGCACACAATGGAGCATGATCAAAGACTGAATGACATTTTAACGAATTATTGCTCCACGCTTTACGGTCTACGCTCTACGGTTTACGGTTTACCCTTGCAAAAGGTAATAAAACCGCTGTAAGCTAGTATTTTTGAGAGGGCGCTGTTAATAGGATAGTTTATAGATAGTCGGATCGATACCACAGGTAGCTTGAGGCATAAGAAGGTCCAACAACTTTACAAGAGGTGATAATCACCTACCTACTTTACAAGGTTCTTTACAACTTTATTACAACTTGAGTTGTTGTTGTTGCAATTCAGAAGACATTCCAAAGCTCACAGGTGGAATCCCTGGTAAGTGTGTGTAATCAAATCACCGCTGGTTACTGAAGAACTCCAGATCGCGAACAACAGCCATGATCAATCACGAGTGAGCAAATTGCGCCATAACTCACGAACTAAGCTTTGTATAAAGTTTTCACATGTTCTAGAGCGAGATAATACCGTGTACTACTTGCATTGCTAGTTTCAGAGCTTAACTCACAGCGTGCGCTACAAAACTGAACCAGCCGTGAGCAATTCACGCGGTAACTTACGCACTAAGCTTTAAAATCAAACATCTGAAAATTCAAATCCGAGCAAGTAGCGATTTCTACCCGTGTTGCTTGTTTCGGCGATTAGTTTTCAGCGAGCTACGAGAAATCATTGCGACAGACTGACTGAATGACTGACTGACTGACACCACGACTACTGTATGCCTCGTGGCTCCGCCCACCGAGGCTTAATAACAAGGAAGATAGCATACATGTTTGCTTTATGGTTTGAACTATGTTAGTCATGATGACTACGTGTCAGTGGTATTGTGTTTGCTGAACATGCGTGTGACATGGGTTGAAATCCAAATGCAGAGATATGTGTCATCACAAACCATCACTGATACTCTAGCCCACCAGCCAGTCAGTAAACCTGTACTCGTCCTTGTACTGGCATGCAAATATTCAGGAGTTCACACCTCTCACTGCAAATACAGTGTGTTCCTCCTGCAAGTCAATAACACTTTTCATCAGTGCCTGCCTAGTGCACTGATTATTGCCATGTGTGCATGAAAGTTATGCAGCTGATCGAGAATTTAATGTTTTCATAATACTAATGCTATCCAGTGTCTAATTTGTGTCACAGTGTGTTGGTAGAGTGATTGTATTATCTTGGACAAGTTATTGTTACCTTTATAACTTTTTATTAGAGATACATGTAGTTAAAATGCAGAAGAAATGTGTAACAATAGAGATATGTGTGATAACTCATTTCCACACATGAGTAGCCGCCATCTTAATTCGCTGTCATCCTACATATCATTGCCGACCGGCAATAAAAATTTATTTCATTAAAAAAAAATTTAGTATCTACATTGTACAACAATGTACTGTTACGTTATTTTTGAAGTCCCATAATATTCATTTCTGCGAAATGTTTTACGTACTTGCGCATAATCTAAGGATCGCCTTAAAATATTTGCTCCCACCTTTTTTAGTCTGTAGTGTGGCTTTTGGCGCTCTTGGTTTTCAGTTGCAGTAGTTAAAGAATGTCCTAAAGACTCACTAACATGAGAAACACTGCTTCATAACCTACTGGGAGACGATAAGACGCTGTCACAACTGAGTTTAGACTGCCGGCCAGATACCATGCATGGAGTTCTACTTGACTGTGGTGCAAACTGAGGTCTAGACATTGCTACGATACAGAAGGATTACTTACTTTGCTGAAGTGACATTTTAGCTCTCTGAGCATGCATGCCAGTGTATATACTGATACAAGACAGACGTGTAATCTTTGGGGGGGCAGCATGCTCGCTGACTGGCTGTGCTTTCCAGGCTTTGTCAATAGTCACTAGGTTTAAGGCTATAGCGCTTGTACAACCCTGAGGAATGTTGGGTTCAGCTTCCTCTTTAGTCTATATGATCCGTCAAATTTTTTTTTACGAAAACCAACCCTGTATTCTTAGCTATAAATGGTCAATACTGAAGTATTACATGTAACTAAACAACGATACTTGTGAAGGATTTTCTACAAAATTGTGATTACTGAAGTTTCAACTGATACTGTTGATATGAAGTGTTTTGTCCATGTCAGCAGCTTCTCTCATGTACTCCTCCTCCTGGTCAATGTATCTCTCGTAATGTTCCTCCACTATGGCCTGTATGTTGACGTGCCTGTCCCTCTCTCTCAGCTTGTATCGCTTGGCACCAATGACAAAAAATATTAGACACAGCATTATGAGGATTGATTGAACCAGATAGTAGTAGAAACCACAACTAGGAGAGACATTGTTGAGATTCAACTGAGACAAGATTGAAATAATTCCTGAGCGAATGCTTCGACCAATAGCAATCATGATTATTCCTATACCTATCGCTGTCCCTCTCAAGGTTTTAGGAAACTGAGCCAAGAAAGACTCTGTTGCATTGATAATTATCAATAAAGAGCCAACACTATATACAAGATCACGTATCAGCAGCCAGTATGGTGAGATAGGAAGAGTGTTAGCTGGTACAGAGCTGGTATCAAACATGCACTGGGTGCTGTTACTGAGAGTATGTCCGATTGTGTCCAGTGTGAGGTCCAGTAATGAACTTATGAAGACTAGTACCAATCCAGCTCCAATTCTCTTGAAATAATTTGGCAATTTGTTTAATAAACAGGGAAACAAAACATATACGTAACGTGAAGCTGGTATCACTATAAATGCTGTCAAATTATCGGCAAAAAATGTTAAGCTTTCAACACAGCTACGTGTGTCAGCAGTGGATGGTATTATATAAGCATGGATAAGGCTTTTTAAATCATCCGCGAATAGATTACCTATTAAAAAAAGAACTAAGAAAACCAGCATTCTTAAAATAGTTTTAACATCTTCAACTTCTTCTTCTGTGAATGGTCCACCGAATTTGTGGTTGCCATAGTCCAAACGTGATGGTTCTTCCTCGTCTATGTAGGTTAGTGCACTGCGGTGCTCAGGGTACTTGGTCTTACGAGCATAGTTGAGCACTCTAAAAGCTGTTTTGAGAGGACTACAAGGCTTGAAATGAACCTCAAGCTTGTGATGGTATAGACAATCTGTTATAAGAATCAAGGATAGACAGATTATAACTGTAGCTAGCATAGTTGCAGCTTGTATGCCAGTGAGCTGTGGTATACTGATGACAATTGGCAGGCATAAAAGAAGCTCTTGTGCCAGATTTGCTATCGAATAGCCCCACATGATCCACTGTACTGCAGCACTGATGTCTTCACCTGAGTCTCCGATCATTTGATCGATTATGAATGGCAGCATAGTGATCGCGATACTTCCAGTACCTATGATGCTAACAGGCATTACTATACACAACACAACAAGTGCTGGTATTGGAGTCCAGTTGAACTGGAGCACAACGAAAGCAATCAAGACTATCCAGAGAGCTACTATTGACAGGAAAGATCCAGAAATGATGACTCGGTACCTTCCAATCCAAGTATCTCCCAACCAGCCAGCAACTGGCATGAGAAGTGACAAGGACCCACAAACAATGTATAGCCCAAACTGTACCTCATTTGGTATAGGAAGCAGTGGAATTGCTGTCAGTATGTGATAGAAGGCAGCATACGACAATACAGCCCACACTAACACTAGTAGAGTACCATGAGAGAAGGAGCACTTGTTGGTACAGGGGATTCTTGAAGGCATGATTGCAATAGAGAACAACTCAATTGTTACACCGTCCAGCTATTTATACAGACATTTTACGGTTTATCTGCTTTGATGGTTTAACAAATACCATTTACTGAAAGCATGCATTGTACAATAACATTGTGAAGAAGTGACAACAAATATTGTCATTCTTGTTCATTACTTCCTTTACAATACAACTTTTCCTTGAGTTGTTGTTTTCACTTTTCAGAGAGTGTTCTAAAGCTCACAGGTAGGAGCCCTTGTCAGTATTATCAAAACATGCCTGTTTACTGTCTTACCGATCAAAATTCAACACTGTGGTTGATTTTCGTATTCTTCGAAAGATACTTAGAAGTTGGGAGAATGTTACGTGTCTATCAGTTGTACTTCTGTCAGTATCTAGGTGAAATGTTCATTGGTGCACTTTTTCATGTGAACAGTTTTGTTATTTTTGTTGCATTCCCTGTGAATGAAAAGGCTGATAATATATCAGCATTTTCGTTGTTAACACATGCTTTTGACATATCGAAGCTTCCATCTTTGCTACTTGGAACTTGGGCCTTTCTTTGCTCGTTGTGGCTCGCTATGTATAGGTTAGAGACTGAGGCCAAGGGATCTACGCTTTATAGAAACCCAAGGAAGCCATATAGAACCTGAGCGCATAGCATGAGGGTTTCTATACCGCGTAGATCCCGTTGGCTGAGGTCTCTAACCGGCTTAGAGTATAGCAACCGTTCCTATCCAACAAGGAATTTTCAACGCTGCGCAAATGTTTTGTGAAGAACACGGACATACTTCAGCGATGGGAAAACACAGGCGAGTTTAGCTAGAGTGCGTCGCTAAACGTTTTTCCGTGTCTTGTTACACCTTGTTGGTACTCTGTCTCGTCTCCTACCGTCCTTCCGCCATCGCTTTCGTGTCTACTAGTGGCTTTTTGACGCTACGAGAAGTTCATTTCTAGAACTCACTCACGCTCACACGTGTACAAGCCCATACATGACGTGTTCTTGACAATTTAATGGCTTGTTATGAATGCACTTTCACTAAGCAAACTGTGGTCTATCTGTTCATGGAAGGACTCTATCTGTTCGCGGAAGGACTCTATCTGTTCGCGGAAGGACTCTATCTGTTCGCGGAAGGACTCTATCTATTCGCGGATGGACTCTATCTCTACTCTATGGACTTTTTTTAAATTTAGTATCTACAACAATGTTCCGTCACGTTATTTTTGAAGCCCAAAAATATTCGTTATGGAGTCCAAATATTTATGTACGTACGCATAATCTAAGGACTGCTTTGAAATATTCGCTCCCACTACTTTTAGTCCGTAGTGCGGCTTCTGGCACTCTTGGTTTGCAGTTGCAATAGTTGAAGAATGTCCTAAAGACTCCCTAACATGAGAAACACTGCTTCATAACCTACTGAATGATTATAAGACGCTGTCACAACTGAGTTTAGACTGCCGGCCAGATACCTTGCATGCAGTCCTACTTGGCTGTGGTACAAACTGAGGTCTAGACATTGCTACGATACATAAGGATTACTTACTTTGCTGAAGTGACATTTTAGCTCTCTGAGCATGCATGCCAGTGTATATACTGATACCAGACAGACGTAGAATCTTTAGGCGGCAGCTTGCTCGTCGACTGGCTGTGCTTTCCAGGCTTTGTCAACAGTCACTAGGTATAAGGCTATAGTGCTTGTATAATGGTATTGCTCCACCCTGAGGAATGCTAGGATTCAGCTTCCTTCAAAATGTTTTGTTACAAATCCAACCCTATATTGCTAACTATATTGGTCAGTACTGAAGTATTGCATGTAACTAAACACCAATATACTTGTGAAGGATTTCTACAAAATAATGATTACTGAAGTGTCAACTGATACTGTTGATATGAAGTGTTTTGTCCATGTCAGCAGCTTCTCTCATGTACTCCTCCTCCTGGTCAATGTATCTCTCGTAATGTTCCTCCACTATGGCCTGTATGTTGACGTGCCTGTCTCTCTCTCTCAGCTTGTATCGCTTGGCACCAATGACAAAAAGTATTAGACACAGCATTATGAGGATTGATTGTACCAGATAGTAGTAGAAACCACAACTAGGAGAGACGTTGTTGAGATTCAACTGAGACAAGATTAGTATTATTCCTGAGCGTATTATGTGACCAATAGCAACCATAATTATTCCTATACCTATCGCTGTCCCTCTCAAGCTTATAGGAATCTGAGCCAAGAAAACCTCTGTTACATTGATTAATATAAGCAAACATCCTAAACCAATTGCAAGATCACGTATCAGCAGCCAGTATGGTGAGATAGGAAGAGTGTTAGCTGGTACAGAGCTGGTATCAAACATGCACTGGGTGCTGTTACTGAGAGTATGTCCGATTGTGTCCAGTGTGAGGTCCAGTAATGAACTTATGAAGACTAGTACCAATCCTGCTCCAACTCTCTTGAGATAGTTTGGCAATTTGTTTCTTATCAGTGGAAATAAAATGAGACGATAAACTGGTATCATAATAACTGCTGTGGAGTAGATGGCTAGTTCTGTTAAACTTTCAACACATCTACGTGTGTCAGCAGTGGATGGTATTATTTGAGCATGGACAAGGCTATTGAATTCATCAAAGAATAGATTGCCCATTAAAGTTACTACAAAGAAAATGAGCATTCTTAAGATAGTTTTGATATCTTCCACTTCTTCTTCAGTAAATGGTCCACCGAATTTGTGCTTGCCATAGTCCAAACGTGATGGTTCTTCCTCGTCTATGTAGGTTAGTGCACTGCGGTGCTCAGGGTACTTGGTCTTACGAGCATAGTTGAGCACTTTGAAAGCTGTTTTGAGAGGACTACAAGGCTTGAAATGAACCTCAAGCTTGTGATGGTATAGACAATCTGTTATAAGAATCAAGGATAGACAGAATGTACATATGGCCAGAAAGATTGCTGCTTGTATGCCATTGAGCTGTGGTATACTGATGACAATTGGCAGGCAGAGTAGAAGCTCATGTGTCACACCTCCTACTGACCATCCCCACCAGATCCACTGTACTGCAGCACCAATGGTGTCACCTGAGGCTCCAATCATTTGATCGATTGTGAATGGCAGCATAGTGATCATGATGCTTCCAGTACCTATGATACTAACAGGCATTGCTATACACAACACAACAAGTGCTGGTATTGGAGTCCAGTTGAACTGGAGCACAATGAAAGCAATCAATATAGTCCAATGAGCCACTATTGACAGCAAGGATCCAGAAATGATGACTCGGTACCTTCCAATCCAAGTATCTCCCAACCAGCCAGCAACAGGCATCAGAAGCGTTAAGAAGCCACAAACAATCTTTAACCCAAACTGTACCTCATTTGGTATAGGAAGCAGTGGAATAACTCCCAGTGTGTGATAGAAGGCAGCATACGACAATACAGCCCACACTAACACTAGTAAAGTACCATGAGAGAAGGAGCACTTGTTGGTACAGGAGATTCTTAAAACCATGATTGCGATAGAGCACAACTCACTAGTTGTACAGACATTTTACAGTTAAGGTGCTGTGATGATGACAAATACCATGCACTGAAAGCATGCATTGTACAATAACATTGTGAAGAAGTTGTTCATTACTTCCTTTGCAATGCAACTTTTCCTTGAGTTGTTGTTTTCACTTTTCAGATAGTATTCTAAACCTCACAAGTAGGTGCCCTCGTCAGTATGATCAAAACATGCCTGTTTACTTTCTTACCGATCAAAGTTTAACAAAAGATGACTGTGGCTGATTTTCGTATTCTTCGAAAGACACTTAAAAAGGGAGAGTGTTACGTTTCTATCAGTTTACCGCTGTCAGCAACTGAATGAAATGTTCATTGGTGCGCTTTTTATGTGAACAGTTTTGTGATTTTGTTGCATTCCCTGTGAATGAGAAGGCTGATACATTTTCGGTTTTAACGACATATTGACCTTTGACAAAAGCTTTGCTGATGGATACATGTCTCTTTTGTGATTTACAACAACTTTAACAGAATGTGTAGTTGTCGAGTAAGTTAAATTTTGATGCTGACATAAACCAGGAACGTATAAGGGGAAGGAGTGTTCAACTGCCATCATCGCTATGGTAATATCGAAGTCTAATTCCGCTGTTGCTACATTGAACTTGGGGCTTTTCTTTGCTCATTCTGGCTAGCCATTACCATTCATCCATGCTTTGTCCTGCCCGTCTCCAGCTAAACAAGCAAGCGTTCTGCCATTGCGATGGTCACTTTTGTAGAACGCTCCTTCTCTGCAAAAAAAACCATAGTAAAGTAAACGAGAGACAATACTTTGAATCTGGATACAAGTCTCTTTTTCAAAGTCCATCTACTACATGTAACTAACACATACTCTCTAAAACAATCAACTACAGTCAATACTGTTACTGTGCTAACTCAATTGTGCTTAAAAGTTTGTACTTATCAGCAGTTTCTCTCATGTACTCTTCTTCCTGGTTAAGGTATCTCTCGTGATGTTCCTCCACTATGGCCTGTATGTTGACGTGCCTCTCCCTCTCTCTCAGCTTGTATCGCTTGGCAACAAAAACGAACACTACTAGACACAGCATTATAAAGATTGATTGAACCAGATAGTAGTAGAACCCACAACTAGGAGTGACGTTGTTGAGATTCAACTGACACAAGATTAGTATTATTCCTGAGCGTATTGTTTGACCAATAGCAATCATGATCATTCCTATACCTATCGCTGTCCCTCTCAAGCTTATAGGAAACTGAGCCAAGAAAACCTCTGTTAAATTGACAAATATAAGTAAATATCCTAAACCAATTGCAAGATCACGTATCAGCAGCCAGTATGGTGAGATAGGAAGAGTGTTAGCTGGTACAGCGCTGGTATCAAACATGCACTGGGTGCTGTTACTGAGAGTATGTCCGATTGTGTCCAGTGTGAGGTCCAGTAATGAACTTATGAAGACTAGTACCAATCCAGCTCCAACTCTCTTGAGATAGTTTGGCAATTTATTTCTTAACAGTGGAAATAAAATGAGACGATAAACTGGTATCATAATAACTGCTGTGGAGTAGACGGCTAGTTGTGTTAAACTTTGAACACAGCTACGTGTGTCAGCAGTGGATGGTATTATTTGAGCATGGATAAGGCTATTGAATCCATCACAGAATAGATTGCCTATTAAAATAACGACAAAGAAAACACCTGTTCTTAAGATAGTTTTAACATCCTCCACTTCCTCTTCAGTGAATGGACCTCCAAATTTGTGCTTGCCATAGTCCAAACGTGATGGTTCTTCCTCGTCTATGTAGGTTAGTGCACTGCGGCGCTCAGGGTACTTGGTCTTACGAGCATAGTTGAGCACTCCGAGAGCTGTTTTGAGAGGACTAAAAGGCTTGAAATGAACCTCAAGCTTGTGATGGTATAGACAGTCTGTTATAAGAATCAAGGATAGACAAAATGCAACTATGACCAGAAAGAGAGCAGCTTGCATGCCAGTGAGCTGTGGTATACTGATGACAATTGGCATGCATAGAAGAAGCTCTTGTGTCACACCTGCTACTGACAATCCCCACCAGATCCACTGTACTGCAGCACTGATAGCTACATCTGAGGCTCCAATCATTTGATCGATTGTGAATGGTAGCACAGTGACCATGATGCTTCCAGTACCTATGATACTAACAGGCATTGCTATACACAACACAGCAAGTGCTGGTATTGGAGTCCAGTTGAACTGGAGCACAATGAAAGCAATCAATATAGTCCAATGAGCTACTATTGACAGTAAAGATCCAGAAATGATGACTCGGTACCTTCCAATCCAAGTATCTCCCAACCAGCCAGCAACTGGCATCAGAAGCAACAAGAACCCATAGACAATCTTTAAGCCAAACTGTACCTCATTTGGTATAGGAAGCAGTGGAATGACTCCCAATGTGTGATAGAAGGCAGCATACGACAATACAGCCCACACTAACACTAGTAGAGTACCGTGAGAGAAGGAGCACTTGTTGGTACAGGGGATTCTTGAAGGCATGATTGCTGTAGACCACAATTCTGTAGTTGTAACGTTGTCCACTATCAGTTTCCTTGACCTATTGTGAACTGAAAGTTTTTATTGTAGAACAATTTGTACAAGATATTATGAGTTGTATGGCTATGTTTAAAATTTTCAAGGAAGTGCTTATAACTCTTGATGATTTTAATACACCTATATCATGATGAAATTTTTTCTTGAGCTGTACACCATTAAAAGCAATGCCCAGACAGTCAATACAACGTCGATACTGGGTTTTAGTCGCTGATCTATTATTGCTTTTCTTATAGTGCGTTTACTCTAGCAACTTCAGAACTGTGCCAGACTGGTGTAGTTTTATTTTTAAAGGTTGATAGTAGCACAATAACTGGCACTTCCCAAGTACTAGTTACTCTATTGATATCGAACTTTGAAATAAAATTAAACTGGTCTGGCCCAGTTCTAAAGTTGCTAGTGTAAACGCACTATTAGTTCACGAAGTTCATCTTACTGTTTGTGGTGCTATGTCTGCAGAATGAGTTGTCATTATTCTTTGCACACAACTTTGTTCGAGTTTTTTTGTACAGTTAGCTATTTCGCAGTCATTGTAGCAGCTGTGTCAGTTGTTTCTACTGCAAGGAAGCCTATTGTGTGCATATTTTTAGCCCAAAACACCCTAAATAATGCTACACTTCTGTTAATTCTACACGAGTACCATATAGCGGGAAATTTTTGCGTGCAGTCACTTGATGTGCTAATGATTTCCGCTCATAGACATTGTTCAGCAATTGTGGTAGCATTCTCTGCTAGTATAAAGAGAACAATAGATGTAAGCTACAACGAGTACTAGGATTACTATTTTCTCTGCAATCGGTTAGTGAAAACTTACTCACAAGTACCAATTCACATATGCACTATCAGATAAGTGCTACATGCGACCAGCCACACGTGTCATACACATGCTGTACAAAGTCACTGAATTATTGAACAATGTGTTGATTGAGTGTCTTTATTATGCTTTTGAAATTAACCGAGTTTCTTGCTTGTTTACTGAATAGAGTATTTGGCTTTGTATAAACACCACTCGTTGCAGTACTGATATAAAAGTGTGAATATGTTTTCAGTGTTTACAAATACATTATGTCCTTGTTTATACTGAACACTTCACCGGATACGTAACGTATACATAATATTTCCAGTGTGATTTTAACTGGAATAGTGTGACTCATACTGAAACTAGTAATCAGGTACAGAGGTCTTATTACTTCTTACAAGGAAGATTTGAATGACCTTGCAGTCAATAGTCACTGATATTTATTCACACAGTGGAGCATGATCAAAGACTTAATGGAATTTTAATGCATTAGTGCTCCACCCTTTACGATCTACGCTCTAGGTTTTACGCTTTACCCTTGCAAGACGTAATAAAACTGCTGTAAGCAGTAGCATTTGAAATATTCGCTTCCACTGACAAAACCACAGAACAGTGTAAATAAGTGAAAGAAAAATTACATAATTTTTTTTTACTAAACATGCCACAAAATTAATAGTGCAAACGACACATAACAATGTTAACTCACACTAGCTATAGACAGCATGCAATGCTAACTCAATTTATCAGTGTTGAGAAACGTTTTGTACATGTCAGCAGCTTCTCTCAAGTACTCCTCCTCCTGGTCAAAGTATCTCTCGTAATGTTCCTCCACTATGGCCTGTATGTTGACGTGCCTGTCTCTCTCTCTCAGCTTGTATCGCTTGGCAGCAATAACGAAAAGTATTAGACACAGCATTATGAGGATTGATTGTACCAGATAGTAGTAGAAACCACAACTAGGAGAGGCGTTGTTGAGATTGAACTGAGACAAGATTGAAATACCGTATAGCCGGTTTTTTTCGCTGGTCAAATATTTCGTTAGCCAAATTTTGGCTGGGTCTAATTTTCGTCACAGAGCCATGTCACAGTACTTTTTAAATACGCAGAAAGAATTTTTCGAAATCTAATTTTCGACCCACACTAGCCGTTCGAAAATTAAATCCACATGAAAATAACCGGCTATACGGTAATCCTTCTGCGTATGCTTTGAGCTAAAAGAACCATCACTATTCCTATGCCAGTCGCTGTTCCTCTCAAGCTTATAGGAACCTGAGCTATGAAAGTTTCTATTGCACTGATCAGTGCAAGCAAATGCCCAACGCTATATACAATATCAGGTATCAGCAGCCAGTATGGTGAGATAGGAAGAGTGTTAGCTGGTACAGAGCTGGTATCAAACATGCACTGTTTGCTGTTAGTGAGAGTATGTCCGATTGTGTCCAGTGTGAGGTCCAGTAATGAACTTATGAATACTTGTACCAATCCAGCTCCAATTCTTTTCAGAAAGGTAGGCAATTTATATTTTACCAATGAGAGCATAGCTAAATGATAACCTGGTATCATGATAACTGCGGTAATATCTGAGACAATATCTGCTATGCTTTCAACACAGCTACGTGTGTCAACAGTGGATGGTATTATATGAGTATGGATAAGGCTTTTTGGAACATCTGAGAATACGTTGCCTACAAAAATAATGACAAAGAAAACCAACATTCTTAAGATATTTTTACTTCCTCTTCTGTGAATGGTCCTCCAAACTTGTGCTTGCCATAGTCCAAACGTGATGGTTCTTCCTCGTCTATGTAGGTTAATGCACTGCGGCGCTCAGGATACTTGGTCTTACGAGCATAGTTGAGCACTCTAAAAGCCGTTTTGAGAGGACTACAAGGCTTGAAATGAACCTCAAGCTTGTGATGGTATAGACAGTCTGTTATAAGAATCAAGGATGGACAGAATGTGACTATGGCCAGAAGGATTACTGCTTGTATGCCAGTGAGCTGTGGTATACTGATGACAATTGGCAGGCAGAGAATGAGCTCTTTTGTCACAGCTGCTACTGACAATCCCCACCAGACCCACTGTACTTCAGCACTGATGGCTTCACCTGAGGCTCCATCATTTGATCGATTATGAATGGCAGCATAGTGATCAGAATGCTTCCAGTACCTATGATACTAGCAGGCATTGCTATACACAACACAACAAGTGCTGGTATTGGAGTCCAGTTGAACTGGAGCACAATGAAAGCAATCAATATAGTCCAATGAGCCACTATTGACAGTAAGGATCCAGAAATGATGACTCGGTACCTTCCAATCCAAGTATCTCCCAACCAGCCAGCAACTGGCATCAGAAGCAACAAGGACCCATAAGCAATCTTTAACCCAAACTGTACCTCATTTGGTATAGGAAGCAGTGAAATAGCTGCCAGTGTGTAATAGAAGGTAGTGTACGACAGAATACTCGAAAGGAACACTGGTAGGGTACCACGAGCAATGGAGTACTTGTTAGTACAGGAGTCATTTTCGAAGCAAAATCTTTATGTTATATCATCGATGTCTGTGACCAAATGTCTGCATATGTTCTAAGCTTAAAATATATATGTTTGTGTTCATCACAACAATGTTATGTTTAGAGTTGTCCTTGACGTCACATGACGATTACATTTTTCGTGTATTTTCCGCGTACAGTGTATTGTGCTCTCCGTGTTTTAAATAAAATTAATGGAGAATGTCTGATAGCACAGCCAAGAATCTACTAAGAACTTCGCCTATTTACACGGTCATAGAACGGCTAGTTGTCTGGATATCCAGCCCAGTACACATCGTAGGGTATGTACCGCTGGTTTAAAGGTTACAAAGCGCCATTGATCCAGCCAGTATGGAGAATTTGCGTATACAAAATCCTGACCAACGGAGACGAGTTCGTGTCTATAGCGGATAAAGCATACTTCTTGGCAACGTACTAACTGGTTCAGTACACGCAGACGACTAATGGCTTTGCATTGGTACCAAAATCAAGTCATAGAACCTTTGCCTCTTCGAGAATATGTGTATACAGACCTGTAATCTGCCATTACACTCACTAATCTTCTGGTGAGGTGCCAGTACTGGTATCCATTCAAGGCCGGTAGTATGAAACACGCAATCTTCAACAATACAATAAAGGCACTAGAATAGGCCTAAGACATGTAGCTAAAGAAAGCTGTACAGGCAAAAAAACTACACCGCGCTCGTCTGCAGCTAATTAGTAATCACTACTATGCACGGTAAATAAATATCTGTCTAAAGAAGAGAAAAACACTACTGTTGAATCTGAGTACATTTCTATTTTTACTGACTATCATGATAGATCAAATATCACCATAGAACACTAATTCTGCAAAATAAACAACTACATGTACTTTCAATATTGTTACAGTGCAAATTCATTTGTACTTAAAAGTTTTGTACATGTTAGCAACTTCTCTCATGTACTCTTCTTCCTGGTTAAGGTATCTCTCGTGATGTTCCTCCACTATGGCCTGTATGTTGACGTGCCTCTCCCTCTCTCTCAGCTTGTATCGCTTGGCAACAATGACAAACATGACAAGAAACAGCATTATGAGGATTGATTGTACCAGATAGTAGTAGAACCCACAACTAGGAGTGACATTGTTGAGATCCAACTGAGACAAGATTGAAATAATCTCTGTGCGTATGCTTTGAGCTAAAAGAACCATCACTATTCCTATACCAGTCGCTGTTCCTCTCAAGCTTATTGGAACCTGAGCTAAGAAAGTTTCTATTGCACTAATGAGCGCAAGCACATGGCCAATGCTATATACTAGATCACATATCAGCAGCCAGTATGGTGAGATAGGAAGAGTGTTAGCTGGTACAGAGCTGGTATCAAACATGCACTGGGTGCTGTTACTGAGAGTATGTCCGATTGTGTCCAGTGTGAGGTCCAGTAATGAACTTATGAATACTAGTACTAATCCAGCTCCAACTCTCTTGAAATAGCTTGGCAATTTGTTTCTTATGAATGGGAATAAAATGAGACGATAAACTGGTATCAGTACCACTGCAGTCAAATTACTGGCAACAAATGTTATGCTTTCAACACAGCTACGTGTGTTGATAGTGGATGGTATTATATGAGCATGGATAAGGCTTATCGTAGCATCAAACAGTAGAATGCCTATTAGAACAATAACGAAGAAAACTAGCATTCTTAAGATAGTTTTGACATCCTCCACTTCCTCTTCAGTAAATGGTCCACCGAATTTTTGCTTGCCATAGTCCAAACGTGATGGTTCTTCCTCGTCTATGTAGGTTAGTGCACTGCGGCGCTCAGGGTACTTGGTCTTACGAGCATAGTTGAGCACTCTAATAGCTGTTTTGAGAGGACTACAAGGCTTGAAATGAACCTCAAGCTTGTGATGGTATAGACAATCTGTTATAAGAATCAAGGATAGACAGAATATCACTATGGCCAGAAAGAGAGCAGCTTGTATGTCAATGAGCTGACGTATACTGATGACAACTGGCAGGCATAGAAGAAGCTGTTTTATCACAGTTGATATTGAATATCCCCACACGATCCACTGTACTGCAGCACTGATGTCTTCACCTGAGGCTCCAATCATTTGATCGATTATGAATGGCAGCATAGTGATCATGATGCTTCCAGTACCTATGATACTAACAGGCATTGCTATACACAACACAACAAGTGCTGGTATTGGAGTCCAGTTGAACTGGAGCACAATGAAAGCAATCAATATAGTCCAATGAGCTACTATTGACAGCAAGGATCCAGAAATGATGACTCGGTACCTTCCAATCCAAGTATCTCCCAACCAGCCAGCAACTGGCAGTACTATTATCATGGAAATGGACACAGCAAGTAGACCAAACTGTACCTCATTTGGTATAGGAAGCAGTGGAATGACTCCCAATGTGTGATAGAAGGCAGCATACGACAATACAGCCCACACTAACACTAGTAGAGTACCATGAGAGAAGGAGCACTTGTTGGTACAAGATATATTTGAAGGCATGATTGTGACTTTGTAGTCATTGCAATGGACAGTTTACAGTTGAGCTGTTGTGATGGTTTATCAAATACGGTGAACCGAAAGCATTTTTAAAAACATCATTGTGAAAAAATGACAACAAATAATGACATTTTTGCTCATTACTTCCTTTTTAATACAAACTTTCCTAACACATTCACACAGGGACACTCACATACTCACGCACACACTCACGCACTCACATAGGAACACACACACACACACACACACACACACACACACACACACACACACACACCTCTATAGCCCACTTGTTGCTATCACCTGTGTTTTGTATTCTAGATCTGATAGCTGTGAGTAGGTTAAGCTAATAGTTTTGAGAGGGTGCTGTTAATAGGATAGTTTCATAGATAGTCGGATTGGTACCACAGGCAGCCTGAGCTGGGGCACAAGAAGGTCCAACAACTTTACAAAAAGGTGACAATCACCTACTGTACTTTTCAGGGTTCTAAGTTGTTCTTGCAATTCAGAAGACATTCTATAGATCACAGGTGGAAGCCCTGGTCAGTGTGTGTCGACACGGCTGGTTACTGTCTTACTGGCCCCACAAGATGGCTGACTCTCTGTTTTGCGGTTTTTTCTCTCACTTATCCTGTTGTTAACACTGTCGGTTCTCATTTCCCACTCGTTCACTCTCATTGTTGTAATTTGTACATAAATTATAATTAGTTTTTGACAGTAACACATCCATGGTAGATGTAACGTTGTCCACAGTTTACAGCTATCAGTTGCCTTGACCTATTGTGAACTGAAATTGTTTGTTGTACAACAATATGTACGAGTTAAAATAACAAGGAAGATAGCATACATGTTTGCTATTATGGTTTGAACTATGTTAGTCATGATGACTATGTGTCAGTGGTATTGTGTTTGCTGAACATGCGTGTGACATGGGTTGATCCAAATGCAGAGATGTGTCATCGCAAACCATCACTGATACTCTACCAGCCCACCAGCCAAACGGGTACTCGTCCTTGTGCTGGCGTGCAAATATTCAGGTGTTCACACCTCTCACTGCAAATACAGTGTGTTCCTCCTGCAAGTCTATAACACTATTCAGCAGTACCTGCCTATTGCACTGATTATTGCCATGTGTGCATGACAGTTATGGAGCTGATTGGGAATTTAAAGTTTTCAATAACTTCATAACACTAATGCTATCCAGTGTCTAATTTGTGTCACAGTGTGTTGGTAGAGTGATTACATTATCTTGGACAAGTCATTGTTACTTGTATTGCTTTTTATTAGAGGTATTTAAAATGCTGTAGAAATGTATAACGGTAGAGATAATGTGCGATAACTCATTTCCACACATGAGTAGCTGCCATCTTAATTCACCTTCATCTCTACATATCATTGCCGACCGGCAATGATAATTTATTTCATCTTTCTGTATTTAAAATTTAGTTTCTACAACAATGTACTGTCACGTTATTTTTGAAGCCCCAAAATATTCGTTCCTGGGTCCATTTATTTTATGTACGTGCGCATAATCTAAAGACCGCCTTAAAATATTCAATCCCACTTCTTTTAGTCCGTAGTGCGGCTACTGGCGCTCTTGGTTTGCAGTTGCAGTAGTTGAAGAATGTCCCTAACATGAGGAACACTGCTTCATAACCTACTGGAGATGATAAGACGCTGTCACAACTGAGTTTAGACTGCCGGCCAGATAGCATGCATGCAGTCCTACTTGGCTGTGGTGCAAACTGAGGTCTGGACATTGCTACGATACAGAAGGATTACTTACTTTGCTGAAGTGACATTTTAGCTCTCTGAGCATGCATGCCAGTGTATAATGCTGATACCAGACAGACGTGTAATCTTTGGGCGGCAGCTTGCTCGCTGACTTAAAAAGTCACTCGGTATAAGGATATAGTGCTTGTATTATGTTCCACCCTGAGGAATGCTGGGATTCAGCTTCATCATTAGTCATTTTGATCCGTCAAAATATATTTTTGTTACAATAACCAGCCCTGTACTCATAGCTACAATGATCAGTACTGAAGTATTACATGTAACTAAACACTGATACTTGTGAAGGATTTTCTAAAAAGTAATGATTACTGAAGTGTCAACTGATATGAAGTGTTTTGTACATGTCAGCTGCTTCTCTCATGTACTCCTCCTCCTGGTCAATGTATCTCTCGTAATGTTCCTCCACTATGGCCTAGCTGTATGTTGACGTGCCTGTCCCTCTCTCTCAGCTTGTATCGCTTGGCAGCAATTACAAATATGACAAGACAAGAAACAGCATTATAAGGATTGATTGTACCAGATAGTAGTAGAACCCACAACTTGGAGTGACGTTGTTGAGATTCAACTGAGACAAGATTAGTGTTATTCCTGAGCGTATTATGTGACCAATAGCAACCATAATTATTCCTGTACCTATCGCTGTCCCTCTCAAGCTTATAGGAATCTGAGCCAAGAAAACCTCTGTTACATTGATATTCATAAGTAAATATCCAACACCAATTACTAGATCACGTATCAGCAGCCAGTATGGTGAGATAGGAAGAGTGTTAGCTGGTACAGAGCTGGTATCAAACATGCACTGGGTGCTGTTACTGAGAATATGTTCGATTGTGTCCAGTGTGAGGTCCAGTAATGAACTTATGAATACTAGAAATAATCCAGCTCCAACTCTCTTGAAATAGTTTGGCAATTTGTTTCTTATCAGTGGTAATAAAATGAGACGATAAACTGGTATCATAATAACTGCTGTGGAGTAGATGGCTAGTTCTGTTAAGCTTTCAACACAGCTACGTGTGTCAGCAGTGGATGGTATTATTTGAGCATGGATAAGGCTATTGAACCAATCAAAGAATAGATCGCCTATTAAAATAACGACAAAGAAAACACCTGTTCTTAAGATAGTTTTGACATCCTCCACTTCCTCTTCAGTGAATGGTCCTCCAAATTTGTGCTTGCCATAGTCCAAATGTGATGGTTCTTCCTCGTCTATGTAGGTTAGTGCACTGCGGCGCTCAGGGTACTTGGTCTTACGAGCATAGTTGAGCACTCTAAAAGCTGTTTTGAGAGGACTGCAAGGCTTGAAATGAACCTCAAGCTTGTGATGGTATAGACAGTCTGTTATAAGAATCAAAGATGGACAGAATGTGACTATGGCCAGAAAGAGAGCAGCTTGCATGCCAGTGAGCTGTGGTATACTGATGACAATTGGCAGGCATAGAATGAGCTCTTGTGTCACACCTGCTACTGACCATCCCCACCAGATCCACTGTACTGCAGCACTGATGTCTTCACCTGAGGCTCCAATCATTTGATCGATTATGAATGGCGGCATAGTGATCAGGATGCTTCCAGTACCTATGATACTAACAGGCATTACTATACACAACACAACAAGTGCTGGTATTGGAGTCCAGTTGAACTGGAGCACAACAAAAGCAATCAAGACAATCCAGAGAGCCACTATTGACAGCAATGATCCAGAAATGATGACTCGGTACCTTCCAATCCAAGTATCTCCCAACCAGCCAACAACTGGCATCAGGAGCATTAAGAACCCATAGACAATCTTTAACCCAAACTGTACCTCATTTGGTATAGGAAGCAGTGGAATAGCTGCCAGTGTGTGATAGAAAGCAGCATATGACAATACAGCCCACACTAACACTAGCAGAGTACCATGAGAGAAGGAGCACCTTTTGGTACAGGGGATTCTTAAAACCATGATTGCAATAGAGCACAACTCAATTGTTACAACGTCCAGCTATTTATACAGACATTCACAGTTTGTCTGCTTTGATGGTTTAACAAATACCATTTACTGAAAGCATGCATTGTACAATAACATTGTGAAGAAGTGACAACAAATATTGTCATTCTTGTTCATTACTTCCGAAATTTTCCTTGAGTTGTTGTTTTCGCTTTTCAGAAAGTATTCTAAAGCTCACAGGCAGGAGCCTTTTTCAGTATTATCAAAACATGCCTGTTTACTGTCTTACTGCTCAAAGTTCAACAAAAGATGACCGTGATTGATTTTCGTATTCTTCGAAAGACACTTAAAAAGGGAGAGTGTTACGTGTCTATCAGTTGTACCGCTGTCAGTATCTAGGTGAAATGTTCACTGGTGCGCTTTTTCATGTGAACAGTTTTGTGATCTTTTTTTGCATTCCCTGTGAATGAGAAGGCTGATAATAATTGTATCAGCGTTTTCGGTGTTAACATGTGCGTTTGACATATTGAAGCTTCCACCTTTGCTGCGAATACATGTCTCCTTTGTGATTTACAACAACTTTAACAGAATGTGTAGTTGTTGAGTTAGTTAAATTTTGATGCTGACATGAGCCAGGAACGGATTGTTCAACTGCCGTATTCGCTGTAGTAATATCTAAGTCAGCCGCCGTGCACTGTTGCTGCATAGAACTTGGGGCTTTCTTGGCTCATTGTGGCTCACTATTTTCTACCTATACATTCATCCACGCTTTGTTCTGCCCATCACCACCTAAACAAGCGAGCATTCAGCAGCAAAAATTTGCATTGCAAGCAGCGGACTTTAGACTTTAGTTGAATGCTCCTTCTCCCTATACGCTCTTGCAATAACCCATAGTGGAGTAAACAAGAGGCAATACTGTTGAATCTCAATACACTCCTTTTTTTTTAAGTGTCCATCTACTACATGTAACTAACACTTACTCTGCAAAACAAACAACTACAGTCAATATTGATACAGTGTTAACTCAATTGAACTTAAAAAGTTTTGTACATGTCAGCAGCTTCTCTCATGTACTCCTCCTCCTGGTCAATGTATCTCTCGTAATGTTCCTCTACTATGGCCTGTATGTTGACGTGCCTCTCCCTCTCTCTCAGCGTGTATCGCTTGGCAACAAAAATGAACACAACTAGACACAGCATTATGAAGATTGATTGAACCAGATAGTAGTAGAACCCACAACTAGGAGGGACTTTGTTGAGATTCAACTGAGACAAGATTGAAATAATTCCTGAGTGTATTGTGTGACCAATAGCAACCATGATTATTCCTGTACCTATCGTTGTCCCTCTCAAGCTTATAGGAATCTGAGCCAAGAAAAACTCTGTTACATTGATAAATATAAGTAAATACCCTAAACCAATTGCAAGATCACGTATCAGCAGCCAGTATGGTGAGATAGGAAGAGTGTTAGCTGGTACAGAGCTGGTATCAAACATGCACTGGGTGCTGTTACTGAGAGTATGTCCGATTGTGTCCAGTGTGAGGTCCAGTAATGAACTTATGAAGACTAGTACCAATCCAGCTCCAACTCTCTTGAGATAGTTTGGCAATTTGTTTCTTAACAGTGGAAATAAAATGAGGCGATAAACTGGTATCATAATAACTGCTGTGGAGTTGATGGCTAGTTCTGTTAAACTTTCAACACAGCTACGTGTGTCAGCAGTGGATGGTATTATTTGAGCATGGATAAGGCTATTGAATCCATCAAAGAATAGATTGCCTATTAAAACCATGACGAAGAAAAAACCTGTTCTTAAGATAGTTTTGACATCCTCGACTTCCTCTTCAGTAAATGGACCTCCAAATTTGTGCTTGCCATAGTCCAAACGTGATGGTTCTTCCTCGTCTATGTAGGTTAGTGCACTGCGGCGCTCAGGGTACTTGGTCTTGCGAGCATAGTTGAGCACTCTAAAAGCTGTTTTGAGAGGACTACAAGGCTTGAAATGAACCTCAAGCTTGTGATGATATAGACAATCTGTTATAAGAATCAATGATAGACAGAATATGAATATGGCCGGAAAGAGAGCAGCTTGTATGCCAGTGAGCTGTGGTATACTGATGACAATTGGCATGCATAGAATGAGTTCGTGTGTCACACCTGCTACTGACCATCCCCACCAGATCCACTGTACTGCAGCACAGATGGCTACATCTGAGGCTCCAATCATTTGATCGATTACGAATGGCAGCATAGTGATCATGATGCTTCCAGTACCTATGATACTAACAGGCATTGCTATACACAACACAACAAGTGCTGGTATTGGAGTCCAGTTGAACTGGAGCACAATGAAAGCAATCAAGACAATCCAGAGAGCCACTATTGACAGCAAGGATCCAGAAATGATGACTCGGTACCTTCCAATCCAAGTATCTCCCAACCAGCCAGCAACTGGCATCAGAAGTGACAAGCACCCACAAACAATCTTTAACCCAATCTCTACCTCATTTGGTATAGGAAGCAGTGGAATAACTCCCAATGTGTGATAGAAGGCAGCATATGACAATACAGCCCACACTAACACTAGTAGAGTACCATGAGAGAAGGAGCACTTGTTGGTACAAGATATATTTGAAGGCATTATCGCTGTAGAGCACAATGCTGTAGTTGTAACGTTGTCTACAGTTTACAGCTATCAGTTTCCTTGACCTATTGTGAACTGAAAGTGTTTATTGTAGAACAATTTGTACGAGTTATAATTATGAGTTGTATGGCTATGTTTAAAATTTTCAAGGAAGTGCTTATAACTCTTGATGATTGTAGTACACTTTTATCATGATGACATTTTGTTTCTTGAGCTGTACACCATTAAAAGCAAAACCTAGACAACAATACAACATCGATAATCGGTTTTAGTCGCTGATCTATTATTGCTTTTCAAAAAGTTTAGCTTACTGTTTGTGGTGCTAGGACACGATGCCTGCACAATGAGTTGTAACTGGAATATTTTGGTTTCCTCATTAGGTGCATGCAATTGTAAATCTTCGTTATCCTTTGTACACAACCTTGTTCGAGTTTTTTTGTACAGTTAGCTATTTCACAGTCATTGTAGCAGCTGTGTCAGTTGTTTCTACTGCAAGGAAGTCTATTGTGTGCATAGTTTTAGCCCAAACACCCTATAAAAGAAAATTAAAAAGATTTCTATCGAAATCAAAAGGATGTAGGGTTGTAAAATCTACCACTGGTCAACAATGTAAACTAACAAGGAACAAGCATGGAATGGTAACACGATTGACTTGCTAACAGACCATAGATCCCTACATCAGTGGCTGCTGTAGTTGACTATAGCTAGTTCAGCTTAGTTTGTTGCTGTTGACTGTCACCTGACGTGCATTCAGCTTGTGACAGCTTATGTACAGCCACTGATGTAGGGATCTATGGTCTGTTAGCAAGTCAATCGTGTTACCATTCCATGCTTGTTCCTTGTTAGTTTACATTGTTGACCAGTGGTAGATTTCACAACCCTACATCCTTTTGATTTCGATAGAAATCTTTTTAATTTTCTTGTTTGTGTCCTTTTTTCTTTTTCAGTGAAGTACAGTTCAATATCATGCAATTACTGTGCCATCTTTGTTTCCACCATTGGTTTGTTTTTCCTGTTGTTGATGGCTTTTCTTTATTATTAACAATTTTAAACTTGTAGCTAAATAATTCTTATGCTGTAGATATCAGCTCGCCTACGCATGCATGAATACAGTGCATACGAGCCCCGCCCACACTTGTTTACGGCGGTTATAATTATCTGGCAAGGCAGAATGGTGATTCTGCGCTTGCTAGCTTACCGTTCTTCGAAGACTCCAGACAAATAATATGTGTTCTCCGTGATCTATACGGCGTGGCGGTACTCAAGCTTGTGCTTGGTCACGTGCGCTAACCACAGCTTGGTCACGTGCGTATTGCGCAATCATTATAATTATTAATGGCGTCTAACACTTAGCTGACAATGGATCACGATCGAGAAATCGCGGAATTTATATCGCCGTTTCGCTAAAAACTAAGTTCAAAAGGCACATGCCAGGTGAATTTCACGACTGTTCGTGGGTGTTTTGGTCTCGGCACTGCTCACGTAAAGGTGCTAGGCGAGTGGAAGAAAGAAAGAAGAAAGAAAGAAAGAAAGAAGAAAACGAAGATGACGAAACTCGATTTTCACCGTTTCCAGGTTCGTCACTTTAGTAACAATCTCGAGCAATCTCCTTGCCAGTGTAAGATGGGGCAACGCCAGATAGCAGATTTAACTGTCTTTGGACGTATAAAATTCATCACCAGGCGAAATATCAGCGTTTGAACGCTAATACATTGTATGTAGCCGCCATCTTGTTTTCTTGTTCAACCCTACATAGGGAGTCACTACCGTGCCTCCCTAATAATGCAACACTTCTGTTAATACTACATGAGTATGTCTTCAAGAGTGACTTTTGCCAACTAGTGCTTCATGGAACTATCCATTGCATTTTGTACAAAAACTGCTGGTTGGGAAACCCGGTCGTGTTTGGTATTATTGGTAGAGATTCTAGAAAGACAAGTCACTTGATAAACCAATGAGTTTCTCTCATAGATATTGTCCAGCAATTGTGGTAGCATTCTCTGCTAGTATAAAGAGAACAATAGATGTAAGCTACAACGAGTACTAGGATTACTATTTTCTCTGCAATCGGTTAGTGAAAACCTACTCACAAGTACCAATTCACATGTCCACTAACAGATAAGTGCTACATACAGCCAGCCGCACGTGTCATACACATGCTGTACGAAGTCACTGAATGCAGATTGTAATAATTATTGAACAAAGTGTTGATTGAGTGTCTTTATTATGCGTTTGAAAATTAACTGAGTTTCTTGCTCGTTTAGTGAATACAGTATTTTGCTTTAGGTAAACAACACTCGTTGCAGTACTGACATAAGTGTGATTATGTTTTAGTGTTTACAAATACATTATGTCATTGTTTATACTGAGGACTTCACCGGATACGTAACGTATACATAATATTTCCAGTGTGATTTTAACTGGAATAGTGTGAACAGAAGCTCATACTGAAACTAGTAGTCAGGTACAGAGGTTTCGTTACTTCTTACAAGGAAGATTTGAGTGACCTTGCACTAATGTGTCAAGTCACTGGTATTATTCACACAATGGAGCATAATCAAAGACTTAATGACATTTTAACGCATTAGTGCTCCACCCTTTACGATCTATGCTCCATATTTTACCGAATATGCTTTACCCTTGCAGGGAGTAATACAACTGCTGTAAACAGTAGCATTTGAAACACACTAACAAAACCAATTCAAACAGAACAGTGTAAATAGGTGAAAGAAAAGTTACTTATTTTTTTACTAAACATTATAGTACAAATAGTGCAAACGACACCTAACAATGCTAACTACCACAACTATAGACAGCATGCAATGCTAGCTCATTTATCAGTGTTGAAAAACGTTTTGTACATGTCGGCAGCTTCTCTCATGTACTCCTCCTCCTGGTCAATGTATCTCTCGTAATGTTCCTCCACTATGGCCTGTATGTTGACGTGCCTCTCCCTCTCTCTCAGCTTGTATCGCTTAGCAACAAGGACAAACATGACAAGAAACAGCATCATGAGGATTGATTGTACCAGATAGTAGTAGAACCCACAACTAGGAGAGACGTTGTTGAGATTCGACTGAGACAAGATTGAAATGATCCATGAGCGTATGCTTTGAGCGATAAGAACTATCACTATTCCTACACCTATCGCTGTTCCTCTCAAGCTTATAGGAACCTGAGCCAAGAAAGTTTCTATTGCACTGATGAGTGCAAGCTAATGGCCAATGCTAAACACAATATCAGGAATGAGCAGCCAGTATGGTGAGATAGGAAGAGTGTCAGAGCTGGTATCAAACATGCACTGGGTGCTGTTACTGAGAGTATGTCCGATTGTGTCCAGTGTGAGGTCCAGTAATGAACTTATGAAGACTAGGAGTATGCCTGTTCCAATTGTCTTGAAATGACTTGGCAATTTGTTTTTTATGAATGGGAATAAAACGAAGCGATAAACTGGTATCAGTACCACTGCAGTCAAATTTGTAGCAACAAATGTTAAAATTTCAACACAGCTACGTGTTTCAGCAGTGGATGGTATTATATGAGCATGGATGAGGCTTACCGTAACATCCAAAAGTAGAACACTTATTAAAAGTACTACAAAGAAAACCAGCATTCTTAAAATAGTTTTAACATCCTCCACCTCTTCTTCTGTGAATGGTCCACCAAATTTGTGCTTGCCATAGTCCAAACGTGATGGTTCTTCCTCGTCTATGTAGGTTAGTGCACTGCGGCGCTCAGGGTACTTTGTCTTACGAGCATAGTTGAGCACTCTGAAAGCTGTTTTGAGAGGACTACAAGGCTTGAAATGAACCTCAAGCTTGTGATGGTATAGACAGTCTGTTATAAGAATCAAGGATAGACAGAATGCAACTATGGCCAGAAGGATTACTGCTTGTATTTCAATGAGCTGTTGTATAGAGATGACAACTGGCAGGCATCGAAGAAGCTCTTGTGCCAGAGATGCTATCGAATAACCCCATAATATCCACTGTACTGCAGCACCAATGGTGTCACTTGAGGCTCCAATCATTTGATCGATTGTGAATGGCAGCATAGTGATCATGATGCTTCCAGTACCTATGATACTAACAGGCATTGCTATACACAACACAACAAGTGCTGGTATTGGAGTCAAGTTGAACTGGAGCACAATGAAAGCAATCAATATAGTCCAATGAGCTACTATTGACAGCAAAGACCCAGAAATGATGACTCGGTACCTTCCAATCCAAGTATCTCCCAACCAGCCAGCAACTGGCAATACCATTATCATCAAAACGAACAGAGCAAGTAGACCAAACTGTACCTCATTTGGTATAGGAAGCAGTGGAATAACTCCCAGTGTGTGATAGAAGGCAGCATACGACAATATAGCCCACACTAACACTATTAGAGTACCATGAGAGAAGGAGCACTTGGCGGTACAGGGGATTCTTGAAGACATGATTGCGATAGAGCACAACTCTATATTGTCCAGCTGTTTATTTAGAATAACTATTGATGAACTGTTTGTGTACTCTAGCCTTCGTGTTTGGAGGAAATGGCAAATTTCCTTAACGCTTGTCCTTCTGCTGGCTTCCATTTTACATGTGATGCTTGTTACTGGGTTTCCTGTTGGGAGCGATATTTTGAACTGGTACTCGGATAGCAACTCAGAAATTCATTATGGTTTGCCGTCTCTCTCTACTAGCATTTTTTCGTAAACTACTCGCACCAAACTTTTGTACGGTAGAGAACAAAATGAAGTTTCAGTTTCAACGATTATCTTACTATAATATCATTTGTTCGTGTTATAAATATGTTGAATAAACAGTGCAATGAAAATACAAGATCCATGACAAAAATCTTACAATGTTCCTATTTCAACGTCTGCATTCTCCACTGAATGGCTACATGCAGAGAGGTGTTAAAGCAGACGAGTACATGACAGATGAAAGCTCTCTACAAAGCTTAGCCTTCTTCACAATTCTTTAAGAAGCGATTGTTTCAATTGCAATAGGCATGTAATGACAAATCCAGAGGACACAATCCCACAGCAACACGCACTGTCATCCGTAAGCCCATTGAAGAGAGGGCCCTGGGCACTCTACCAGGCACCAGACTCAGCTGTTGAGGCAGATGTAAACCGTGCACGCGAGGTAGTATCAGGGGCACTCTCAAGCAAGCTAGAAGCTATGCCCTGTCTCACTTTTTCTGTCGATAATCATCCGTGTCTGTAAGAGGTGGAAAGTCATAAAATGTGATTGTCGTACAATTAGATTACCTGAAGCCGCCCCACTCGATGCACTCGTAGGCTAGTACAGCAAGAGCGTTTTGAGTATTTGACAAGAGTGTTTCGAGTGCATGACAATCGCTGTTTAAGAAGTACGAAAGATTGTAGTAGGATCATTGTACAAATACTAAATGGAAACTTTATTTGTTCTCTACTGTGTGTGCATGTTTCTGCTCTTCTTGTAATAAATGACATAAATTATTTGGTATACAATGTAGGTGATCGTTCAATAGAGGATTATTTATCGCTTATACAAGTAATAGTTAATGTATGGCTCGGTGTATATCATTTGTTAAAATGGATCACTCGATCAAAACAGATCACTTGATACAAATAGCTCACTTGGGCGTAGCCCGAGTGAGCTATTTGTAACAACAAGACCGGAAGCGAGTGCGGACAAATCCATTGTTACACGAGGAGCCATAAATTAATTGTTTTGTTATTACTCGTTCGAAGTCCCACTAGCGTGAACGTGCTCGTTGTATATATATGTAAGGTGCGCATTTCTTCACCCTCCACTAGGGCTGCTGGCATGTGCCTTACCTACATCGTTCGCAATGCCGGCACTACTGTCTTGCTGTGCACCATGAGATTTATTCATGGTTGCCACCAGACCCACCCATGTGTGGTACAATATGATTGTACTACTCTGAGCTCCCAGTGAATACATTTGCATTGGGAGTTTGCCATGCAAATGTATTCTTCGAATTTGAATTTGCTACACTCATGGGCGGTCACTTTCCAGGTTTTAATGCAACATCCAGTTTGTTCCACTGGCGTTTCCTTTGAAGAAAGGGTAGAGTATATAATAACAACCCAAAGTCTATGCAAAATATGTGGCACATCTACAGTATTAGTGAACATGCTATACAGTATCTACTCAATTTTGTCTGCAGTGTGAAATAAAGTTTTGTCCATGTCAGTAGCTTCTCTCATATACTCCTCCTCTTGGTCAAAGTCTCTCTCATAATGTTCCTCCACTATGGCCTGTATGTTGAAGTGCCTGTCCCTCTCTCTCAGTTTGTACCGCTTGGCAACAATGACAAACATGACAAGAAACAGCATTATGAGGATTGCTTGTACCAGGTAGTAGTAGAACCCACAACTAGGAGTGACGTTGTTGAGATTCAACTGAGACAAGATTGAAATAATTCCTGGGTGTATGATTTGGCCAATAGTAATTATGGCTACCGAAACACCAGCCACTGTCCCTCTCAAGCTTTTAGGAATCTGAGCCAATGCGAATTCTATTGCTGCCGGTTTTATTAGCAAATTACTGACACCGGTCAATATATCAGGTATCAGCAGCCAGTATGGTGAGATAGGAAGAGTGTTAGCTGGTACAGAGCTGGTATCACACATGCACTGGGTGCTGTTACTGAGAGTATGTCCGATTGTGTCCAGTGTGAGGTCCAGTGATAAACTTGCAACAGCTAGAAGCAATCCGGCTCCAATTCTTTGCAGAAAGGTAGGTAATTTATTTTTTACCAATGAGAGCATAGCTAAATGATAAGCTGGTATCATGATAACTGCGGTAATGTTCGAGACAATATCTGCTACGCTTTCAACACAGCTACGTGTGTCAGCAGTAGATGGTATTGTATGAGTATGGATAAGGCTTTTTGAACCATCCGATATTAAGTAGCCTACAAAAAGAATGACTGAGAAAACCAGCATTCTTAAGATAGTTTTGACATCCTCTACTTCCTCTTCTGTGAATGGTCCTCCAAACTTGTGCTTGCCATAGTCCAAACGTGATGGTTCTTCCTCGTCTATGTAGGTCAGTGCATAGCCTCGTACCCAGGCTCTCTGGCGGAGATTTAATTATGCGTGGGTGTTGAAATGCGGGGGTGGCGATTGAGAGCCTGGTATCTAGCGTTTTGAATTAATGAGCTGTCAGAGCTGAAGCACGTGCAATGACGTATTAACGCCCACCGAGATATCGTTATGACGTCTTTGTTTACAACATGGCTGCGCCTTCACTGCATTGATCGAGCGCCTGCGTCTCCCACAAGCCCGACTTTGCCTACCATAAGAGCGCATCAAGTGGGGCAATGCTTACACAAAGCATATGACCCGTGGAGCTCCACGAGATGCGTTCCAGTTTATCAAGACTAAGGTATAGCTTCGTACGTCCACGTGTTTATGCCTGGTATACTTGTACTAGCGTGCGGGCAACTCTCTCCAGTTGTCTGCTCTCTTAACAGCCTAAAAACTATCTGGAACGCGTCGCAAATCTACATAGCCAACAGCATAGCCATAGTGCACGATCAGAATCAGTCATCCCGTAAACGTGACGCAAAGTAACACAATAGTGAACTAAAATATACGGATCCATGGAATTCCATGGATCGTCTGCGCATGTGCGAATCAGTGGATACCAGGCTCTCAATCGCCACCCCCGCATTTCAACACCCACGCATAATTAAATCTCCGCCAGAGAGCCCGGGTACGAGGCTAGTCAGTGCACTGCGGCGCTCAGGGTACTTGGTCTTACGAGCATAATTGAGCACTTTGAAAGCTGTTTTGAGAGGACTACAAGGCTTGAAATGAACCTCAAGCTTGTGATAGTATAGACAATCTGTTATAAGAATCAAGGATAGACAGAATGTAACAAAGGCCAGAAAGATTGCTGCTTGTATGCCAGTGAGCTGTGGTATACTGATGACAACTGGCATGCATAAAAGAAGCTCTTGGGCAGTAAGTGCTACTGACCATCCCCACCAGATCCACTGTACTGCAGCACTGATGTCTTCACTTGAGGCTCCTATCATTTGATCGATTTTGAATGGCAGCATAGTGATCATGATGCTTCCAGTACCTATGATACTAACAGGCATTGCTATACACAACACAACAAGTGCTGGTATTGGAGTCCAGTTGAACTGGAGCACAATGAAAGCAATCAAGACAATCCAGAGAGCTACTATTGACAGCAAGGATCCAGAAATGATGACTCGGTACCTTCCAATCCAAGTATCTCCCAACCAGCCAGCAACTGGCATCAGAAGCAACAAGGACCCACTAACAATCTTTAACCCAAACTGTACCTCATTTGGTATTGGAAGCAGTGAAATAGCTGCCAGTGTGTAATAGAAGGTAGTGTAAGACAGTATACTCCACAAGAACACTAGTAGTGTACCACGAGAGAAGGAGCACTTGTTGGTACAGGTCATTCTTGATGCAAAATCATTACTTTGTGTGTCAAGTATGTCACATTTCATTTTATGTAGCACAGAATTGTTAGTTTTCTAATAATTTCGTTTCTCTTACTAGTTAAGACAACGTATCGTGGACCAAATGTCTGCATGTTCTTAGTTTTGAAATGTTTATGTTTAAGCATTCACACGTTCAGCAATGTTTATGGATGTGTGAAGGCATTTCACAACACATCAACATTGTTCTTTTTTGATCCACGAAAACATTTTTGCAATAACAAATTACTGTGTGCGACTTACAAATAATACTGGTTCACATAACTGTGTTTCAGTCAGTGTTTGGCTTCGCAAGGCACAGTGCTGGCTTCAGTTCTTTTACATGTGTATTATAAGTTACTTCTAAGACAGGGTATGTACAAGATGTATAGTTTTATCGTTCTTATAGAGTAGGAGGCTGAGATCGAGAAAAGAGAGATGGAGATGAAAATAAGTCTGATTCGAACTTTTCAAGAACCCGAATTTTTTTAAGAACCAGATAAATTTCCTCAGCGCTTGTCCTGCTACTTCCTTCCATTTCACACGTGGTAAATTTGGCTAAAGCAACGTACCAAAATTTTCGTCACGTTTATATTTCGCAGATGTATGGTAATTTGCGAAATTCGTGAAATTTAACGTCTGAAAATAATACGATCTACGGTACTGCAGATGTATACAACAACTGAAGATATTATACTCAATAATCTAGTGTTACTACACTCATGCAAGGTATGTGGCACATCTACAGAATTACTGAACAGGCTATACAGTATCTACTCAATTTTGTTTGCAGTTTGAAAGAAATGTTTGTACATGTCAGCAGTTTCTCTCATGTACTCCTCTTCCTGGTCAAAGTATCTCTCGTAATGTTCCTCCACTATGGCCTGTATGTTGACGTGCCTCTCCCTCTCTCTCAGCTTGTATCGCTTGGCAACAATGACAAACATGACAAGAAACAGCATTAGGAGGATTGATTGTACCAGATAGTAGTAAAACCCACAACTAGGAGTGACATTGTTGAAATTTAACTGAGACCAAATTAGTATACTCACTGAGTATATGATTTGGCCAATAATAGCTATGACCGTTCCTATACCTATTGCTGTCCCTCTCAAGCTTAAAGGAAACTGAGCCAATGCGAATTCCATTGCTGCCGGTCTTATCAGCAAATTACTAACACCGGTCAATATATCAGGTATCAGCAGCCAGTATGGTGAGATAGGGAGAGTGTTAGCTGGTACAGAGCTGGTATCAAACATGCACTGGGTGCTGTTACTGAGAGTATGTCCGATTGTGTCCAGTGTGAGGTCCAGTAATGAACTTGCAACAGCTAGAAGCAATCCGGCTCCAATTCTTTGCAGAAAGGTAGGTAATTTATTTTTTATAAATGAGAGCGTAGCTAAATGATAAGCTGGTATCATGATAACTGCGGTAATGTTCGAGACAATATCTGCTACGCTTTCAACACAGCTACGTGTGTCAGCAGTAGATGGTATTGTATGAGTATGGATAAGGCTTTTAGAACCATCCGATATTAAGTTGCCTACAAAAATAATGACAAAGAAAACCAGCATTCTTAAGATAGTTTTGACATCCTCTACTTCCTCTTCTGTGAATGGACCTCCAAACTTGTGCTTGCCATAGTCCAAACGTGATGGTTCTTCCTCGTCTATGTAGGTTAGTGCACTGCGGCGCTCAGGGTACTTGGTCTTACGAGCATAGTTGAGCACTTTGAAAGCTGTTTTGAGAGGACTACAAGGCTTGAAATGAACCTCAAGCTTGTGATGATATCGACAATCTGTTATAAGAATCAAAGATAGACAGAATGTAACTATGGCCAGAAAGGTTACTGCTTGTAAGACAGTGAGCTGTGGTATACTGATGACAACTGGCATGCATAAAAGAAGCTCTTGGGCCGTAAGTGCTACTGACAATCCCCACCAGTTCCACTGTACTGCAGCACTGATGTCTTCACCTGAGGCTCCAATCATTTGATCGATTGTGAATGGCAGCATAGTGATCATGATGCTTCCAGTACCTATGATACTAACAGGCATTGCTATACACAACACAACAAGTGCTGGTATTGGAGTCCAGTTGAACTGGAGCACAATGAAAGCAATCAATATAGTCCAATGAGCGACTATTGACAGCAAAGATCCAGAAATGATGACTCGGTACCTTCCAATCCAAGTATCTCCCAACCAGCCAGCAGCTGGCATCAGGAGCAACAGGAAACCACAGACACTCTTTAACCCAAACTGTACCTCATTTGGTATAGGAAGCAGTGGAATAACTCCAAATGTAAGGAGGAAGGCTGTGTAAGACAGTATACTCCACAGGAATACTAGTAGAGTGCTGTGAGAGAAGGGGCACTTGTTGGTACAGGTCATTTTGAAGTAAAATCATTCGTTATGTCAGGTATGTCGCATGACCGTGCAAAAATAATACTAAAGAAGTGTTTTTTCAGTTAAAAAAACAGATTATCGATGTCTGTGACCAGATGTCTGCATATGTTCAAACCTTAAATATATTTTTATATAGACACAACAATGTTATTTTAAGAATTGCCCTTGATGTCACATGATGATTACATATTCCGTGTATTTTCCGCGTACAGTGTATAGTGCTCTCCGTGTTTTATATAAAATGGAGAATCTCTGATAGCACAGCCAAGAATCTATCAAGAACTTTGCCTTTTTACACGGTCAAAGAACGACTAGTTGTCTGGATATCCAGCCCAGTACACATCGTAGGGTATGTACCGCTGGTTTAAAGGTTACAAAGCGCCATTATGATCCAAACAGTATGGAGAATTTGTGAATACAAATCCTGACCAACCGAGACGAGTTCGTGTCTATAGTTGCTTTTTGGCAATGTACTATCTGGTTCAGTACATGCAAATAATGGTTGGCTGGATGGCTCTGTAACACACATCTTACAGAGCTGAAGTACTGAATACACACGTGTTACAGAGCTGAAATACTGTTCAATATACATTGTGTTACAGAGCCGAAAGACTGTTCAATGCACTTGTGTTACAGAGCCGAAATACTGTTCAATATACACGTGTTACAGAGCCGAAATACTGTTCAATGCACACGTGTTACAGAACCGAAATACTGTTCAATACACATGTGTTACAGAACCGAAATACTGTTCAATACACATGTGTTACAGAACCGAAATACTGTTCAATATACATGTGTTACAGAGCCGAAATACTGTTCAATACACACGTGTTACAGAGCTGAAATACTGTTCAATGCACACGTGTTACAGAGCCGAAATACTGTTCAATACACACGTGTTACAGAGCCGAAATACTGTTCAATACACACGTGTTATAGAATAGATACAGATAGCAGTGACTACAGCACTGTCTGTACATTGCGATTTAATTAAAGTTATATCTTCCATGTAGAGAAAGAGGCCGAGATAGAGAAACAAGAAGTGAAGAAGAAGAAAGTCTTGTTCGAACAGCTCAAGAACCAGATGGAGCATGACAGAGCTGTGAGCAGTGCCTGTCCTGACGATGTGATGTGGTTTACTGTGCTTTGTTAGATGAAGGCGGAGCTTGCTGCTGAAGAGAGAGCTCTTGATCGTAGGATGGCGAGAGAAGAAGAAGAGAAAGAGAGAAGAGAGAAGGGCAGAGACAGAGCTACAGTGGAAATTTTAAGGTAAAATTGGATACGGAAGTAAAAAATAATCATAAATTTGTTTGATTGGGTGTACTGTATATCTTTGTCACATGTTTAGAAATAATATTGTATTTGTGATAATAATTATTACAATTTTGACTCGGTGAAGTTAATAAAAATTATGTAACTGTTTAAAGTACTAGTTTATTGGTCTAGCTCATCGAATCTGGGCTTGTGAGGTAAAAAATCCTCAAAATCAGTGAAGACAGCTAGTGGTGTGTCTGCTGCAGGTATTTGATTTTCTGTTATAAAATATAAAATGAAAATGAATCGATAAATTCTGATTTAGTTACATAATTTTTGATTTTTTGTAACCCCAAATTTTCTGTAACGATAACCCCAAATTTTGTTGATCAATGTAGATCAATGTTTTTAGATCAATGTAGATCAATGTAGACAGTGTCACGGAGTTATATAATTCTCAAACTTTGACGGTATTTGTGTCTGTGTAGGGAAGAGATGATTGAGCATTATCGTAAACTGTCTCGCCAAGCAGAAGAGAGGAGGGCGAGAGCAGTGTGGAGAAGAAAGAGATTTGCCTTGAGCTTGGAGAGAGTACAGCTGATGGAGAAGGACAGAGAGGATTGGAACAACTTGATGAACAATAGCGATGCAGTGCCTTCTCACCATGAAGATGAACTATCTGTGAGCGATCAAGAGAAATCTACTGAAGTTAGGTCAAAGGCTGGAACGGATGAGTTGCCTTCTCCTTCAGTGAAGCCTATTCTGTCCACTGCTGAAGATGCGCAACTTTCCAATGCGCACCAATCAGTCAGTTTGTCTTCTCCAGTTACACAAGCTGCTTCTGCTACTGCTGTTCACAAACCTGACTCATCTGATGTTACACCACTTGTCACCACTGAAAATTCAAGTGTGAGAGTGGAAAAGCTAAAGGACAACGAGAGTGAAGTGGTAAGTATCTACTGGAGTACTGTTGATGCACAGATAATGAAAAAAATTTTATGACTGGATAAAATTGTGAAAATAGTATTGTGATTGGTTCATCAATAGGCTTATAAGTATGATTCAAAAGGTATACTATATCAGATTGTAGAATAACACTAGTGACAATTATTGTCTATGCTTGCTATCGTTCAATAACATTTTCTTCTCTTTTCAAAGGAGGAGAAAAGGGAGGGTGAACTGGTGAATCTACCAGGTGCTTCTTCTGTAAAGCAGCAATCACTTGTGGAAATTGGCGAAGAGATTAAGGAGAAGAGAGGGACCAGAGGAGGGCCTCCCCCTACCACCATACAGCACTTGATGTATAGAGAACTCTATATCAACAGTAAGAGAGCAAGGAGATGGGTGGGGAGAGGGAAGGTGGAAGAGAAATAAAGGACATACTAATACATTTATAGAGGAAGGCGTCTACAATCTACAATTGAAGAGTTGTCAGTTTTTGTCCTACTTTTTTCACAACTGTTTACAGGGACAGATGAGATTGGTGAATATCAAGAAGAGAGCTTTGATCAGGAAGAAGATGCTACTGTGTTTACAGCTTATACTCCATATCAAGACAGCTTTCCTGTACTGAGTGAGTTAATGCACAAGATATATAGATAAATGAGTTCTAGTTAAGAGTTAAACGGTTAAAAATTGAGTAAATTAAGGATGAATGAGAGTGAATAAGTTCTAATTGATTCAAAAATGACAAAAAAAATTGTTTGTGTTTTATTCAGGTGATGTACCATTGTCATCGCTTGAGCTATTGGCACCATCTGTTTCTCATCTTCTACCATCATCATCACACTCACCGATATCCTCCATTTCTCTGTCAGTGCTGCTAGAACGCTGTGTAGTGCAGCCAATACTGACACAGTGAGTATCAAACAAACCCTCTGCACTTTGTATTGCGACCAACATTTTGAATTGTGCTCAATTTTACATGTTGGTACTGAGCAGCTTAACTATAGTCACACATTCACACACATTCACACTATACGCGTAGACAAATTCAGACATGATAAATTTTTGAGTTTTAGTAGGTGCCTTCACTGCACGAAATTTTCACATAATTAATTCCTATACTATTATTTGTAGTAAAAAAAAAATTCCTTGAAAATTAGAAAAATTTTAATATGCTAAAATTTTACATGATGGAAAGTTCTGTTTTTCAGTAATTATTCTTCTCTCTTGTTCTCTATGAAGAGCTCGTCTTGTGAACCAAGCTGTGGTCGAGTATCTCGTGGAAGAGAAAGAGATCATGAAACACTTTACAGCACTCAAGCGGTTTCTGTTGCTCGAAGATGGAGAATTTGCTCACGTGCTCACAACACGACTGTTTGAACAAGTGAGTAGCTCAGGAATATACCATAGACAAAATTTGCTTGGTAGACATCCGTATTAACTTTTGATAACTGCATTGTGATTCACCATAATAGTGCATTCTTCTACCTCTTCTTCAGCTCACTTACGGTCGTTCTCTGGATGTTCTGTGTTCAGCGTCCTTCCTCAGTTCTGTTCTCTTGGCTGCCATGGAGTACTCACCTCCCACCTCTGATTCTAGTGATGACTACCTCACTCTCACAATCACTCACAGACCACAGCTAATATCAACATTCTGTGAGTCTTACTACTGTACAACGTCGTCGTAATCTTCATGATCACATTTTCAGAGTATTGCATGCAAACTTATAGTAAACTAAAAGAATAAGCAGAGATGCCTTCCAGGATTCTAGCTATGATAAGGAAGCCAAATGGAACAGTAGCTATTATACCCACACCACAGCATACAATCACCATTTAATTTACCACTTAAGTGCCTGTCCCAGTGCATAGGAGATAATTAATTGTTGATACACATGTAAAAACACCTACTTATCCTAATACCCACATGTGATTTAAACTCTAAACTAAATGGATTTAGGTAAAACCAAATGGATTGATCCATTCAAAAACTGCGTAGCGAGAACCTGATGCCTTGATGGGCGGACCCACGAGGCATACAGTACTTTATGTGTATGTCGTTCATTCAGTTTTGGAATTATTTTTGACATCTATTAATAAATGTTGTATTTGTAGCTCCCAAGCCTCTTGAATTCCTGCGGATGACCTACAAGGTTATTGAGATGCGTGTGATTTTTCTGCTACACTGCAAGTGACGATGGTATTGTTATTTAGGTGGATTGGCCGTGTAACATTGTCATCACTGAAGAAAGCATGGATAGCTATAACAAGGTAAGAATAGAAACCTTTAGTAGACAGAGCCATAGAGGCACTAAGCAGCTTGTTCGATAATAATTATTGGAAATAACTCTGGGCTGATTGACAACTACAGAGAGTTTATTCGTTATCAGCTCCTGATCTTGCTTCTTTTTCTAACTTATCTTGATAGATAGAGGCATGCAGTAAATGTGTTAGTCTTAGTAGCTAGCTGGGGCACAGCAGTTACCACAGCCATGAAGCTTTTCTGCTTCCCATAACTCCAATAATTTTCTTCACTATCATTAATTTTTACTATTAATTCTTTGCTCGCTTTTCTTCCGTGTCTATTGTTAGATATTCCATTTTCTGCTTCAAATCAAGCGAGCAGCATGGACCCTGAAGAATGCCTTCATCACACTTAGTAGAGGTCAGCATTCTTCACCTGAATGTTACCATATACCATTGCTGTATGTAAAATTTTCGCGGTAACTTAATTTTCGCGAGCGCTGTTCAGTCACAAAATTTACTAATGTAGCCAATAACTTTATACACGGCAATGCCCCCCCAAAACGCGGATAAAGCAATCTGAGACCAAATTCGCAAAGCATTAACACCGCGAAAATAGCACTTTTACGGTACATGTAGCTCAATAGAATTGTATGTAAACACTATAGCATAATGGAGATGAGCAAGCTGACAGAAACTGTATTTTTTTAGGTGAAGGAAGAATGAAGTTCAAACACCATCATCAGCGTCAGCTACATGCTCACAGGTAGTGACAGCAGTATTTGGTCTCACATGTGTTATGTGCTGCCCGTGTGTTCTATAGGCAGGAGCTGCAGCATTTTGTTGTTGTGATTGAGAACTATGTCACTAACCAGCTGTTCCACTTGTCATGGGATGAGTTTAACACTCGTCTCAAATCGGTACGTACATCGCTTCATTCAAACATTTAATAATGAAGCAAAGCCACTAAAGTAAATCAATAACTTGTTAGTAATTAACTTAGTAAAAAATAAGCATTAGTAACTTTTTAATAAGTAATTAACTTTGTAGTAAGTGCATATAGATTTCTACTACGGTGGAACTTCTTTAAGGCGGACACCATTGGGACCAACAAAAATCGTCCAACCTTATACAGTAAAAATATTTCTGGTAGAAGTAAAATCTAATGCTTTGTTTTGTCACCAGCCAAAGAGTCTAAGAGACAAAAACCTATTTTCTAAAAGAAATCGCACCTGGCTGGGCTTGAACCAGCAACCTTTCGGTTAACAGCCGAACGCGCTAACCGATTGCGCCACAGGTGCTTGCGTTGTTGCACAGTAAAAATATTACCAAATAACTCGAATCTCAATACGAACAACCATGAACAACCTTGAGCAACCTTATACAGTAAAAATCAAAGTCAAATCAAAAGTAAAATCTAGTGCTTTTTTCTATTAATGACAGCATGTTTTGTTTTGTCACCAGCCATCGTTGATATGTCTTTTTCGCTGGCTTCTATGCTTTTGTGTTTTTCTTCCATGACATTAGAAATTTGCACGACTTTTTCACACAATGCATTGGTTTCTTGTTGTAGCTTGTTCAGTTCTTGCATATTGTCGTTCAGTTCTTGCATATTGTCGTTCAGTTCTTTCATATTGTCGTTCAGTTCTTGCATCTTTTCTTCAATTCTATTGAACGTTTCATTCTGCTTTTTCAATGTTATGGCAATTTCCTTGATTGTTTGTCTTGTGTCACAAAAGTCTTCTATTAATTCTTGTAAGTATTATTATTATTAAGTGTTTTTCTGCTTTGTCGATCCTACTTTCTGCTTGGCATGCTTTTAACTCTGCCTGATAAACTCTTTCTCTTTCTTCCATTTTAATAAGTTTCTCTTCACTTTGTTGAACCATTTGTTTATACTTTTCAGCAAGTTCCAAATTTTGTACTCACATTTCCTTATTTTGTTCTTCCTTTTCCTTTACTTTCTGTTCACTGAAAGAGAGCTTTTGTCTTAGACAATCCAATTCTTCAACAGCCAAGGGCCTCTTCCAATTGTCTGTTTGTATCTGATATTTTATCACGTGCTAGCCTTTGACTTTCTTTCTTTTCTCGTTTTAGCTGCTTTATTCTGTCTTCCAGTTCGTGTACTCGTCTCTCTAGATTCTGTCCATGTGGAGATAGTTCAGGTATTGTACCCGATGCAGTACGAACAATAATGTGACTACCTTTGTTCTCATTGGTTGCTTGTCTCGGAGGAAATTCCTCGTCTATGAACTCGCTAGAAGTCAATGCTGAGTCTGATTTTTCCTGCCATATAGTACGAGGCTGGGCTAATCTAGAGGGAACATCAGGCAAGTTAGTGATGGCACTACAGTAGAACTGTTCAGGAATTGAAGGTGTAGCATACACCGCCTCTTCCTTTAGCTCTTCACGAAGTGATTTCAGCAGCATTAGTTTCAGATGTTTCTTTGAAGCGATATCAGCAACAGCATCACAAAACCCAGTGAATGTATTTTCAGCCACATCAGCATTATCTAGGCGTCCACGAATAGCTGAAAGCATTATGTCTATGTCGACTTTCATCATCACATCACCAGATATCAGTTCCTTGCTATATAGATTACTGTTGAGGGTGTTGATCTCGTGCTGCAATTCTCCTCGTAATATGTCATAGTTTTTCCTGAATACTTCCTTCATAGCTTCAACCCGAGGAACACACTCTTTTGATGCCATCTGACCTAAGAATCAACTCAGCTGGTGCTGTCGTTTTTGACAAAGTACATGTATTATGGTACACAGAGAGTCCAGCTGAAATACTCAGTTGACAAAGTTGCTCAGTGACACAAAACGAGAAGCTTAGTTCGTGGCTGTTCAATAGATTCCTTGTACTTCGGTACACGGTTAAGGCAATGATGTTTGTTTAGCCAGTCCCAAATTTGAATAGTTCTAGAAAGTGTGAGTGCTAGTACTACATTATACATAAGGTACTGTATACATAAGAGTGTAAAATTAATATTAATTGCATTTGTGCCGCATAATATGTTATGGTTAAACCTCACATGGCTAGCTGAAGTAGTGTGTTATTGTGTTCAAGTCCTTGAAATAAATGTAAGGCAACCTGTCTGTCAGCAAATGAACTAATTAACTGTTCCCTTTGTTGCATGCCCTCTTGCCGCTAAGGTTCGATTGAGCCCTTGAGACAAGATTTATCCTTACCAATCAACAAGGCTAATTATGCATTGGTTGTGAATATCGTCCAATTGAATGGCTCAGTGCAAAAAGGGAATAAGTACCAATTTTATTATTTTGAGATAAAAGGGGTTAAAGTTCAAGTATTTTTGATTGCTATTGCTATAAATACACAGATTCTAAATAACGCCCAATTATGCTATTAAATAGCTTTGCAGTAGAGCAGTGAAGCAACAGAATCCTATGACACTTTGCACAAAGAAAGACGAAGGATAAGGCTACAAATCTGTAGTAAAATATCAAATTTGAAAAATTTGTCACTTATCCCCTTTTTGCATTGAGCCATTCAATTGTAAAGATCAGATATTATATTTAATTATGACCTGATGATTAGTCATTTATTTCACTAGGTTTGTAGTGTTGATGAGATGATACAATGTCACAATGATTTTATCAAGATCGCATCGTTCAGGTATAACCCTAATTTTAGTTCTGCCAGTGCTCACAATACTCTTCTGTCTTCAGGTGCCTCCTAACCGAACAGTCCAAACCACTGATGGATGTTATTCAGAATATTCTCACCACAATAACAAGGTTCTCTAGTCAACTGCTCTCACCGAATTTCAAGCTAGCATCACTCACTCACACACACCGAACCTTCAGAGACAATGCGAATCTTCTCGTAAAAGGTTGGCATAAAAATAATTTAACTTTTCAGTTATCTTCAATTCCTTCTTTCAGTTGTACAGAAGCTAGTGGAGAGAGGATATCAACCACATTTGAACGAGTTTCTGCTGAGACTGAACTTCAATAAATTTTACAAATAGCATTGCAGTTGTTATGGCAACATTACTTTTGCAAACCTGCATGGTTATGACATCAATAGCACTTTCAGTGATGAGTAGTGTAGAAATACAAATAGGCGAACAACACTGAGCACTGGCACCTTAGCTGCAACCTTTGTTTGTACTTGTTTTTGCGGTGCTACTCAGTGACCTTAAGTAGGCTGGGTAGTTCTATTTTGTACATTCCACTGACTAAGACTGCTGTTTAGCACTCAAACGCTTAGATTAACAAATTTATCTAGCTAGTGTCAAGTTAAGCTGTTAAAAACACCAAGTACCATTGAAAATATAGATTATTCTTGTTTTATTGTGTGCGTAATAATTATGCCACGCGGACTACTAAATGGGATCAGCCGTACTCATCTACCCTGTGCTGGTTGAGATGCCTTTTAGGCTTCTCTCTTCTGAGATCTGCCATCAGATCTCTCCGAGGCTCGCGTTCTACTTGTGGCCACGCTCTTAAGACCCCTGCAGTGGCTGATCTGGTCAACTCCGAGTCCGGCATCACTCTCTGACTAACTAACTAACACATGTTCCTTATTATAATCATTACTCTATCACTATTGCCATTATCATTTATTGGTTATTAAAAATATTAGGGAGGCACGGTAGTCTGAGATCTGCCATCAGATCTCTCCGAGGCTCGCGTTCTACTTGTGGCCACGCTCTTAAGACCCCTGCAGTGGCTGATCTGGTCAACTCCGAGTCCGGCATCACTCTCTGACTAACTAACTAACACATGTTCCTTATTATAATCATTACTCTATCACTATTGCCATTATCATTTATTGGTTATTAAAAATATTAGGGAGGCACGGTAGTGCCTCCCTATGTAGGGTTGAACGAGAAAACAAGATGGCGGCTACATACAATGTATTAGCGTTCAAACGCTGATATTTCGCCTGGTCATGAATTGTATACGTCAAAAGACACTTAAATCTGCTCTCTGGCGTTGCCCCATCTTACAGTAGCAAGGAGATTGCTCGAAGTTGTTACTAAAGTGACGAACCTGGAAACGGTGAAAATCGTGTTTCGTCATCTTCGTTTTCTTCTTTCTTTCTTTCTTTCTTCAGCGCGTCTAGCGCCTTTACGCGAGCAATGCCGAGACCAAAACACCCACGAACAGTCATGAAATTCTCCTGGCAGGTGCCTTTTGAACTTAGTTTTTAGCGAAACGTCGATATAAATTCCGCGATTTCTCGATCGTGATCCATTGTCAGCTAAGTGTTAGACGCCATTGAAGTGATTGCGCAATACGCACGTGACCAAGCAGTGGTTAGCGCACGTGACCAAGCACTAGCTTGAGTATCGCCGCGCGCCTTATGGATCACGGAGAACACATACATGTACATGTATTTGTCTGGAGTCTTCGAAGAACGGTAAGCTGGCATAGGATCACCATTCTGTGCTTGCCAGATAATTACAACCGCCGTACATGTCTACAAACAATTGTGGGCGGGGCTCGTATCCACTGCATGCATGCATGTGTAGGCGAGCTGATATGTACAGCATATAAACAATTATTATTAGCTACAAGTTTAAAATTCTTAATAATAAAGAAAAGCCACCAACAACAGGAAAACTAAACCAATGGTGGAAACAAAGACAGCTCAGTACGTGCATTATATTGAACTGCACTTCGCTGAAAAAGAAAAAAAGAACACAAACAAGAAAATTAAAAAGATTTCTATCGAAATCAAAAGGATGTAGGGTAGTGAAATCTACCACTGGTCCACAATGTAAACTAACAAGGAACAAGCATGGAATGGTAACACGATTGACTTGCTAACAGACCATAGATCCCTACATCAGTGGCTGTACATAAGATCAATATTTTGTCACAAGCTGAATGCACGTTAGGTGTCAGTCAACAGCAACTAGCTGAACTAGCTATAACCAACCACAGCAGCCACTGATGTAGGGATCTATGGTCTGTTAGCAAGTCAATCGTGTTACCATTCCATGCTTGTTCCTTGTTAGTTTACATTGTGGACCAGTGGTAGATTTCACTACCCTACATCCTTTTGATTTCGATAGAAATCTTTTTAATTTTCTTGTATATTTAGGGTTGGGCGGAAAACAAGATGGCGGCTACACTTAGGCTGAAAACAATGGCGATCTAGAGTTCTCCTTAGACAAAACTATCCACAGTTGACTGCCTAGAACCTGATACGTTAGAATTTCATTACATGTTAGCAACGCATGTCTAAATAGTCAGGTGGCTTAGCATCGATTTTTAGGATTACCGTGCAATTGCGGACAAAAGCGCCAAACTTTCTCAGTTGAATCTTTAGAGGATACTAGTTAGTTTTTGCCTAGGAGCCCAGGTGAAATACCCATGGGAAACGTTTTATAAATAAAAGTGTGTACTGCAATAAAATTCATTGAGTAGTAGTAAACCTATCAGATAATTGGTGCTAAACCATGTGTAAATGTGTGAAAGTGCCATGCTTATAAATGACTACAGAGGCACTGCGAGGATGAGTATCTGCCTGATACAATATTGCAAGCCAGCAGTTATTCTTCAAACAAGTTTCTAGATTTGTTGAAACAATCCAGAGAATGGGTAATCCCTTCTCAAATGATTTTTTTGAGTTTATAAACTTGACAACCGAAACTAGCTACTTGCCTCAAACAGTATCAAATGATTTGTACAAAATGGAAGATGAAGGCAAGAAACTTATTGTAAAGACAGTTCATGAAAATCGCACAACTTCTGTTCATGACCTGATCAAAAAGAATTCCTTTGCACTTTTCAAGAGACCCAACTAAAAAAGAACATCCAAGCAATGTAAGAAGATCAAGCTATTTCAAAATAATGTGGCTCTTTTTGGTCAGCTATACATATAAATGCAAAACCAACAAGGGGACCTAAAGGAATTTTTGCCCACGAAGTACAATAATTTCCACCATCATTGTCTGACTTTGGAAAATCTATCTGCCTGGCTCCAAATCAAACATGCTTTCATGTATTGTGTGACATGCTGAAGATTGCAGTCCACCATCTGCATATGACTCTACTGTGCTTGATGGTGGGGTAGTCGATCACATGCAAACTGCAAAAAACTGTTGTACATAAATTTTGATGAATATGCAAATCAAGTCTATCCCATACTTAATTATTAGTCTTAGGAGTGGATGCAGTATGGGACACATGCAAAACCGAAAATCTTAAGGAGTCAACAAGAGAGAAGAGAGGAAAAGGATTGCGGATAAAAGTATCTGATAAAACAAAAATACTCAACAACTGGATGGATTTTCTGCGTGACCCAAATAACGATTGAATTTCTTGCTGCAAAAGTTGCTAATACCACCACTTTACCAAACAATAAGACAATAATTATATATCACATCTGGTGAATCAGCAATTTCTACAGGATTCGGAGCTATGACAGGATGCAATCATGAGGAGACAGACACCAGAATCGTTGTTCATTATTATACATGCACTGCAACAAGGAGTGAAAAGTGTTAAGGTTTGCACTGAAGATGCTGATGTCATTGCCATCAATTGGTTGCAATGGTTGGTGCATTCTGTGACTTGAACTTAACCCATCCATGTGTGGATATTTGGGTGGCCTTTGGAACAGGTAAGAGGCTAAGAGCTTCAAGTATTTAAATATCAATGCAATCAGTAGCCACATTGGAGTAGCAAAGGCTCGTGCTTTACTGATGTTTCATGCATTAACTGGCTGTGACACAACATCAGCATTAATTTTAAAGGAAGAGGTAAAAAACAGCACGGCAGGCTTATGAGGAGGGTCACACAAACATTTGGCTACTCATCCCTTTTAATGTCTGAATATTAACTCTGAACAATTCAAGATAATTATGTTGTTATGCTGTATGACCAGACAAGTTTTCTCAGTTTTGCAAACAAAGCCAGAGAAGAGTTATTTTGCTGTAAAAGCCGAACTATTGACAATATTCCACCTACTCAAGATGTACCAAGCTGGAGTTTGGACAAGGACTCAGGCGCATCAAATTTCACTATCTCCTAATCAATTTGCTTGGTCCAAGGCTACATCTGGTTCATGGACGCCTGTTTGAAAAACCATTCCACAAGCATGTTCTCAGTTAATCAAATGTGTATGCAAAGGAGATTGCACTAAATGTAAATGTGCAAATGCAAAATTTCATCATTTTCATTAATCTTTCTGCAACTTTGTTGAACTAAAAATAGTTTGCATTGTGCCTAGAAGAATTTTAGAACATCAAATCATTAGTTATCCGTTTTTTAAAGCAATTTTGCAAAACAAAATGGCTGCTACTAAGGTGTTAATGTTATATCCCAGGATTCACGAATTTTTTAATTTTCTGGTGGGCTCCTAGGCTAATTCTTTAGAGGAGGTTCAAGTAATGCTGCTTGCAAAATTTGGTGCTTTTTTCCGCAAATGCACGGTAATTTTGCTAAGCCACCTGACTAAAAGAAATTGTGTAAGCAAGCTATGGACGCAATCTCACTCGTGTGCTGTGCTCTACACTCGAACTGAACATTATAGACACACCCAGTTGAATTAGTGGTTGTCGGCTTCTGATTGCATAACTAGTATTATTCTGCATCGTGATTGCAGGTACAACAGCTGCAATTTACTGTGTATGTTTGTTGTACATACAGAAATCATGTATACAGCAGCTGTTGCCGTGTTTTTTTAGAGTGGTGGATAGTTTACTGTGTTTGTGGAATGGTAGATAGTTGTGTTTGTGGATATTTGTGTATGTTTTATAACTTATTGAACAATGTGTTGATTGATTGTCTTTATTATGCGTTCAAAATTAACCGTGTTTCGTGCTCGTTGAGTGAATAAAGAATTTAGCTTTATGTAAACAACACTCGTTGCAGTACTGATTTAAAAGTGTGAATATGTTCTTAGTGTTTACAAATACATCATGTCATTGTTCATACTGAAGGCTTCTCTGGATACGTAACGTATTGTGTTACGCGCTTTTTAGGAATTTGCGCTTTCTCGAGAAAGCGCAGCGCTTTTTAGGAATCCCTAGAAAGCGCGGGCTTTCTCTAGAAAGCGCTTAGTCTGGCCGCTGCCCCTCCCCGCCTATTGAGTGGGTGACGTGGTGGACGGCGGGTAGGGTCTAGCAAACATTACCATTCATCGATGTTATCAGGAGTCCATAATCAACCGCGCCTACTAAGAGTAGGAGTTAGCCTCGTGACCAGGCTCGTATTAGAGCCTGGTACATACTGCGTGCGCATGCGTCGTATATTAATGTAATTGAACATTAAAAATTGCATTATTACGTACTTCCGCTCTTTGTTTTATTGATAATGACGTGTATACACACAAATCAGTAGTAAAGCAATGTGTTGCCTGTATCTTGCTAAAACAACCACGAATACAAGCATAGCAACACACAGCGCTTAGCTTCAAGTCTCCTTGCGACTATAGTGTGAGTCTGGATAGCTACAAACCAAGCATCTCGTACTAAATGGATGATACCTGATGCAACCAAGCGAATAGGTTCGTCCCGTTTTACAAACAGCTCGCACACAAGCTGATACACCTTAGGAACCATACTAGATGTCTGTATTTGCTGTCTGAAGAGCGTACGACACTGGCAAAAGACGATGGAGTCCTCCATTACAGATAGGCGTGACGTCAAATAACACGGAAGTATCCTATTAATATACGGTTTCTTGACATTCCAAGAAATTTTGACGCATGCGCACGCAGTATGTACCAGGCTCTAATACGAGCCTGGTCACGAGGCTAAGTAGGAGTGTGAATCGCCCACGCTTTAATTGGATTTTCTGCCAGCGAACTGTCGCTAGCGGATATACTATTTTTAGCGCTTGAAGATGGCAGCTCAATACTGAAGACAGAGAGTTGTCTATGATCTAAGCGCTGAGGAAGCATCCTGGTCTCTATTTCTAGCTCGATTTACAAGGCCGTCGTTGCCTTCGCCAATCCTCGTGAGCGTGGCTGTCTTCCGTTCGATCAAAGCTTCGCCGTGTCATATCACTGGTCAGCTGTTTCTCAGAGTTCCATTCCTTACCTGAGTTGTAACAGTAGTTGTTACGGTTAGTGGCAGCGATACAACACATAACTGAAGCGGAACAGCTATGCTGACAAGTCAACACAGCAGCTCCAAGGATCCCGTTGTATGATCGAGCGATAAACAGCTTCGAAACAATCAGATAGCCGAACCACGAACGTACAGGTGATCTAGCGACGCCACGATGTGGCTGGATAGGCTATCAGATGCTTTCACGAGTACATACAGTTGCTCTCAGGGTTGCCCATGTTCAAGGAGGTGCGGTCTAACTGCGCTAAAAATAGTATATCCGCTGGCGACAGTTCGCTGGCAGAAAATCCAATTAAAGCGTGGTACGGGCTCAAATGCGGACCGGACCGGACCGTGCGGACCAGCTCACGTGATCATTGACCAGCGGCGCGCGGCAAAGTTTGCGCATAGCGCGCCTAGCCGTGTAGTCTAGCAGCTAACCCTGGACTACTAGCCGTGCTGCAATTTTCAAGCTACTGCGTGCTGAGGACCATAATGACATCACAGTTTCAATAAGTGTACATGCACTAATTATTAACAATCATTGATGTCAGCTTCTGAAGTTAGATATTCAACAAGCCAGGTACTGTAGCAGTGCTGTTGCAACACAAGGCAGCAGTATAGCAACACTAAGTAACAGCATAAGTCACTAAGTGACTTAAGGTGGCGGGTGCATAATTATAATAACGAATTATTCATAGTGAATTTAGTAGTATAATAATACGTGACCGGCCGGAAGCGCGCACGCGCCGCGTATTGAAGTAAAGTAAACTCGATGATGGCTAGGACGATAAAAATACACAACCTATTATGACGTCTAGTTTCCATATACTTAGCTATTTTTAGATAGTATTCGGCTGTGACCTTTAGCTCCGCCCCCTCTAGAAAACTATGCATTCTGTTCGCCCAAGTCGGTCCCTTCGCTCTGTAGCGCTCTGGACAAGGCTCCTGATCGTGCCCACTAACTGGTTACTGGCCCCACGAGCTGAATAACTGGTAATCCATGCATAGTTCTGAAGCTGACTGCCAGGTAAAGCTCCACAACGATTATTTCGCCTGTAAAACGAAGCTCGTGAAAATGAGACGTCACAGAAGGCCAGTCACCTTGCAAGAGGCGAACAGCTCACTAAATGCTGTTCTTTACAATCTAGACATTCTATTTATAATAGTAGATACTTACTTTAACCCACAGCTAAAGTTTGGTAACTCTTTCATGCATAAAACTTAGATAAACAAAAAAAGAAAAAAATCTTGAATTTAATGATATTCATACGCACCCGCCACCTTAAGCTTACTTGTATCCTTGCTCAGTTTGATATTTTTTTTTTATTAATCTTTGCCAAAGGCAGGTGTGACAAACTAGCAAAAGCAAATACAAAGGCCAACCATGCAGTGAAAAACAAGACACACAAAAGGAACAAAGACAGATAACCAAAGAAATGTAAACAGTAAAGTCAGTGGAAATGATAATAAAAAAAAGCACCAAAGATGCAGATGCTTCGATGCAGTAGCATGTATGCTAGCATGCAATTAGCAGATGCATAATTACGACAGCACGTATGCATGCAGTAGATCAATGGAAGCATCAAAACAGTGTCATGGAAGCATGCATGCAGGCAGCAGAACTATGGAAGCATGCAAGCAGCAGAACCCAGCATGGAAGCATGCAAGCAGCAGAACTAAGCATGCAAGCAGCAGAACTATGGAAGCATGCAAGCAGCAGATCACGAACTGCCATCACATGACGTGTCGTCCGCTCTGCAATACGACCCGCTCAGCTCAGCAGGCTGTCGAACGGCCAATGATCACGTGAGCTGGTCCGCGCGGTCCGGTCCGGTCCGGTCCGCATTTGAGCCCGTACCTTAAAGCGTGGGCGATTCACACTCCTACTCTTTAGTAGGCGCGGTTGATTATGGACTCCTGATGTTATATGAATATTAATCGTGTATAGATTATTAATTATTGCAATGATAAGCGGGGTTTCCTCAATGCCATTGTACCGCACGAATTGCCTCACACTACGCTGGTTTAAGCGATCTATGCTTGAATCGCGGTAGACTATGTTCGACAGCATCGTCAACAGCACGATCGTTAGCTTTCACCCACCGTAGCTGTTTTGCCATAGTCTGTAATATTATTCACGATCAAACCCAGCCCATGATCAATGAATATTACTGCTCAAGATCTTGAGCAGTAAAATCTGATTGGTCGGTTGGGAAACTATGAATGGCAATGTTTGCTAGACCCTACACGCCGTCCACCACCCACTCAATAGGCGGGGAGGGGCAGCGGCCAGACTAGAAAGCGCTGCGCTTTCATAGAAAGCGCAACGGATACTGCGCTTTCTAAGGTCAACTCCTGTTGTTACACGGCTCTTTTCGCTGAGTCAAGAATCGCCACAAAATAGCTTTCTACTACGCAGGTGTCAGAATTTATGTTCTACAAAGGTTTTTGTAATGGGCCCATGGCGGCAAGGTTTTTACGCAGCTAGTGCAGTTGTGACGTCGAGCCTGAGCTAGCGCAATGAGCCTGAGCGAGCACAATGAGCCTGAGCGAGCATGCACGGTTCCACTTTTGCTACTACTATTACCTGTGCTGCTCTGTTGTACCTAAGACCGTAGCATGTATGTATAAAATACTACCTAGACTGCTACCTGTCTCTCATCATAGTGTGATGTACCCTGTCACAATGCACAGGAAGCCGGGCATCGGAGTACTCATATAGTAGGCACAGCAGCATGCAGGTATAGCTGGAGTAAAAACAACCACTGAATTAAGTATGTGTCGTTAATTGTTGTTGCCTCTCTTCAGAATGGTCGTGCATGCTCGCTCAGACTCATTGTGCTAGCTCAGGCTCAAATCGTCAGAGCGCCAGCGCTAGCACGAGTTGCTGCCACGCCGGCCATTACACTCGACAAAAGACTCACTCAACTTAAATTCTAACACCTACGTAGTAGAGAACTATTTTGTGGCGCTTCTTGAGCGACAAGAGCCGTGTAAAAACAAGAGTTAAACGGCTTAGAAAGGTTGCGGTTTCTGTAGTTCTCAAGAAACCCTGCGCTTTCTAAGGATTCCTAGAAAGCGCAAATTCCTAGAAAGCGCGGAACATATACATAAAATTTCCTATATGTGATTTTAACTGGAATAGTGTGAACAATAGCTCAAACAGAAATCAGGTAAAAGCAGTAGCATTTGAAACATTCGGTACCACTGACAAACTAATTTAAACAGAACAGTGTAAATAAGCGAAAGAAAAAGTTGCATATTTTTTACTAAACATAGTACCAATAGTGCAAACGACAACTAACAATGCGAACTCACACTATAGCTATAGACAGCATGCAATGCTAACTCATTTATCGGTGTTGAAAAAAGTTTTGTACCTGTCAGCAGCTTCTCTCATGTACTCCTCTTCCTGGTCAAAGTATCTCTCGTAATGTTCCTCTACTATTGCCTGTAAGTTGACGTGCCTGTCCCTCTCTCTCAGCTTATATCGCTTAGCAAAAAGGACAAATATGACAAGAAACAGCATTATGAGGATTGATTGAACCAGGTAGAAGTAGAACCCACAACTAGGAGTGACTTTGCTCAAATTGAATTGAGAAATGAATGAAATAATCCCTAAACGTATGCTTTGGGCGATAAGACCTATCACTGCTCCTAAACCTGTCGCTGTTCCTCTCAAGCTTATAGGAGTCTGAGCCAAGTAAGTTTCTATTGCACTAATGAGCGCAAGCACATAGCCAATGCTATATACTAGATCACGTATTAGCAGCCAGTATGGTGAGATAGGAAGAGTGTTAGCTGGTACAGAGCTGGTATCAAACATGCACTGGGTGCTGTTACTGAGAGTATGTCCAATTGTGTCCAGTGTGAGGTCCAGTAATGAACTTATGAAGACTAGTACCAATGCAGCTCCAACTCTCTTGAAAATGCTTGGCAATTTGATTCTTATGAATGGGAATAAAACGAAGCGATAAACAGGTATCAGTACCGCTGCAGTCAATTTATTGGAAATATATGTTATGCTTTCAACACAGCCACGTGTGTTGATAGTGGATGGTATTATATGAGCATGGATAAGGCTTTTCGTATCATCAAACAGTATAACGCCTATTAAGACAATAAGGTAGAAAACGAGCATTCTTAAGATAGTTTTGACATCCTCCACTTCCTCTTCACTAAATGGTCCACCGAATTTTTGCTTGCCATAGTCTAAACGTGTTGGTTCTTCCTCATCTATGTAGGTTAGTGCACTGCGGCGCTCAGGGTACTTGGTCTTACGAGCATAGTTGAGCACTCTAAAAGCTGTTTTGACAGGGTTACAAGGCTTGAAATGAACCTCAAGCTTGTGATGGTATAGACAATCTGTTAAAAGAATCAAGGATAGACAGAATATCACTATAGCCAGAAGGATTGCTGCTTGTATGTCAATGAGCTGTTGGATAGACTTGACAACTGGTATGCATTGAAGAAGCTGTTTTGTCAGAGTTGTTATTGAAAATCCCCACCAGATCCACTGTACTGCAGCACTGATGTCTTCACCTGAGGCTCCAATCATTTGATCGATTGTGAATGGCGCCATAGTGTTCATGATGCTTCCAATACCTATGATACTAACAGGCATTGCTATACACAACACAACAAGTGCTGGTATTGGAGTCCAGTTGAACTGGAGCACAACAAAAGCAATCAAGACAATCCAGAGAGCCACTATTGACAGTAAGGATCCAGAAATGATGACTCGGTACCTTCCAATCCAAGTATCTCCCAACCAGCCAGCAAGTGGCATCAGCAAAACTGAAAAGGACCCACAAACAATGTATAGCCCAAACTGTACCTCATTCGGTATAGGAAGCAGTGAAATAGCTTGCATTGTGTGATAGAAGGCAGAATACGACAATATACTCCATACTAACATTAATAGAGTACCATGAGAGAAGGAGCACTTGTTGGTACAAGAGATTCTTAAAACCATGATTGCGACTCTGTAGTCATTGCATAATCTAGCTACTTGTATAGATGTTTAGACCACAGCTAAGCAATGTTGACCAATCAGGTTGCGTCGTAGCTGGGGGTCTCTAAAGCTCATAATGGAATCCCTCCACAGCTGCTGCGACCTCTTAATAGACCCCCTTTGTGGTTAATTGGTTTGACCGTACTGTAATATTCTAGCGAGTATAGTGTAGTCACGCCCATAATGGCGGCGCCCATGATGCAGACACCATTTTATGCGGCAAGACTACGTTATGGCCTACGTAAACACGTTGTCGGTGCCAGAAAAATAAAGATTCCAGCTAAAATTAGAAGTTTTGTACCACAGTAAAGATATTTTCATTAAAAAAGAAAAGAATCGCTTTTACATCCGGCCGACTGCACAACTTAACGTGGCGCTTCACCGGAAACAGCAAGTAAAAATAATAATAATATTCACGGATTATTCATAGATATCGATCGTCAACCGCTCACCGTCATGGCGGCAGTTTTAGGTACACAATACAGTGGCGTAGGAAGATTACTTTGAAAGTGATGCAGGACTTAAAATGAGTGGGCGCGCGAAGCGCGGACGAATTTTTTTTGCTAATTAATTATTCATGATCATGCAATTTCCAGTGTTTCGCTAGCACGGCACAGTACGTTGTGCCGCGAATTTGCAGTCTTGGTCTTGCTGAGGCGGCTGCGTGGACGATCGCCTTGAAAAGTATGCAAATAAGTATTGCTTTGCGCTTGTTTAATTATTAATGATATTCACGAAGCCTGGGCGTGTTAATTAGTAGTGAATATTATTAACTGGGGTAAATTCAAGGTGATGCTCCAGCACCTGTGCACCATTTATTCCTGCGCCACTGCAATACTCCGCTGTTCCTTGACGCAGGCTGCTGTTGTTAGCTGGATTGAGTCCCTTAGACATCGGGCCATAGACATTCGCAATGACTTTAGACGAAGTAAGCTCTATTTTCCGTGTAATACTGAGCTGCATATCGACACGTGAGTGGCAGAACTGGCTAATATTTTAAAAAGCAGGCTTTATTTCAGGGAAAGCGATGCTAATGCATGTGAAGCACAAGAAGGCAAGCGTCGTCCGTCCCGCTAATGCTGTTTATGCAACAGCACTTAAACTTGGAATAATAAGAGGAGACCACGGGTGACTGTGCACCACACACGAGAACTTCATAACTAAAAGTATTGTAGAAAAAGAAAGGGTAGCTGCATAAAGTAAATAATATTAACTACTTCCTATTTCCGGTGAAGCGCCACCTTAAATGCACTATCTTGCCCCAGAAAATGTCGCCTATACGTGGGTGGCGTGATTAATATTCAATAGGGTGTATCTAGGGGGGTGTTCAGGGTGCTCCAGCAGCCCCCTTAAACTAGACTTATTAATAAAAGTAAAAAATTTTTAATAAAAAACTGAAAAGTGTAGGGATGACTCTTAAAAAAGGAAGGGAACAAGATGGGATGATGCTTGCAAAAGTAAAGGAACAAGATAGAATAATGCTTGCAAATGTAAAAGTCCCAAGTATCCCTACATCAGCGGCTTGCTGTGACAACGTGCTACTGACAAATGCGGAATCCTCTTCAAATACCTTTTATAACCGTCAAGTACTTCATCGGACTGCATCCTCCAAACACAGCTACCTGCAGCTTATTTAAAACTGTCAACTACTTCATCGGACTGCGTCCTCCTAAACACAGATGCATCTAGTTATATACAACCGCCAATTACTTCATCGGACTGCGTCCTCCAAAGACAGATACCTCTAGTTATTCACAACCGTCAATTACTCCATCGGACTGCGTCCTCCTTCAAGCCGCTGATGTAGGGATACTTGGGACTTTTACATTTGCAAGCATTATTCTATCTTGTTCCTTTACTTTTGCAAGCATCATCCCATCTTGTTCCCTTCCTTTTTTAAGAGTCATCCCTACACTTTTCAGTTTTTTATTAAAAATTTTTTACTTTACTTGTTCCCGTTACTTTTTTGATCACTATCAGTTTGAACTTATTGATAGTATTCTATGTTAGATGTTATTTCATTTTTACAAATCTGTGAGGAGTATATATAGATACTAGTCTAGCAGAGATGTGAATGTGCACAGCCTCTTGAGAGTAAGGAGTGTGGTTTAAATGTTTAATATTACCAATCACAAGAATAATCATTCATTGAAAGGTTTAAAATAGTTAAAGAGGTTGAGGACGCAGACAGCATAATTTCAAGTCCAGGTATGATTTGACAACATGATACTTGTTAGTATTGTAATGGATGAAGAAGAGACTAGCACTAGTACTGACAATTCATAATGCTGCGGGCCTAAACAGTAGGAGCACGCCCAGTAGAATCTTGTTGAAGTCAATATCACACTCACAGAGGCTTCTAGTCCTTTGCAACTTACGCTGCGTGATATAGGAACCTTACTGTGCGTAGAATCTTGCTGCCGGTAAGCAGGCTAGACACTCAAGTTGTTCACGTCTGTGTAAGTCAGCTTTAACCCGCCATCTGAAGCGTTAACGAACAGATCAGTGTTATTTAGGGTATAGTACTGGTTTAGACACATTTTCATACCTCTGGCTTGCGCGCTGAAGCGTCCAGAGCAGAGACAAAACGCAGTAGCGAGATAGCTGCAAAACCGATGTGGGCGGAGTTAATGATAAGAAGCGACAAGAGGGTTAATTAATGAAGTCGCTAGTCCAAAACGGTCCAAAAACCATGTTTTTCAAGGATTACTCGCTTCTGGTAGTGTTTGATGCCTATCTAAGAAGTAAGTGCACTAACCCTGATATATACACATGCGATGGTGCAGGTTTGGTAGTGATTCGTTCACTCATGACAGCGCTATGCTTGTCAAAGAAGAAGAAGAAGAAGAAGAAGAAGAAGAAGAAGAAGAAGAAGAAGAAGAAGAAGAAGAAGAAGAAGAAGAAGAAGAAGAAGAAGAAGAAGAAGAAGAAAGAAGATGAACAATTCGCGTGGGCGGCGATTTCAGTTTACCACTTTAGAAACGTCTGCCAGCTTCGCCAAAGGTATTTTCTTGCTCAGAACAATCGCCTGATCAATCCTATCGATGTCTAGAATCTCGAGAAACGCTATAACAGCGAAGATCTGCAAATTCTCTCTGTCTTGATTTTCGTCGTCAAGCAAGCAGTCCCGGCGACTTTAATAGACGTCCTACAAGCGCTCACACTTCAGAGTCACTTAGAGATAGTTAAAATGCAGTATAGATGTATAATAATAGAGATATGTGCGAAAACCCATTTTCAACATGAGTAGCCGCCATCTTAATTCGAGGTCATCCCTACATATCATTGCCGATCGGCAATGATAATTCATAAAGTAGCAGCCTACTGGCTAACCTAACCTCAGCTCTATAGCTTCATCGAAGAGTCCATGATGATCGAGTGCTGTACAGTTCTAAATAACGAACACTGTACTAATTACACTAACATCAACGTGTGTTCTTAGACCATAGCATGGCTTCTATCAGGCTCGTCACGTACGTTGTACGCAAAATTAGCGGAAATTTATTGTTCATGAATAATTAATTAACGTAGTTCTGGGTTTGTAGGTCGATGAGCTGATACAATGTCACAATGAGATCGCATCATTCAGGTATAACCCTAATTTTAGTTCTGCTCATGCTCACAATTATACTCTTCTCTCTTCAGGTGCCTCCTCACTGAACAGTCCAAACCACTGATGGACGTTATTCAGAATATTCTCACAACAATAACAAGGCTCTCTAGTCAGCTACTCTCACTGAATGTCAAGCTAGCATCAATTACTCACACACACCGAACCTTCAGAGAAAACGCTAATCTTCTCGTAAAAGGTTAGTGCAGCTTGTTCATAAAAATAACTTTAACTTGTCAGTTACATATGTATCTTTAATTCCTTCTTTCAGTTGTACAGAAGCTAGTGGAGAGAGGATATCAACCACATTTGAATGAGTTTCTGCTGAGACTGAACTTTAATAAATTTTACAAATAGCATTGCAGTTGTTATGGCAACATTACTCAAACAAACCTGGATGGTAAAGACATCGATAGCACTTTCAGTGATGAGTACTGTAGCAACACAAATAGCCGAACAACACTGAGCACTGGCACCTTAGCTGCTACCATAGTGTGTGCTTGTTTTTGAGGTGTTACTCCGTCTGTGACCTTAAGTAGGCTGGGTAGTTCTATTTTGTACATTCCACTGATGAAGACTGCTGTTATATATCTGTCGAACGTTTAGATTAACAAATATTAACACCAAGCACCATTGAGATTATTCTTGTTTTATTGTGTGCGTAATAATTTTGTCACGCGGTAGACGTGGCATATACAAGATGGCGGCTACACTAGGCTGAAAACAATGGCGATCTAGAGTTCTCCTTAGACAAAACTATCCACAGTTGACTGCCTAGAACGTTAGAATTCACTACATGATAGCAGCGCATGTCTAAAGAAATTGTGTAAGCAAGCTATGGACGCTATCTCGCTCGTGTGCTGTACTCTGCAATCGCGAACTGAACGTTATAGACACACCCATTACTGAATTATGCCACGCGGTAGTCATGGCATATTTAGGGTTGGTCGGAAAACAAGATGGCGGCTACACTTAGGCTAAACGCAATAATTCACGTATATCTTGGCTGTTGACGACATCAGGGGTATTTTAACTACCTAGGGGCTATCCTAAGAGGTAAGCGCTTCCAATAAGTGTACTAATAAAGACTATAAGTGCAGTTGCTATGGGCATGACAAGATGGCGTCTCGCATGGAGGCACTGCCATATCTTTGCCGTACGGGCGTTTCAAGCTAATCTAACGTTCTGAAGCTCCTTGCACGATTTGTGCGATTACAAAGAGACCTTCAGAAGCAAAAGAAACCAGGTCTAAGGTGGTAAACCAGTGTTCACGTGGTCTCCCGTTTGTTCATCTTAGTCTTCAGAGAGCCTAGCGCCGTGGCTAGTGAGCTATTCGAGACAAAAGCTATACAGAAACTACACTAGTCGTTGGGAGCAGTGCACCTGATATCTATTTAAGCCTAAAACACTAGCAGAAGCGAGTATTTTCAGGAAAACAGCGATTTTTGGTCCAGAACAGACTCCATTCCTGTTTGAACTCCGTTACTAGGTTACGCCTACTCGCGCACGCCCGTGTATGTAACTATTCTAATACAAGCGCACCTTAGTACAAATTGCTTGGAGCGCGAGTACAGTGCTGCTGCCACTGGCAGTGTTCACAGCAGTCTGCACGAGCAAATCTTCACTGTTACACTGGATTTGTCTGTTCAGGCTTGTAAGAATGCTAGCTTAAGCTTAGCTAATGTTGCATGATACGTGTTGCATACAGTGCAGAGTCACCTAGCTAGCTGATCCGCGGCGCCGGAGTGCAGTCATGCAGCTGATAGCTCAGAGTTCTCTCTTTATATACTGTATTAGTATAAGTGCCAACTAAGTCATTAAAAAAAGAAAAGAAACAAGTAATAAAAAACATTTTAACCAAAATGCAAGAGATTTAGGGTTGGTACATTTATCGAAAAAGTATGGAAACAAGATTTTGAAATGAAAAGGATTGTAACAATATAGCAGTGTAATGCTACCTCTCTAAATAAACTGCTTTCGATAGTTGTGGTTAATTTAATAGGGAGGTAGCATTACACTGCTATTGTTACAATCCTTTTCATTTCAAAATCTTGTTTCCATACTTTTTCGATAAATGTACCAACCCTAAATCTCTTGCATTTTTGTTGAAATGTTTTTTATTACTTGTTGAATTAGTGGTTGTCGGATTCTGATTGCTTGTATTATTCTGCATCGTGATTGCAGGTACAACAGCTGCATTTTATGTTTGTTGTACAGAAATCATGTATACAGCAGCTGTTGCCGTGTTGTTTTAGAGTGGTGGATAGTTAGTTTACTGTGTTTGTGGATTGGTAGATAGTTGTGTTTTTGGATATTTGTGTATGTTTATAATTTATTGAACAAAGTTTTGATGGATTGTCTTTATTATCCGTTTAAAATTACAGAGTTTCTTGCTTGTTTACTGAATAGAGTATTTGGCTTTGTGTAAACACCACTCGTTGCAGTACTGATATAAAAGTGTGAATATGTTTTCAGTGTTTACAAATACATTATGTCATTGTTCATACTGAACACTTCACTGGATACGTAACGTATACATAAAATTTCCTATGTGTGGTTTTGACTGGAATAGTGTGAGCAAAAGCTCAAACTGAAATCAGGCAAGCAGTAGCATTTGAAACATTCGCTTCCCCTGACAAAACCAATTTAAACAGAACAGATGTAAATAAGTGAAAGAAAAGTTACATAATTTTTTTACTAAGCATTATTACAAATAATATATTGCAAACGACACCTAACAATGCTAGCTCACACTTTTTACAACAACTATAGACAGCATGCAATGCTAACTCATTTATCAGTCTGTGTTGAAAAAACGTTTTGCACATGTCAGCAGCTTCTCTCATGTACTCCTCCTCCTGGTCAATGTATCTCTCAGTCGTAATGTTCCTCCACTATGGCCTGCATGTTGACATACCTGTCCCTCTCTCTCAGCTTATATCGCTTAGCAACAATGACAAATATGACAAGAAACAGCATCATGAGGATTGATTGAACCAGGTAGAAGTAGAACCCACAACTAGGATTGACTTTGTTCAAATTTAATCGAGAAATGAATGAAATGATCCCTAAACGTACGTTTTGGGCAATTAAAACTATCATTAATCCTAAACCTGTCGCTGTTCCTCTAAAGCTTTTAGGAGTCTTAGCCAAACGAATTTCTATTGCACAAATGAGTACAAGCACATGGCCAATGCTATATACTAGATCACGTATCAGCAGCCAGTATGGTGAGATAGGAAGAGTGTTAGCTGGTACAGAGCTGGTATCAAACATGCACTGGGTGCTGTTACTGAGAGTATGTCCGATTGTGTCCAGTGTGAGGTCCAGCAATGAACATATGAAGACTAGTACTAATCCTGCTCCAACTCTCTTGAAAAAGTTCGGTAATTTGTTTCTTAGAAATGGGAATAAAACAAAGCGATAAACTGGTATCAGTACCACTGCAGTCAAACTATAAGAAAAATATGTTATGCCTTCAATGCAAACACGTGTGTTGATAGTGGATGGTATTATATGAGCATGAATAAGGCTTTTCGTATCATCAAACAGTAGAATGCCTATTAAGACAATAACGTAGAAAACGAGCATTCTTAAGATAGTTTTGACATCCTCCACTTCCTCTTCACTAAATGGTCCACCGAATTTTTGCTTGCCATAGTCCAAACGTGATGGTTCTTCCTCGTCTATGTAGGTTAGTGCACTGCGGCGCTCAGGGTACTTAGTCTTACACGAATAGTTTAGCACTCTAAAAGCTGTTTTGAGAGGACTACAAGGCTTGAAATGAACCTCAAGCTTGTGATGGTATAGACAATCTGTTATAAGAATCAATGATAGACAGAATATAACTATAGCCAGAAAGAGAGCAGCTTGTATGTCAATGAGCTCTTGTGTAGAGCTGACAACTGGCATGCATTGAAGAAGCTGTTTTGTCAGAGTTGTTATTGAATATCCCCACACGATCCACTGTACTGCAGCACTGATGCCTTCACCTGAGGCTCCAATCATTTGATCGATCGTGAATGGCACCATAGTGATCATGATGCTTCCAGTACCTATGATACTAACAGGCATTGCTATACACAACACAACAAGTGCTGGTATTGGAGTCCAGTTGAACTGGAGCACAATGAAAGCAATCAATATAATCCAATGAGCTACTATTGACAGTAAAGATCCAGAAATGATGACTCGGTACCTTCCAATCCAACTATCTCCCAACCAGCCAACAACTGGCATCAGCAAAAGTGACAAGGACCCACAAACAATGTATAACCCAAACTGTACCTCAATTGGTATAGGTAGCAGTGAAATAGCTGCCAGTATGTGAAAGAAGGCACCATATGACAATATAGTCCATACTAACATTAGTAGAGTACCATGAGAGAAGGAGCACTTGTTGGTACAAGAGATTCTTAAAACCATGATTGCGACTCTGTGGTCATTGCATTACCCAGTTTCTTGTATAGATGTTTAGACCACAGCTAAGTGATGTTGACCAATCAGGTTACGTAGCTGGGGGTCTCTAAAGCTCATAATTGATCCCGCCACAGTTGCTGCGACCTCATCAGTAATAGAATCCAACAACACGACGCAGATTACGGTTTTGTGCGCGGAGTTCTCTGAATAATTTTTACAGTGCTTGGCCCGCTTGCTCGTCTTTTTTGTTGCTGTTGCTATGGTCTAAGTGAGTCAAGTTAGACAGCGCATCCAACTTCATGATCGGATCTACGCGATGTAGAAGCCCTCGCGCCGTTGTCATAGCGCCCTCGCTCGGCTACGCTATATAGCGCTCCTGAGCTTCAAAATCGGCGTAGATCCTTGGAACCCATTAATTACTTCCAAAATTAATTATCTTGTTGGAATTTTAAACTCGTAAATACTGACCAATTCTCTCGCGAATATCTCATGTGTCTTTGTGCTACTGGTCTCAAATTTACGTCCTTTTTCGCCAGTGACTAGCTGCAATTGCTCACACTCAAGTCGATCAATAATTCTCCCACTTGACTTCGGAAGTCAGTGATGCCAATAAAGTGCAGCGACCACGGCCAAATTTTGCTCGAGGTCAGTACTTCGGGGCTGTCTACTGAAAAGTAAATACAAATAGCAGTGGTTTTGGTGAGTGCAAAATGTAGCCCAGATCATGGAGTCTGTGCAAAAAAATGTGTTTTCCGAGCGTCCTCATGCAAGCCGTAAAATGTCCAAATTGTCTTGTCGGCCATTTTTTAATTTTGTAGTTCTTTATTGGTCTAGCTCATGGCATCTGGGCTCATGAGTAAAAAATCCTCAAAAACCAGTGAAGACAGCTAGCTACTTTGGACAGCTATGGACAGCTATGGAGCTATGGACAGCTATGGAGTGTCTGCTATAAAACTCCATGCAAGTATCGACCTCCTTATCCGCAACAGGTTTGGGAGACATCCTTAATTTGCTTTCACAAGATGGCCCTATAGACCTCGCGTGTGGAGCAGGACAAAGCACATTTAATTTGATCTCCGGCGTTATCAACGAACAGTCAGTGTGGACATCAGCAAAGAGAAGCTCGAGCGAGCACGCGAGAAGGCAAGTTTTTTTGGACAAAAGCGAAAAAAGTCGAGTTTGTTCACACAGCATGCTAGTAAGCTACCATTCCAAGATGCGTCGGTTGATCTCCTTACCTGCGCGATGGCTTCAGTGGCACTGGCTCGACCTAAGTACCGTCTTTCCCGAGATTAATCGTGTATTGAAGAGTCCAGGAGCTCTAGTGGTGACCGGTTACTGTATTCCTGGAATACACATTAATGACCAGTGCAACAAGATGTTTCAAGACTTAATTCGCAGTACTGACATTACCAGAAGGACCACATGGCAGCATACTGGAGGTTTTAACCAATCACTGCAAGCACGTTAGTCTGCCGTATCCTCTAGCAGAGGCGCCATTACATGTATATGGCGCATGGTGGAGAGTGAAGTGGGTCTTGATTACATCAGTGGTCTGATAACAAGCGGTAGTAGCTTTAACTTTTATAGTTGTGAGCATCCCGAAGCGCTAACCTCTCTCGATGAATTGATACAAGATATGAAGGCATTTCTGCTTGATGATGACACGACACAGCATCATGAGGTGACCTTGACTACAGAAATGCCATACTTCATGCTTATGACCGTGAAATCGAAATAAAACGATCATGAATTAAAAATTTTATTGACAGCTGCATGTATATAATTATAGTAACATGCATTTCATGTACATGTATCAACAAATCCTTTATTGTGTTTAGAGATTTTATTCACAAAATTAAAAGAATTATACTCAGCCAGTAATACCGATTAGCAGCTGCAGAGGGTTCCTTGCTTGCTAACTTTACTAATGGTATCTTGGTGGGTGGAAGTACATATGCAGTGTATGTGTTAGCTATATACATGTAGCCAAAATTTCTGCAGCCATCTGCATGTATAGATTTCCATAACTCTTTATTCATTTTTGTTGTGTCCATTGTTAGATATTCCATTTTCTGGTTCAAATCAAGGAGCAGCTTGGACCCTGCAGCACGCTTAGCAGAGGTCCGTAATCCCATTGTTTTATCCAAACTTGGTCAAATGGACGACAAAGTGGTGAAAATTTCTATTTTGTATGCAGTTTGCCTGTAGCTCAATATACAGTTGACAGATGCTATAATTTTCATTCAGGTGAGGGGAGAATGAAGTTCAAACATCATCATCAGTGTCAGTTACATGCTCACAGGTACAGCTGCTGTGTCCGTTCACCATTGTGTATTAATTTTAATCCTGTAGGCAGGAACTGTTGCATTTTGTTATTGTGATTGAGAACTATGTCACTAACCAGCTGTTTCACTTGTCATGGGATGAGTTTAATACTAGTCTCAAATCGGTACGTGTATTAGAGTGATGGGTCATACAAAAATCGATTAGTTTTTACGAACTGTTCCAAGTTTATTAACACATACAAATGATGCTACATGTTGCTGCTACGGGTAACACACACTGTTCAAAGAGGCACATTAGTATGCACATGCACATTAGAGTTAAAGGTGAATGCAGTTCCAATACATGATGTCCGAGAGTGAACAGCTTCATTTCATTTTTAAGTGTTTGGCACTTTAGATCACAGATGTTTCCGAGCACGTCTCCTGTGATGAGCGATCTTTTTATCATATGGGCACATGGATGCATTTCTACTCTGACTGCCGATATGGTAATGACCGGTATTGTGCTTTCTACTTTCTCTCTGGCGATAAAAATTTAATTCTGCCTGAAACTGCTGATTTTTTACACGTTCATTATCGAGATCCTCTTCTTTTTCCACTATCTTTCTATGACATATGTTCAAATATTTCTTGAATTTTTCTTCGGTCACAGAAGCTGGTTTTTGGATACCTTTTAATTCTGCATCTTTTTCTTGCAAAGTATGTTGAAACCAGCGTGTCTGTGATTTCAGCTGTTGATCTTTCAGTGCTAGTTTTTCCTCCTTGTCTTTCTCACATTCTTCAAGTCTTTGTTTAAAGTATGCTAGTTGCTCTCTCAGGTCACTTGTTTGCACGTGCAGATCGGTTTCTTTTCCATCACTGGTACTAGGTACAGTGGCAAGTAGATGATCGGGAACCACCGTCATGTGCGGCTCTATGGCGGTGGTACTAAGCGGACCAGTAGATCTAAACATGGTACTGTGGTCGTCTACGCACTCTCGAAGCGACTTTTTCAACATACTTTTTAAATGTCCTTTAGAAGGAATCTCAGACAAGGCTTTGTAGAAATCTCCAAACGTGGTCTTCGTCACGGCATTGTTATTTAGACGACGACTGACAGATGACATCGTCTTGTCGATATCATGTGCTATCCTTACCTCGTCAGAGATCAAGCCTTTGCTATAAAGTAAACTGTTTAGGCACTTGATCTCAAACTGTAGTTCTTGTCGTAGCTGAGAGAAATGGTTATTTTCATCGCAACCACGATAGCAGAACTCGCTAGCTCCCTCTTTCCCGCCATTTTCGACCTTTGTGGAATTTATCAGTTTAATGACGTCATTATTATGACGTCGTTTACTTTCGCGGACTACCCGCGAATTGCTGTACATGTACTTGAACTTTATCTATTATTCCATGCAGGTATATAGTGTTGATGACCTCATAGTGTCACAGTGAATTCATCAAGATCGCTTCATTCAGGTATTATAGCTTAATAATAACATTAATGAATCATTACGTCTCGATTCAAGTCGTAATTTTAGTCACCTTTTTGAATAGGTGCCTCCTAACAGAGCAGTCCAAACCACTGATGGACGTTATTCAGAATATTCTCACCACAATAACAAGGTTCTCTAGTCAACTGATTTCACTGAATTTCAAGCTAGCATCACTCACTCACACACACCGAACCTTCAGAGACAATGCTAATATTCTTGTAAAAGGTAAGTACATTAAGCATGAGCTTATTATTCTTTTAAATTTTCCTATTATTCTTTTAAGAATTTCTCAAAATTTTAACCTATTATTCTCACAAAGTTAACCGATTATTCCAGGATTATTCTCATAAAATTTTCGCCAAATGAAAGTTTTCATCGCTTAATAACATTGCTCATTAATTTTATGCAATTAAAGATAATAGCGGACTATAAGAAAATTAAAGCTACATACATGTATTTCACAAGTATGGTAATTAAGTACCATTATGTTGATGCATTGTATAGAGGCTTGCACTGAAATTCCTGAAGTAGGTAGCCATTAATCTAGGAGATGTCTACGCAAACTCAGAGCTATCCAACAGTTTAGACAAAATCTACAAGTACTTAGGTAGTCAACTATGGACGCTTTTGCTGTCAGAGAAGTCTAAGATGACCGTCAAGGTGAGCCAGCCATAACGCCGGCAAGAACGAAAGCAAATCAACGAGTCACATTGCAAGTCATTGTCGTGCTTAGCCTGTTGATACCCTTAACCGATGCGTAGAAGTGATCGCTGATCTCTGTAGCTCGATGGACAGAATGAACGTCGTTTACTGCTATACGCTTCCATTCATCGTCCTGATGATGCACACGTGACCATGGGTGATCAAATTTGACCGATTATTCTCGAATATTCTCAAATTCTTTCAGTTACCTATTATTCTAAAAATTATTCCAGCATAATAAGCGCATGCCTAAAGTACATTGTAGAATTATTACAATAAAACTATATATTTTTCTCTCAATTTCTAGTTGTACAAAAGCTAGTAGAGAGAGGCTATCAACCTCACTTGAGCGAATTTCTGCTGAGACTGAATTTTAACAAATTTTACAAGTAGCACATTTTGTTATGGCAACGTTAATAACAGTGCTTAATCAAACTATTGTAACAATGGCGCCTTCAATGACAATTGTATTAGAGTCACAGGCAGACACCATTTAAATTGTGTAGAGAGATGAGGGATGTTCACTAGAAAGAGTGTAACATGGAAATAGACTCTCATAATGATATTCATTACAAAACCAAAAAATAGAATTGATTACGTAAATACACACAAATTTTATCATGTACATGTGTCAGTGTCAGACATTAAATAATTTGGAGTCACTTTTAGTACGTAAATGTTCAATTGTTCTCTGCAACTCGATAACCTCTTCTCGGTTTCTTATAGCTTCTTCGTGGTATCTTTTTGCCTCTTTTCGATACCATTTAGCGTCTTCTTCTGCACATCTAGCCCTTGCCTCTGCTTCATGAGTCTTGTTCTTTTCATGTTCGCTTAATTCTTGATGTTTGCTAACTTCCTGGGCGTAAAGTTCGGCCCGTTCTTCATATTCCTTGGTTTTGACTTCCTGTTGTTCCAGACTATGTTTTCAACAGTAATTCTGATACTTCTTTTCGTAGAGAATCTATTTTCTGAAGTAGCTCACTCTGTTCTTGCTTTTTTCTCTTTGCAAACAGTTAACTTTCAACTGTAATCTACTTATTTGCTCACTATCTTGTTTTCTTTTTTTCTTCAAGAGATTTTATAATTGACTGCATGTCTTCTAGGCCGTGCTTTTGTTCTTTTTCTATTGAGTTCACTTTACTTTCATCACTTCGGAGCAGCTTGTCCTGTCTTTCAAAGTTTGGTCGATTAAACTTTTAATCATGTCTTCAAGGTATTCTTTTGTGGATAAGAAACTGTCCCTGATGATGTAGTAAGAAGCATAGGAGGACCACTATAACTTTCCTCAGTTGCTTGAGTAGTATCTGTAACCTAATTACCGAGTGCCAAGTCACCGTAGTGATGGTCTTCTTGTTTATACGTAGGACTAGGTGATTTATCACGGTCATCCCCAAAGTAGGTATGCAAATAGTATTGGAGCAAATTGGCCTGTCATTGCCTGTACTTCTAGAAGCCTGTATTGCGGGTGTAACTTACACTGGTTCTCCATTCATCTGTTGATCAACCAGGTCTAACAATTTTGTCTTTAGGTGCTCTCTCGAAGGACTCTCTGCAACAGCCGTTCAAAGGTCGATTTTGTCATTGTTTCATCTTTCAGACGTACTCGGATGGCTAATAACGTTTCCTCAATGTCTGTTTTTGCTCTGACCTCCTCAATGATCAACAAATTACTAAACAACCTGCTATTGAACGCTTTGGTATCTGGCTGTAGCTCATACGTGAGTCTTCTGACAGCTTGTCTCATAGCTTCCTCTCTGGAGATGTTTTCTTCCTTTTTTATTTGTCTCTCTGGCATCTCATTTCAAGCGCTAGTTTTTGACTCGCTTGTTGTTCGGAGTTGCTTAATTTCTTATGTCTAAAGTTGACTACTTGCCAGAGGCGCTTTCCCTAGATGGTGTACCATGTTTTCAGGTAGTCTACTGAGGTGTCGCCTGATGGCTGACATCATATCGTGCATGCCAAGTCACAGACTTCATCCGAAATCTGACCTCTGCAAGCTCCAGTTCTCCCATTAAAATGTCATAACTTTCCTGAAATACTTTTTCATAGCTTCCAGTCTCCGTGGTTCATTCATTTGCAATCATTATCTCGACACACCTTGTGTCGCGAGGTATAGACAGTATGATCATAGATATGATAGAAAAAATTAAAAATGAGTTTACAAAATTTGTACAATACTAAATTATCGTTATGTGAGAAAAAATTATGTTAGATTTTAATACTGTTCAGCTTTTCTCCAGTGATACGCAAATGCTGTTCAACGAATCGCTGTAGCTTAGCAAACCTTTCAGCTTCTTCTTGGTACCTTTCAATTTCTTTCTCGGCATGTCCAGCTCTGTCTTCTGCTTCACGTGTCTTGACTTTTTCATGTTCACACATATCACGATGCTTCTTAATCGCTTGAGCATGCTCTTCAGTTTTCAGACTTATTCGTTTATCTGCTTCTTCCCCAGCCAGTTTTACTTTTTCGTTCGCCTCCATCTCTGCTAGTCTTACTTGTTTAGCTGCGTTTTCCTCAGCAAACCTTACTTTTTCATCCGCCTCTTCCTTCGCTTGTCTTACTTGTTCATCTGCTTTTTCCACAGCCAGTCTTACTTTTTCGTTTGCCTCTTCCTTTGCTTGTCTTACTTGTTCAGATGCTTTTTCCTCCACCAGTCTTACATTGCTATTTGCTGCTATCTTTGCTTGTCTTACTTTTTTGGCTGCCTCTTCCTTGGCCGATTGTACTTGTGTGCTTGCTGTTTCCCAAGCCAGTCTCGCTCGTTTTTCTGCTGCTTCTTCTGCCATTCTTGTGTTCTCTTTTTCTTGTTCAAGTAACAGTTTATATTCTTGTTCGATATATAACCGTTCTTTCTTCAAAGAAATAAGCTTTTTACGCAATTCCTTTGCTGTCTCTTGCTCTAAATGAAGACATTCGAGGGTTTTATTTAGGTGTGAGCCTGTATCTGTTGATATGTCACAAGCTAGTTTTAAATTCACTTTCTTGTCTTGCTCGAGTTGTTCTATTGTTTCCTCAAGTTCACTTACTAATTTTTCTAACTCAAGTACACGTGCTCTTAAATTGCTTTCAAGTGTAGGCCAAGTACCCGATGCAGTGTTCATGTGTAGTACCGTTGGATCATCACGATCAGTCACTTGGTGAGCAGCTCCTGTCACATCACTTGGTAATTCTTCACCATCGGTAACAGAATTAGTATGCAATGCTGAGTCTCTCCTTGCAGTCATGTCAGCTGGTTCCTTTGTCCACATCGTGCCTGAATCAGACAGTGGTACAGTGGGTCCAGGCAAGTTGCCACTAGCAAACGAATCAGTAGTTTGAGAATGTTCGCTGATAGCAGGCGTGGCGTAGCTGTAGTTCTGAGACACCACTTGTTCTTCCTTCAACTCCATACGGAGTGCCTTAGACAGCATGGTCTTTAAATGTGTAGAAATTTCATAAACAGCATCACAAAACTGGGTAAAGGTATGCTCCGTTACATCTGCATCCTGAAGAAGTGCGTGGATGGCTCTCAGTGTTACGTCTATGTCAACCTTTGACCGAACTCCATCAGTGATCAAACCTCTACTAAACAGCTTGCTGTTGAGAGCTTTGATATCAGCATCTGACTGTAGTCTTGTTCGTATCTTGTCGAAATTCTTACGGAATACTTCTTTTATCGCCTCAATTCTTACAGGATCACACTCCAGTTTCGTGGCCATGATTCCACGCCTTTTTCTTAGTTCCCTAATTACTCGCAAATGAACTTGTAATTGTAATTTGTAGGAGGCGTGGTCTAGATCTAGTTGCCATAGCATCACAGTTGTTATAGCAACATCTTTAGTTATAATTGAATTCTTCCTCACTAATTACCGCCCACGCACAGTGACCCATCGAACGAGAAGCAGTTGATCAAAGACGCAGATAGAGTCGTGGCGTCGCTCAGTCTATCTTGTCGTCATGTCTTCACATCAGAACTGCCGTCTACATCCATCCTTCAAGACGAAGCCGGTGTACGAGTTGCGCTGCCGTCTATGCGACCAGATGCTGTGTGTCCGCGGAATGAAAGCCATCCTCCTCGCGGATCGCTCTGTTGAACTCTACTCCACGGACCTGCCGCCTCCCGGGTTAGTCTCAGTGTGTCTGTGCGTGTGTTGTACGACTACTCTAGAGCGATTTTGTTACAATCATGTGCGTCTGTTTGCGTTGAGATTCATGAGTCTGCGACTCGTGGGGTCGCTGTGTTTTTGAATTTAAACTATGTGTACATAACTACCGGTGCCCGTGTACGTGTTCTTTGTCTAGCTATTCTATACCCAACAGTTCACTGTCGCTCTCTCTTCCCCTCTAGCCTGGTGTTACTCGTAGGAGACGCTTACCAAACCAACAACTGTCAGTGTAGAATACAAGATAGTGCCTGTTCCAAGTGGTAGGTGTTGAGTACAGTTATGGTGATTATTAGTACACATACACTGCAATTATGTGCCAAATCTAAACATAGTCATCTCTTCATGCATGATACAACCATTTCTGGTCCTTCCATCCTCTCTTGTATGATCACCTACTCATTTGAACTTTCACGCACCCTTTGACTCAACTCACCCACTCACTCCCTCTCTCTAGCTCTCTCTTTCCCTCATTCACTTACCCTCTCTTCCTCATTCACCCCATCATCAATCATTCATCCATCTCTCACACACTCACTCTCTCTCTCTCTCTCTCTCTCTCTCTCTCTCTCTCTCTCTCTCTCTCTCTCTTGCATTCACTTATCACTACAATCCTTGCTCACTCTCTCCCTCTCCCTCTCTCAGTGGTTGTGTGGTTGGTTACCATGTCACCCTACCCTGCCAATCATGCCTAACCTCGTGCAACAACGGGCACTTCTGGATGTTTCATTCAACATGCGTGGAGCCGAGTGAGAGACTGGATGACACAGGTACGAACAGTCACGCAAAACAAACAATTATGGCTTGCTGTGACCACACTAACACACTTGAATAAACAGCACAACACAGCTAATACACTTGTTAGCGCGTGGTTCACCATTTTCACTATAGACATACTATCAGCAAGATATGTGGATATTTTGATAACTTGCATTCCATAACATTATCGTAATCACAGGAGTGGTTGTGGTGTATTGGTGTTTAGAGGGTGCTTGCTTACTAACATTGACCAGAGCAATAACGTTATTATTACTGTAGCGTGAGTTAGCGTTGTGGATTGATGGAATTCTGTGTATAGCCAAACAAACACTTGTGCAATCTAGACATAGTGTGGTGTGGTAATACCATGATGCATAGGCAAAAATTCTCAATTCTCTTCAGTGTTATACCCTCACACACACTCCCTCCCTCACTCGCATACTCCCTCCCTCACACACTCCCTCCTTCACTCGCATACTCCCTCCCTCACTCGCATACTCCCTCCCTCACACACTCCCTCCTTCACTCGCATACTCCCTCCTTCACTCGCATACTCACTCCCTCACACACTCCCTCCTTCACTCGCATACTCCCTCCTTCACTCACATACTCCCTCCCTCACACACTCCCTCCTTCACTCGCATACTCCCTCCCTCACACACTCCCTCCTTCACTCGCATACTCACTCACTCCCTCCCTCACTCCATTCATCATACAATTGAGCAGGATATGTTAGCACTATTGATGTCTAACCTCACTTGTGGGAGTAGTGATGGGTTTTAGACAGTTGCAAGTATTTGACTTTGATTGCCTTGTTTTATCATAGCGAAGCACAATGTGTTAGCATGAATTAAAGTGTTAAAAGACTATTATTTATCACTATCTTAGTAATGATCAGATACTCTCCATATATTTCACACATGGAATCAATAATGCACCTTATGGCTTTAATCTTCTATGATCAAACAAACTAGCGAATGGCAAGTATGGTCCAGCAAATATAGACCAATTTGTAGCTATGAAATGGCTCTAATTAGCACAAACCACTTGTAAGGTAAGAGGCTATGGTTATCGCAGTCACTGTGGTCAAGCAGTTAGTCTTGTGTGGTCAGTCTAGGTGGCTTTGCACTGAGCAAGCTTTGCTATAATAACCAAATTGTATAAGGACTAGAAGTACATCCACAGCATTAACCCCGTGTAGACGCACGGGGTTAAACAAACACTAGTTTACAGCAATGCTAGTAATGTTTGCTTGATGGACCTTACCCACCAAGAACCTATGCACTGCTGACACATTGCATCCATTTATTTCTTGCTGTGCAAGTGTCTAACAACCAGTGTCTATGACATCTATTTGTACTTCTACATCAATTTTATAGTTCTCACTAGAATCAGTAGAGATAAGGGATAGTAGTGCCTAGCTAAGCTGATTATCATACAGGTGTGTTTACAGTATAACTCTCGTGTTATGACAGCAGCATTATTGTGGTTTCAGGTTATCCTGTACTACAATGGAGATCTTCTATGGCGATAATTATGAATATTGTGTTCTTATAGTAGGGTATCACCACCTGTGTAAGAGTCAATTTGTCCTGGGTGACCGAATTTAGTGCATTTCATGAGAGAATGAGTGCATTCCAAACTTTGTGACATTTCTAGTGGTCTATTACCATGATCATTTTAGTGACTGTACTCCTCTCTCCTTCAGGCACTGTAGTGGTATGGGCATCAGTCCCTCAATGCAGCGAGGACGAGCGGTTACAGCCCAATCCTGCTCCCTCGGTCATCGAATGCTGTCGATAGCACACTCCAATTGCTATAATTATTAACTATTTTCTCAATAATAATAGTGCTATGTTTCCATCCACCCAACTATATATCCCATTGTTATTATTATTTCTTCTTGCTTATGATAATTATTTTCCGCCATAGTTGTCAAATAACACCGTTTTAACAATTCACTATTCTTTCCCTCTCACCTTTCCCTCTTTTGTCATTATTTTTCTCATCATAACAGTGTTGAATAAGAGCATTGATGATTCGTGTATGTGTGCGTAATAATAACCTTATCTTACACAACAATAAAATTTCATCAGGAGATTGTCACAAGTATGTAATGAAGGGGCGCGTCAGGTTGCTTGTTTCATAAGAGCCATGGATGTTTCAAGCATTGCTTGGCGGTAGCACGCCAGGCCGGGTCATATTCTAGCATAGGTCGGAGGAAGGAGGAAAGATTCTCGGCTACTTCGTGGTCCCAACGATACTTTTCAACTAAGACTTGAGTGAGACTCCTGTATGAAGTGGAAAGGAGTGTAAAAAAGTAGAAAAGGCAAGAGAAAGCTACATGCTAAGAACACAATAAGGGCATACTCTTCAAGATGCACTCTTGATTTACAAGAAACAGCCGAATAGTTTCAATGCACTGAACCCAATACTGCTTGCAGTGTTTCTTTGGTGTATTTTTCTGAATGTACTACAAGGGTGCGACTGCTTGAAACAGGAGGGAATGAATGTGTACGTAAACTCGTGAACAATGATAGAACAAGACCAATCCCATGGAAATACTGACATGTATTCATACACCCATCCACACAAACACAAGACTGAGTGTGGAGAAAGAGAGAGAGAGAGAGAGAGAGAGAGAGAGAGAGAGAGAGAGAGAGAGAGAGAGAGAGAGTGGGGAGGGAGGTAGGGAGGGAGAGAGAGAGAGAGAGAGAGAGAGAGAGAGAGAGAGAGAGAGAGAGAGAGAGAGAGAGAGAGAGAGAGAAAGAGAGAGATAAAGCTAGCTTACCATGGTCTAAGGTGGTGTATATGGCGTAGCTCTCCACGTCTGTTGAAGAACTCGTGTGAGAATTGTCCGGAGAGAGCAATTTGTCGAGGAATGTGACCCAACAGCTCAATAATGTGGGCTATGTGATCTGTGAGGAAAGAGATCAAACGCGATGGTGGGAGGGACGGATGGAAAAATATAAGACAGCAATGTGACATGCAGGCTGTCTCACACTTGTAGATTATAGGTGCAGACACATGGGTGGAAGGCTGCCATGTGCTAAATTACATTATAATAATTATTTGCAGGTGTAACAGGTTAAAATGTTATGCAATGAAGTGTAATAGCTCACCCCTCATCTCTGCTATAACCATGTCCTGAGTGAGGTTCGAACAAGTAATCTCCGGTAACCAGTTCAAAAGTCTGCAAATAAACAAAAGATTGAATTACATGTACATGTATGGTATGACGTGTGATGAAGTGTGATATCTTATAAGTTCAAAGTCTTGAGCTTGCAAAGCAGGCTTGTGTGCAAATGATGATGTGATGTGTGCAAAACGTGCCTATGTGCATACCGGGTAATTTTGGAGGGTCAAAATTTTGACGAATGACCCAGAATTTGTGTTTTGTGAATTTAATTTTGGCGTCAAGTGCCTGGCTCACGTATTACTGCAATAGAAAAAGTAGATTTTGGCGAATGTTTTGCTTGACGATTCGCCAAATTCGTCAAAGTTTCTCCCGCCAAAATTACCCGCTATACGGTACACCATAAGTTTGTGAATCTATATTAATTTTTGCGAATTGGTTCTAACAAAATTTGCAAACCTCAAGCCACAAACTTCTCAAGTCGTGACTTTTTGTAAGTGTACATTAGATGTACATGTATGGATGCCTCTTACCATGCATGCTACACTCCATATGTCCGCTGGTGGTCCATATTCAGCTCCTATTAATACTTCTAGACAGCGATACTGCCGTGTTTGAATATCGTCAGTGAAATGGTGATGCTGCCATGAAAGAAAAGGAAGACATTGTGAAGGTGATAGTAGTGAGGGTGATAGTAGTGATGGTGATAGTAGTGATGGTGATAGTAGTGATGGTGATAGTAGTGATGGTGATAATAGTGATGGTGATAATAGTGATGGTGATAGTAGTGACGGTGACAGCAGTGAGGGTGATAGTAGTGATGGTGATAGTAGTGATGGTGATAATAGTGACGGTGACAGCAGTGAGGGTGATAGTAGTGATGGTGATAGTAGTGAGGGTGATAGTAGTGATGGTGATAGTAGTGATGGTGATAATAGTGATTGTGACGGTGATAGTAGTGAGAGTGATGGAGGTGACTTACCACCCAACATGCATTTCCTAGGTCTGCTATTTTCACACGAAGTGGGGACGGCAGCAGTTGATCAGCAGTTAGTCGTCTCTCACTAGTAACTGATCCATCGCTCTCTTCTCCGTCTCTCTCCCTCTCCCTCACATCAGGTGAGGCGCAAGGCACCATCGCATCATCAACATCTTCACCAGAAACATGATGAGATTCGCCATTGACTGGAGACAAAACACATCATAATCACTTCAAAACAAGTGCTAGCTAACTGATTCAAAATTCAAAATAATCTGATATACATTTCATTGGCTTTGCCCATCTCTTACACAAATTCAAATCCTAAAATGAATTATGGAGCCATTGCATCTATGATTACGTGGTAAACCACAAGCCCATTACATCATGCTGTTGCCTGGATCAAATTATGATTCACGATGACTAGAATTCCCATTCCACAGGAAATTATTATGCTAACATTATTACAGGGCTACATTAGTAATCTAGACGTCACTGGGACAGTCAAAAATGTCATGTTTTTATGGAGTATACACATTCCAATTATGCACGTAATCAGGGGTTAAATTAGCACTAGCCCGCTAGCCCCAGGCTAGTAAAATTTAGCTTGGGCTAGTAAAATGTACAGGTTGGTAGCCCAGCTGGCTAGAGATACTTGTAGGCTTACTGCAGAATGTGAGTAGAAGCAAGCTCATAAAAGCATAAAATTATTTCATTGGGCTAGTAGAAACTGTTTTGGGCTAGTTATAATTTAGTTTACTATCCCTGCTGGCTAAATTCAAAATAAGTTAATTTGAAGCCCTGCACGTAATTCAGAGAATCAGAACACAATTTAAATGTTGGTATTATACATTTAGCTATACAGGTTGTAGCGATAGTAACTAGTGCATAACTACTTTATTATCGCTTAAAAGCACTTTCTTGTTCAGTCGAGTTAGGACACTTTACTGTGCTCACTCTTCTCAAGATCTCAATAGCATTAACTGATTTACTCTATCTAGTGGGCGACATCAAGCTTGTCTTCATTGTAACATGTCCATTCAAATGACTAGTGTCAATGGTGCCTTTGCTGGTCAGACACCCACCAACTAAAAGATAGACGCACCCACAATAATGTGAGCGGATTTGAGAAAAGGGTCATTTTGCTACTGCAATTTTTGAGCGCACACATGTATTATAATGGTTGCTACTCAGTCTAATTTAGCTTAAAGGCTCTAAAATTTGCAAGCAGAATGATTAAATATCATACAATCATTGACTTTCATAGCTTAGTCACGCGTTTTGAAAAATTATTATTGTGCCCATTGAAAATGAGCTTACCTCTAGCTGGCTCAGGATCGGTAGTCGGTGTGACCTGTGTGTCGTCATGTGCCTCCTCTTGTTGCTGTGACTGTTTCTTGAGCTTCTTCTTCATTCTTCTCTTCTGGTTCTTAGTGAGAGGTGCATTCAGCTATACAACATTACAAGGTTACAATCACAAACGCACGCACGCACACACACACACACACACACACACACACACACACACACACACACACACACACACACACACACATGCACGCACACATACACACACACACACACACGTACGCACGCACACACACGTACGCACGCACACACACACACACGTACGCACGCACACACGCATGCACACTTAATTATAGCAACAAGCCCCGCAATGACCCATAACCCAATCAGGCACACAGGGAATTATCTATCTACCAGTTCAAAGACACTTAAAGTTTACAAGCACTACTTACCCCCATCCCGCACGCCTCTAGGACTTCATATCATGTTACAAACATAACAACACTATCATTAAAGCACGCACGCACAGTGCTGTAATTATAAGGAACTCAAAACGGACGCTTTGTCAGGTTTCATTCGAATATTACGGACACCTGGTCAATATTGCTGTTTAAAATTTCGAAACTACACTGTATTTGCAAACAAATTTTGAGATCAGGCAATAACAAATTATTGTGTTTGCAAAAACATTTTGTGTACGGGTATGAATTGTTATGTAAATTTTAGCATACATGTGATTTTAAATTCTCTAATTAAGGAACAAACAGACTGCAATATGCTTCTCCTGGCAGACAAATACAACACATGCATGACTCTACTACAGATACAGTACCTTAGCTTGTAATTGTGATACGGGAGCATTGGATGCTGGAGAGAGGGAGAGAGGGAGGGAGGGAGGGAGAGAGAGGGAGAGAGAGAGAGAGAGGGGGGGGAGGGGGAGAGAGAGGGGAGAGAGGGAGGGAGGGAGGGAGAGAGAGAGGGAGAGAGAGAGAGAGGGGGGAGGGGGAGAGAGAGGGGAGAGAGGGAGGGAGGGAGAGAGAGAGGGAGAGAGAGAGGGAGAGAGAGAGGGAGAGAGAGAGGGAGAGAGAGAGAGAGGGGGGAGGGGGAGAGAGAGGGGAGAGAGGGAGAGAGAGAGAGAGGGAGGGGGAGAGAGAGGGAGGGAGAGAGAGAGAGAGAGGGAGAGGGGGGAGGGAGGGAGAGGGAGAAAGAGAGGAGAGAGGGAGAATTAATAATTATTCTCTATAAATTTCTATGCAGTGAAGAACACGGCTCTACAGCCTACAGAGCAGATTAGAAAAAATAATAATAGGAATAGAATGAAAAATGTGTACACGAAGCAATATAGTACATTATAAGCTTATAATGACGAACACACTAAACATGAAATTTCAGTGGGAGAAATACGAGCTGATTCTAATATGAAAAATATTACTATTTAAAAAATTTCTTTCTTGGTTATTTTTCTTTTTTTAATAGTACAAAAAATACTCTGAGGTGTAAAAAAGCAAAATTTTACTTTTAATACCGTACAGCGGGAAATTTTCGCGAGAGAAAATTTTCGCGAATGCGCGAGATAGAGCATTTCACAGAATATTTTCGCGAATCAGCACTATTGCCCTATCTTTGTCAACAATAACAAGACATTCGCGGATAATATTTTCACGCGAAATTCGTGAATATTTCTCCCGCAAAAATTTCCCGCTATACGGTAGGTAAGTGGATGAAAATTGTGAAATGCATAAGTACAGCTACTGATTCCCAATCAATTCCACGAGCTTGTGTAGTATTCAATGATGGTGAGAGTGCAACTAACTTGCTGATCGGGAGTTGGTGCTGGAAGTAGCCAGCGCTTTGACGTGTTCTTCCGTGACACAGAAGAGGATATTTTCCGGCTTGATGTCCGTGTGTATGATAGAACAGTCAGAGTGGAGATAATCCAAACCTAGTAATACCTACGCGAGCAATAGTAACAACAATTATTTTACTACTTTAGCCGCCAAATTTGGATAGGTTAGAATTAGGGCTGAAACGAATACTTGTACTATTCGACTATTCGATTGTTTTGACAGTATTCGAATGCTATTGCAGCTATTCGAATATTCGTTTGAAGTCTTTTAGCAGTTGGGAAACTTGTGCTATTTTTAACCAGTCCACAAATCAAGCCTGAGCACTGACTTTATGTTGATATAAAACTTTCAAACATATTTTGTTCTTGCGCACTGGTAGCCTCGTCCCCAGTCCCTCTTCAAAAGAGGGCCTGGTATACACTGACTGCGCACGCGCGGGAAAACGCGTGCACATGATGAATTATTAATTACAGGAGTCGACCTCTCGCTGTTCCGCCTTCAGCGTGAAGGTACACACCAACGACTGGAGCGCAAAAGATAGAACATCCTCAAACGACATCTCTGTATAAATGCTCTAGGAGGGGCTCGAGCGTAGCTTGTTCTCTGACCTATTTTCCCAGAAAATCTGGAGCATGCGCAGTCAGTGTATACCAGGCCCTCTTTTGAAGAGGGACTGGGGACGAGGCTAGCGCACTGGTTGCTAGTGCTAGTTTTATTCCGATAATAGAGTATTCGACTATTCGTTCGTTTCAGCTAGTGACTATTCGAACATGAAAATGTGTTATTCGTTTCAGCCCTAGTTAGAATAGCTTTACATAGACCTCCCAATAAAGAAATATTTAACAAGTTGTACACCCGTGCATAAACCTAGGTGCGTACAATTCGTACACATAGTAGTACCCTGCTTCTTGGAATTGATAACCAGCTACAGTGGAACCTCTCTTCAGTCGACACCCCTCATTCCTCTATAATGGACACTTACTGAATCCAAAAATAATATAACCCACATAATGTATATAAACCCCTGACCAGAGGACACCCTCTCTATAATGGACACTTACTGAATCCCAAATATAATTCAAATACTGTATATAAACCCCTGACCAGAGGACACCCTCTCTATAATGGACACTTACTGAATCCCAAATATAATTCAAATACTGTATATAAACCCCTGACCAGAGGACACCCTCTCTATAATGGACACTTACTGAATCCCAAATATAATTCAAATACTGTATATAAACCCCTGACCAGAGGACACCCTCTCTATAATGGACAATTATTTTTGTTGGTCCCAATGGTGTCTGCCTTAGAGAGGCTCCACTGTAGTCACTATTATAGTCTGAGTGGGACTTTACTATCGACACCAGTGAGAGCAAATTTACCCTCTTCATTTTTCTGAAATCCGAAACCTAAGTTTATCTGCTACTTCCAAGAAAAGATTCAAAATATAACAGTAAAGATATATGCGATAACTCATTTTCACACATGAGTAACTGCCGCCATCTTAATTCGCCATCGTCCCTACATAACATTGCTGAGCGGCAATGACAATAATAATATTGACCTTCAGTCAACTGATCGACAGTCATACACTGTTAGACTGTCGATCAATATTGAACAGATTTTCTTTAAAATGATAACTGAATTATATCTAACGTACCTGTTTTATGATAGTTTTAACAGCATCGATGGATAGACCTCTGTAGTTTGATCGAATGATTGGTTTGAGTAGAGTACTGCCCAGCACCTCGAACACCATACACACATCTATAGATGGAGTGAAGGAATGATAGGCATTGAAGGAGAAAGGGATGGGAGAGAGGTAGAGAGAAGAGGGATGGGGAGGGAGGGAGGAAGAGAGAGAGAGAGAAGAGGGATGGGGAGGGAGGGAGGGAGGAAGAGAGAGAGAGAAGAGGGATGGGGAGGGAGGGAGGAAGAGAGAGAGAGAAGAGGGATGAGGAGGGAGGGAGAGAGGGAGGGAGAGAGAGAGAAGAGGGATGGGGAGGGAGGGAGGAAGAGAGAGAAGAGGGATGGGGAGGGAGGGAGGGAGAGAGGGAGAGAGAGAGAGAGAGAGAGAGAAGAGGGATGGGGAGGGAGGAAGAGAGAGAGATAGAAGAGGGATGGGGAGGGGGGGAGGAAGAGAGAGAGAAGAGGGATGGGGAGGGAGGGATGGGGAGGGAGGGAGGGAGAGAGAGAGAGAGAGAAGAGGGATGGGGAGGGAGGGAGGGAGGGAGGAAGAGAGAGATAGAGAGAGAGAGAGAGAGAGAGAGAGAGAGAGAGAGAGAGAGAGAGAGAGAGAGAGAGAGAGAGAGAGAGAGAGAGAGAGAAGAGGGATGGGGAGGGAGAAAGAGAGAGAGAGAGAAGATGGGAGGGAGGAAGCGAGAGGGGATGGATGGATGTGAAAGGTAGGAGGGAGAAAAGAAGAAAAATCTAGAAAGTTGGTGAGGATACGGCTTCCATGAGGACCGGACACTCTAAAAGTATCATATAATTGTACCACATTCACCCATCCAGGGTTCCTAGGGTTACCGCAGGCAACCTAGAGAGGGAGGGAGGGAGATAGATAGAGAGAGAGAGAGAGAGAGAGAGAGAGAGAGAGAGAGAGAGGGAGGGAGGGAGGGAGGGAGAGAGAGAGAGAGAGAGAGAGGGAGGGAGGGAGGGAGAGAGAGAGGGAGGGAGAGAGAGAGAGAGGAACATTCACTGAAAGTCGAACTTAGCTATTGGATACATGGTACATAAAATTAATATTGCTAAAATACATTTGCTCCATGACAATGCCATAGGAATGGACTAGAACCATACTTTCAAAACAAATATCCTTTTGAGGCCAAATTCAATCGATGGACCACAAATTTTGAACACGTCGGGTTACCTTCTGAAGTAATTCAATTTCATCCAATGCCGCCTCTGTGTAGTGCTTGGCTGACTTGACCATCTTAAGAGCAACATAACGTGACCCACTAGACGGAGGGAGAGAGGGAGAGAGAGAGGGGGGAGAGAGAGAGGGGGGAGAGAGAGAGGGAGAGAGAGAGGAGAGATAGGGGGAGGGGGACGGAGAGAGAGAGAGGGAGGGGGGAGTGAGGGAGGGAGGGAGGGAGAGAGACGGGAGAGAGGAAGAGAAAGAGGGAGAGGGAGGAGAGAGAGGGGGAGGGAGAGAGGGGGAGGGAGAGAGGGGGGAGAGAGAGAGAGGGGAGGTGGAAGGAAGGAGAGAGAGAAATAGATTTTGCAACAGGGTGAGCACATCAGTCAATCGTAGTGAGTGAGTGAGTTAGTGAGTGAGTGAGTGGGTGAGTGAGTGAAGCAGCTTACCTGCTATCCCAACAAAGCCACACGGTAGAGAAATGACCCCAACCGACTTTTCGGAGAATTTTGTAGCGTCCGTGGTACATATCACCAATATTCACAGGATGGTAACCACCTAGAAGAGAAAAGTGAAATAGAGGATCAAGAGACTGTGTTGCTAACCTCGGCAGTAATCCTCCATGTCTTCCTGCTCTTCATCACTGGATTCTATCATTTCTCTCTCGCTGTCCTCTTCTTCTTCGTCCTCAACTGCGCGTAGAGAAGGTCTAGGATCACTAGTCAGAGAGAGACACGTGACTAGCACCATTCCTCCTATATACTATTACTCACCCCTTTTCGTTGCTTCTTGCCGCGTCTAGCTTCAATCGAGGAGGCGGTCGCTTCACTCGTTTCTTCCTAGCTTGAATAGCAAGCACTGCTAGCAACCATTCATGAGCATGAAAGATGGATTCTAGTAAGCTCGATAAAAATGATTTTGCTTGCCTCTTTTTGAAGTTGCCGAGCGTTGCTGTGCCCTGGACGCCATCCTGCACAGAGAAGCCTTTCTTCCAGCACATCTGAGCTACCAGAAGCGAAGAAGCCTTTACGAGCTGCCTTTGGCGCGAGCAAGCTAATAACAGGTTAATTATTAATTAATTACTGCCGTAATGATGGTGTTAAAAATAATAAGCGCGGGAAAGTACAAATTCAGAATTCCCGCGAGCGCAGAGAAGGTACTAGCCTCGCCTCCAGGCTAGATATCATAATAATATAGCCTGGTACAGACTGTCTACGCATGCGCGCAATATCTGCACTAATAATAAGATAATTATATTCATGATTTTTGCAAGTAGTTGTATTTTCCTAGCCATGGGTATTCGTGCAGACAGAGTCGCTGCGTGCAGTTTGCTTGCCTATTGATAGGCATCGAATATAGCAAATTTCAGCAATGCAGTGTTAGCCATCGCGGAGCTACGAGCTCGCCCTGTGAAGACTAAGCACGATTGATTGTACACACTCTTTCTTTAGTTGTGCGGAAGGTACGAAGCTAAAACTGCTCGAGCATGCTCATCTGCCATCTGTGCAGGAATCCATGCGATGTTTTCGCCGAGCGCTGCTCGTACACGATATTACAGCTACGTGGTGCCAGACAGCACAGCCTGCGTTGCTGTAATATCGCGTACGAGCAGCACCATTCCAGCTTTACCAACTCTCTCAAGAGCATATTTTACAGCGTCATTGAAGGTATCGGTAGCAGTAACAGTAGCGCTAGCTGAGCGATAGTCATTGTTGATGTAAATTGGAACGGACGTACATCTAAACGTGCGCGAACTAATTCACGGAACGTACACGGTGTTTTACTAATTACACCAGTTTTGGTGTAATTTTGGAGCATGCGCAGACAGTCTGTACCAGGCCATCTCTCAGCTTTGGGGGAGTGGCCTGGAGGCGAGGCTAAGAAGGTACGTACTAGCCTACTAGGTAGAGAAGTTAATTTTACTGACTAGTATATTATGCATACGTGACTGCTACAGCTCGCTCGCTCACTCATTTTAAAGAACAATATTTTACAAACAAAGACAGCATGAACCATGAAAACAGTCTAGCAACTACAGTTGATAGTTATAATGGCTGAGCGGGGGTGGAGGGGGATTAGAGAGGCCATGCGTTGGACTGATAGCCCACGGGTGATGAGTCGATGGCAGCTCAGTGAATTCAACGTCAGGCGTGTTTATAATGGCGCTTGAGTGTGACAGCATAGGAGGAGGGCTGTAGAAATAAAAACGCGCCATTTCTTGCAGTGGTGTCGGTGAGACAATGTTTGATGGTATGTGAGACACAGAGTTGATCATATTTGGAGAAGAGTTGCTCTCGCTGTTGAGTGATTCGTCGTACACTTCGGTGCAGTTAAGCGAAAGGGTCAGCTCACATGTACAGCTGTACTGATGATGATGAATAATCTGAGGAGGCAGGAATTGAGGGAGAATAAGGGATAGGCAGAGCTTATTTCATTATGGTAATGTTGATATCATTTAAATTATTCATACAAAAGTCAAGTACAAAAAGCTAGACATTATAGAAAAAAAAACTTGAGGTTCAAACTGCAACAGAATTATTTTTGAATGCATAAGTGCAGTGTTACAGTGTGGATGCATTGAGGAGGCTTTCCTACTTGATGTTGCGTCGTCTCCACTAGCGACTCGGGTGACTGGTAGTACAGCGTTGCTGGAGGCGGCGCCAATGGCGGCGGCGGACGAACTATCTTTGGCTTCCTGGCTTTGAGGAGATCTAGCTCTTTAGAAAGATCTTTAATGTACACAATTGCACCGTGAAGCACAGGGACTTTCGAAAGTTTGCAGTCCTTGCTCTCTCCTCCTAGTATGGAGCGCAGCGTCAAGTATAGCTCGTTAAGTCGCTTCACCCTCCCTCTCTCCTTAGCGTTTTTTTCTTCCTTTTTCAGAACTAACTCTGTACGTCGGCTTCTCAGGATCGTAGCAGGTCTATAATCGATGACAGTGCTGTTGGACGGACCGTATTCGACTTCAAGTTCGGGCGGTGTGAGATACTCCCATGTACTCAAAAGCAATTGCTGCGGCTGCTGTTCGCTCCCGCTGCTGTCGTCACTGCCGCTGCTATTGTAGTAACAGAAAGTAGCCATGTACACGCCTGCTGCTGCTGCTGACCTGCGATCACTGAATGTGCTTTCAAGCGTGCAGCTGCTTGATTTTGGCGGGCTTGTAGCTCGACACGCGAAACTGGAAACAATTTGGCGGTCATTGTCAAAACAGCGGGAACTGGAAACAGAACTTGAATGCTAATGTTAATTCCAGTCAAAAGTACAGTGAGTATAATTAACCATTGTTGTCATTTTAAAACCAAATTCTTGAATCTTCAAAATTGTTCTAAAAGACCATATAAATAATAATAATGATTATTATAAGCATACTCACAACAGAGATGTTCCCCCATGGGCATAAGAAGTAGGAAAATCGGTCTGTTGGCTAGAAATGGATAGTCTTTCTATTGTAATACCAGAACATGGATATTAACGCTTCTGATTACAGTATGTTAATGGCTGGCTGTAGTGATCCAGGAATAATTATTATTGTACATGTATTTTGTTCGCTCGCTTTTCTCCTATAAGCAAGCAAAATTAATGACAATTTTTGCAATACGCACTGCCAGCCAATATTCCATGACAGGATGTTCCGCCTATCATCAAACGCCCACAGGGAAACATCATTATGAAAAATATAACATTATAGTCACTCATAATAAACTACACTGCAAGAAGAGCGTGTTAGTAATTTAAGGCTCATGGCTCTGACGTGAATCAGTTGCAATAACATCAATGCACACAGTATAGCACTTTATGACCGACCATGCAATAGACATGAGAGGGAAATAAAATACAAGGACAAGGTCCAAGACAGGAGGGGCTGGAATCCTTTCTCGAATGATGTAAGTAAGAGTCACGGCATTAAAGTTGAAATATCATCTGCTTCTGTCATTAACTATTTCAATAACAATAATAATAATAGGGGAAAATAATATGTATAAAAACAACTAGTTGTAAACACTATCCTGTAAATGCAAGCAGTTAGTTCAAACACATTCATGTTAACAAGAAAACATGTGTTCAGGTGAATGGGCAGGAAGATTGTAAGTGTCTAGACTAGTAGACAACAGGTGCATAACAATAATGTAAGTTGCATTGTGATTACCAGTGAAGTGTTTCGAACTTTCGAGTAGAATTTAGTCCGTAATAGTGCTGAGAGTAGAGAGTTTGTTTCCACTCAATGAGTACAAAGATTTGCTGCGAATCTAAGGTGAAAATGGGCAACTAGCATTGCGCATATACTGATGCTTTTCAGGAAGGCATAACCAGATGCTCAAATTCGCCTATGTCCTATGTATAGAATTGCTTAATTTTTGTGAAAACATGAACAATGCTCTGAGGGTGTAGCTAAGCTATATCACAAGCCTGAGAAACAATTTCATAGATAATTATTCTCCAAAGTCCACAAGCGTACTGAGGAAGAAAACTAGGGCTGGGACAAAGCTTTGAATATTCGAACATTCATTCGTAAACAAAACATTCGAAGTTTTTATCTCCTTTCGAACATTCGTGCCACACCCACTATTGCTCAAAAATGCTATTTATATACATAGATAAGGTATTAATTTGATAATGAATCAATCTGTAGTGAGGTCATAAAACTAATTTTTTGTCATAATGATGTGTTTTTGTTTTGTTACCATTAATTTAATGCACAAAGAATGATTCGAACATTCGTTCGTTTGTTCAACAGAATGTTCGATAGTTCACTATGTACATTCGTCCCACCCCTAAAGAAAACAAAACATAAACTCATTATGAAGACTGTGTAAGAGCTTTTCATCCAACAATAATCCTGGAAGGCACTGCTGGTTCAGTCTGGCTGACAAAGACAGAACAGGTCTGTCCCATCCAGGTTACATCACACAGGAAGCAGTCCAAACCACTACTTGACTCACACAATGCTTACATATGCATTTGAAAAACACCTCATTTGAACATGCAACACACACTTTTAGCTGATAAGAACCAGTCTGTTGTCTGATGTGACAGTCCAGTTCAACAGTTCACTATAACTGGTCAACACATGTCTCCAGTAGCATAGAACATCTTCCATCCGTAAATGACGCCAAATGAACTCGAATCCCCTACAGAAACAAATCAGCCCCACAAAACTCTCTTGGTAAGTCTAGGTGAACTATTCTAATACCCTACATAGAAAGCAGCTAGAAAGTCTAAAAAAATCTCTGCTCAAACTCCCCTCTTGAAGAGACGAGATAACATGTACAGTAAGTGGTGAAGAACAGCACTACTCAGTACATGGGACACACCTAATGTGTTACATGGAGATTGCTGTGAGATAAAACTTTGTAGACCACAGACTAGCAGGCTACCCTAACCACTAGGGCTAGTGCCTTTCAACCCAAAACTGATCACAACTCAACACAAACTGCACAAAGGAATCCAAGATATAAAACACCAATCTATAAGACCATGACATAGTTGAGGTAGCGCTGTAATATTGTGAGGCAATTTTTTTATTCTCCACTTGTCATTCGTAAATCCTCACACACGATTGTAAGTCAGAAAAAAATTGTTGTTAAACCCCACAAGAATCCCTACACCCACCTCACTAGCACTTGCACTGTCACTAACCTGTCAGCAATCCTCTGAGCTAGATCGTCATTCTCCATTACAAACTGCAAAAGCTCTCTGTAAAGTAAAGCAACTGTGAATCAATGAACACCGAACCGGCAGAGCAAGCAACGTACTACACAATGTGCATTAACAATAAAGAAAATGGAGAGGCAAGTTTTATACCAACTTCATCAAAATTGTTCCAAAAATTGAGTGGTATTATAGATGAGAGAATTAACCGTTTCAACCATTGCACAAAAAACTGATTCAAAAGATTCGTAAATGACTTTAAAAAATTACTCAAAATTTTTAAAATAAAATTACTCAAAATTTTTTGGAGCACAAATTAAGCTCACTGTATATTACTGCAGTCAGTGGGTACGGGGATATAGTGAGCCCATGGGCGGAGCATTGGATAGAAAAACTCCACCCACTCTTCTCCAACATGAAACACCAGAGAGTGACACAGAAAGAGATGTTTGAGACGAAAGCTAGCAGCAACACCACGGAAATTGAACAGATACCTGCAGCAACAGATAAAACAATTAAAGTGTTATGCTAATCTGTGTCAAAAAAATTCGTAATAATATAACACAGAATACTCATGTAAATAAATTATTAGAAAGGTTAAAACAAACTGGTTATCAATTTTAATGAATCTTGCAAAAAATTTTGCTCACAAACGCCCTATGCACACGCACAATAGCTAGAAATAATAGTAAAAAGTTGATTATCTAGCTATTGTGTATGTGCAAAGACATTGATGTGCGTGACACATTTGCGGTATGTGTTTTCAAGAGTTCACCATTTCATAGATTTGTATATACACTTTAAAATAAAGTTGTTATCATGTGTGAGTATGATAGTGGTGAATATGTGAATGTGTGAGGGTGATAGTGGTGAATGTGTGAGGGTGATAGTGGTGAATATGTATATGTTATACCATGCCTACCCGTGGTGTATCACGAATACACGAAGCAATAACTATTAATCCTGAGGGCATAGCCCGAGGGATTAATGGTTATTGCTGAGTGTATTCATGATACACCACAGGTAGGCATGGTATAACTGACTTGTACCATGGCAACCACAAGGCCCACTGAAGGGCGGCTTGCGCACTCTTTATAGTTTACTGGTGAGGTTGACTCACAACTCTCACCCCTTCCTATTTTTCTCTCTGGAAGGTAGATCATTTCTATGTTTTTTGCCCAGTGGGAGTCATGTGACTTCCCGTGAAATAGCCAGATATACCACAGGAAATCACATGATTTCCCGTGGAATATCCAGTTATTCCACAGGAAATCATGTGACTTTCCATGATGTATCTGAAATACACCACTGGCGGTGCCTTTGAAAATAAGGCTTCCTACGGTACAAGTGAATGTGTGAGGGTGATAGTGGTGAATGCGTGATTTACTTGTAAGGGCAGTGATCCTCTAGCTTAACCTCTTCTGCAGGCGGCTGTCCGAGAGTGTCCTGTGATACACACATACATTCAAGGAGACCTTTCTCAACTACTAAAAGTGACCTTTAGTGATTTCCAAGCCTGGTTCTTAGTGTAGGCAGCGTCGACTAGTTCAGGATTGGATCGAGACAGAAGAACAAGAGGATCTCTTTCAGCACTGGTCCTGAGGTCCAATCGAAGAAAAACATTTGTAGAGACTTATTTGAATTCATTTGAAAAAGTTTTACAATCACATTCTGTGAATTTTAATAAGTGAAACAATCAGAAGTGTACCAGAAATGCATGGGCTAGCAATCTTTTTAAGGAGCAGAATAGTAAGGTAAAAATCACTCAAGTTGTTGTCATTGATTTCTCACCTTGATCCTCTAAAGAATGCTGTTTGCTTCTTTTTATCCCACAACCAGGACTTTGCTGCTCTGAAACAGTTAGTGCTCAAATAAAAGAACTTCTACGTACAGGTATGCAGTGAGTGAGTGAGTGAGTGAGTGAGTGAGTGAGTGAGTGAGTGAGTGTGTGTGTGAGTGAGGGATGGAGGGACTGAGAGTGAGTGAGTGAGGGAAGGAGGGAGGGATTGAGTGATTAAGGAAAGAAGGAGGAGAGAGGGAGGGATTGAGAGTGAGTGAGTGAGGGATTGAGAGTGAGTGAGTGAGTGAGGGAGTGAGGGAAGGAGGAGGAGGGAGGGATTGAGAGTGAGTAAGTTGTAGTCTCACGTTGTAATAGTCTGTCTCTTCAAGTCCCATCTTCCCAACCCTCTCGGTTCAATGGGCCATACGGCTGGTCCTCCCTCCCAGAACGTCCATGCTGGATACATAATATCATTATACTGATGTGTCTGATTGAAGAAAAATAATATTATATTTAAAACAAAAAAAGCAAAAGAAGAAATTTTCTACCTTGCTAAATGAAAATACTGGTAAAGGCTTGAAGTACTTGTTAGACTGGAGTGACGAAACACAATAGCATTATAATCCCATAGATTACAGAAGTTACTAGCTAAAAAATTCAATGGACCTCAATCATATGTACAGTATGTACGATACCGTTGAGCTAGTTTTTTTCGAGAGTATTCAAAAATTTTGTGAACAGTACAAATTGCAAAATTAGTACATCAAAATTTTTCCATCTAGTAAAGTCTGTACCGCAACTTCACCATTGATGCACAAATAGAGTGTATTATAATGATTTTATTGTGATGTGACGTACTTTTGGGTAATCATGTACATTGATAACTAGTTCCATGTCAGGAAGATGATCAATCAGCTCTAGAATAAAATGCTCCACTCCGCTACATCTAGATACACATGTAGTTGAAAATATCATATGATATGATATGACAAGACGTACATCATTTCTCTCTCACCGTGCTGAGAAGAGGCAGTCTTGCTGACGCCTCAGTGTATGGTTCACAATCTGATAGTGAACACCATACTGCTTAGCGGCATCGAACTCAGTTCGTTCAATTCCACCTCTTTCTTTCCAAACCGCCAAATCGTCGTCTACAACACTGTCATAGCATCCGCACACTCCCTCACTCCAGCATCCAGTCTCTGTCTCTTCAGAAAGTCTCAACTCTCGCTCGATCTTTTCCACGTACTGTAACCAAACGTTGCTGTCGTTGACGACGTCTTGTAAAAGAGTGGGCAAGTTTTGGCAGCTCGTTCCAACACAGCAGTCACTTTTTCCGGCCTCGTCAACACTGCATACGCCGTCTTTTTCCGTTTCGTCCGTGATGGCTCCAGTTAACAGCAGAACTGAGAAAGAGACGCACAAAGCAGCCTTCTGTTGCATTCTATTTGATGCACACCCACCACGTGGTGAAAAAGGAAGGCGGAGCTGTTCATCATCCATTGTTTGGGTGATCGTGATGTCTGGAACGGGACGATACGCGTATCGCAGGGTAGTAGAGTACCTGGCTAGAGGACGACTCTACTTCAAGGACAATGTAAGGTGTATGACCATTAACTATGACGCTGTCGGTAAACCAAGCCTGGGAGTGCGGTGAGCACGTGACCTTACTACAGTCACGTACAGTAGCTGCAATGCTGCATGAATAGCTGCTTACACTGAATTCAAATTGTCTGTCAGTGCATAATTGTGTTGCGCACAGGCTGTTTTTAGGCGATACAGTCCCTCAGATACTGTACAAGAACCAGAGAGTGTCCATCTCTGCCTTCAAGAATGAAGGAGTCCCGCCTAGTGTGATGGTGTATCACGATGACGGGAGCAAGGTGATGATTGACTGCGAGGATAAGTCGGCGGAAGATGTTCTGAACCAACTGATAGCTGTAGTCGGCAAACCAGAGTGAGTGGAGGTTGGGCCGTGTATGTGCGTAACTAACAAGACTGTTTGCCTGTACACAAACCGATTTTAAACTTGTGCTATAGTACATGTTTGACAGATTTTGAACGGTCTGCCTATAGCAGTATGAAGAACCTCTTAGCCAATAATTATTCTCAAATATAATCCACATAACCTACCTGAAGAAAGTTGAATGTTCTCTATTCTGTTGTGGACATTACTTGCCTTCTAGCAAACACTCTTTTTACTATAATAATAGCTGATGCAATATAATTGCGATGCTTGCATTTGCTGTTAGCAAAATTTGAGAGGTTTTAGATTTGAGAGGGTGATAGTAGTGAAGGTGACAATAGTGATGGTGGTAGTAGATTATGCTAAGCTTATCTCTTTCTCTTGTACTCTAGCTCACAGGTGCAGAGAGACCTTGCTAAGGAAGAGCCAAACATCGCTAACTTCGGTGACATCAGAAAGGGACAGCTACTGTGCATCTGCCAGGTGCCTGGTCAAATACCGTGCCCTAGTGTAGTGCCTCGTGAGGGAGTCCATCATGCATGGCAGAAGGGCAGCAAACAATAGCACCTCAATCACATCACATCACAATACAGAGCTTGCATTGTAAAATCTCAAATAATTTTTTTGTATGATAAAATTAACTTTTGTTTTTTGTAATGTGTAGAAGAGTACCAATCAAACTCACTACGTGGGAAAAGAGCAAGTGATCTTGAGACGTTTGGGGCACGATACGTATACAGTAATCTTGAAGCAATACAATAAGTCATGGTCACTAATCTGTGAACATGTAACAGGTAAAGAAATTATATCCGCAGCAGTTATCCCTGGCTTTGTAGTGATCAACTTCCTCTCACGTAACACACAAAAACAAATCTAGCTACCAGAAGACACCTTATGAAAACCTCTAATTTATGACATAAAATAAGTTGTTTGAAAGTACGAATACACATTATACCAACACTGTTCACGGAAAGTAGCTTGCAATAAAATTAATAGTGTACGCCTGTTTATAGTCTCAGCTGACAGCTACCTAACACAATACACAAACTATACCCTAGTGAAACAGCGTGTTACTAGTGATAGAACGATAATAGATAGCCGCACAATATTGTGTCTCTATTCCATATTGAGCATCTTGAGCACTGTTCGTACTACGTTTTCTGGTTGAGGGGTAGCCATCGCCTCGAGTGACTTGGCGTACGGCATCGGCACATCAGCACCTGTCACCCGAAGGATGGGAGCATCCAGATAGTCAAATGCTGGGCCTGGAGAAAAGAATGAAGTGTCAACATAAGAGACGAAACAAAGGTGCTAAGAGGTCAAGGTGCTATGAAAATGATAAGCACTAATTAGCACAATGATAAACACGAACATTATGAAGAACTAATGCTAATAAAAACAAAAAATTAACTGTAACTAATATTAAAACTACTAAAACAAAACTAACCTAACTAAGTGACAAATTAATAATTATGTGAGAACAAAATTTATAAAGGCCTGGAAAACAATTTTTATTCAGACTGAAGTGCTTTTTTTTCTTTCCACGCACTCACTTTCCATGACTGAAGCAATGACTTCTGCCCCCACTCCGTACTGCGGCCAGCCATTCTCCACAGTCACCAGATGGTGCGTCTTCATCACAGAGTTGATGATAGCTTCACGGTCGAGAGGACGAAGAGAGCGTAGATTGATCACCTCACAGTCGATACCACGCTCAGCAAGAATATTAGCAGCAGCGATGGACGTGACCACTCCTTTAGAGAAGGTAGCAAGTGTCACCGAGTTACCTGAGAGAGAAATGAGGAGAATGAGAAGTAAGACAAGTATGAGTGTGGAGGGAGAAGATGTGTAAGGAGGGAGGAGATGTGTAAGGAGGGAGGTGATGTGTAAGGAGGGAGGTGATGTGTGAGGAGGGAGATGTGTAAGGAGGGAGATGTGTAAGGAGGGAGGTGATGTGTGAGGAGGGAGGAGAAAGATTGAACAACATGAACAATTGACAGTGACGACTAAGTATAAAACAGTGAATACAAAAGCTTAAAAGCTTGAAGCTATACTCTCGAGTGCCGTGTGTACCTGGTTTTTCAATCTTCGCCTTTCCTATTGGGATAACGAAATCTTTTGACAATGCCTCTTCACTGATTTCAAATGGCTCTCCGTATAGTAGCTCATTCTCCAGTACCACTACTGGGTTGTCGTCCCTGATGGCAGCTTTCAGCAACCCTCGACAGTCTTCTGGTGTACATGGGCTAACCACCTGGAGTGATGGGGAGTGGTGATCATTGTGATGGTGACAGTAGTGAGTGTGATGGTGAGGGTAACAATAGTGATGGTGATACATGTAGTAGTGATGGTGATAGTGTGATAGTAGTGAGGGTGATAGTAGTGAGGGTGATAGTAGTGATGGTGATAGTAGTGAAGGTGATAGTAGTGATGGTGATAGTAGTGATGGTGATAGTAGTACCTTGAGTCCAGGGACGTGGGCGTACCATGAACTGAAGTCTTGTGAGTGTTGAGCAGCCACGCCTGCAGAGGCACCATTGGGACCACGGAATGTGATTGGAACAGGCACCTTGAGAGGAAGCAACACAGAATGACAATCAGTACATCATATAGCTATGGACTCACTGTTCCTGCTGACATGTAGAAGGTTTTACCAGCTGAGTTGATAACCTGGAGAAAAAATGAGGGTGATATGTGAGTGTGATAGTAGTGATGGTGATGGTAGTGAGGGTGATAGTAGTGATGGTGACAGTAGTGAGAGTGACAGTAATGTATTTCCCACCTGATCTATTGCTTGCATAGAGAAATTAAAAGTCATAAATTCGCAAACAGGACGAAGCCCAGCCTAACAGACAAAGAGTAAAGAACAGAGTAAGCTTGGAACGCTGCCTTCCTCACCATAGCAGCTCCAACAGCAACACCAGCGATACCCATCTCAGTAATAGGTGTGTCCATTAGCCTCTTGTCACCATACTTTCTCCACAAGTTTCTGGTGACCTAAGGAAGGTGAGTGAGTAAGTGAGTGAGTGAGTGAGTGAGTGAGTGAGTGAGTGAGTGAGTGAGTGAGTGAGTGAGTGAGTGAGTGAGTGAGTAAGTGAGTGAGTGAGTGAGTGAGTGAGAGTGAGTGAGAGTGAGTGGGTGGGTGAGTTGGTGAGTGAGTGAGTGAGTGAGTGAGTGAGTGAGTGAGTGAGTGAGTGAGTGAGTGAGTGAGTGAGATACTGTGTATGGGTGATCAGTCAGGAGTGAGAGTGAGTGAGTGGGTGGGTGAGTTGGTGAGCGAGTGAGTGAGTGAGTGAGTGAGTGAGTGAGTGAGTGAGTGAGTGAGTGAGTGAGTGAGTGAGTGAGTGAGTGAGTGAGTGAGTGAGTGAGTGAGTGAGATACTGTGTATGGGTGATCAGTCAGGAAGGGATGGAGGAAGGGAGTCACCTTGTAAGCTCCATCGTACTCGGCTACTTCCTCTCCTATAATAAACACTTTCTCGTCTCGTTCCAACTCTTCGTCCATGGCTGAGTTCAGAGCGTCACGACAGGTCATCTTGGTGCGCACAGCAATCGCGCTTGCTGGAGAAGTTAGCGCTCGCTCCCGCCATCCAGCCTGTCGTGAGAAGTAGGTACTAGTATGCAGTGTAACTAGAGCGACGGCAACTCACTCGTGCTGCTCCTAGCCCGTGAGCAAGCCGTGCGGTTTGCAGACACCATCTGAGAGTCGCCATAGCTTGGTGGTAACGCCCTGAAAGTGGATCACGTGAGATCACTTCCGGACCACATGGAGTCTTTGATCGCGGTGGTATGTTTCGCTCAGCAGTTCGATCCTTCTACTACTTCACGTGCGGCGTGGTCGGCGTGTTTCCTGTGGCGATAGTAGTGATGGACGTCTTCGGTAAACCGTCAACTGTCACTGGAAACTCAATGCGGGTAGGCGTGGCTCCTCGTAAAGCGAAAATGGGCGGGCCTTGTAGTTTGAAAGTGTTGCTTTGTGCACACTGCAAGCAGCAAGGTGTAACGGGTTTAAAGCTTGAAATACAGTCACAAAAACCTTGTCCTTCCATAGACATAACTTTTGCAATTCTTTTCATATAATAATACGCGAACTATATACCTTATGCCATACGTATACTGCAAATTAAAGCACATGTCAATGAACTCAATTTTCTCTCTCAACAGCCGACTCTGAATCCCTCTAATTTGTCAAGAAGGAGAACATACAATGACGTGGTGTGGTTGAGCAGTCAAACATCATCCACTGGTCTTCGCCCGGGAGAGATAGTAGCACTCAGGTGAGTGAGACATGCTCTAGTATACGAGTGATCACTTTGAGTATGATATCTATAAGGTCACCAGTGGATCCTGGTAATGGTATGCTGAAGAGAGTGATAGCAGTTGAAGGAGAAATGATATGGTACACATCAAATTCACATTTCAACATGCACGTACCATTTACAAACTGACCAGCATACAACGCTCACATTCACAAAACTAACTCCAGTAACTAACTAAGTAACTTTTTCGTTATTCTAGTACTCGGTGCTATCATAGACGATATGTGGTGGTCCCTAAAGGTCACCTCTGGGTGGAGGGAGACAACACACGATCCAGCCAAGACAGCAACTTCTATGGTCCCGTGAGTTCAGAGATTTACGTGTAAAATTCTCAACACAGCTCGCACACCCATCACTTGTAGACTACATAATGCCTAGCGAAATTTTTGAAGTAGTATTATATGAAATTTTCTCTCTCTCTTAGGTATCAGCTGGTTTGGTGTATGGTAAAGCTACTCACATACTATGGCCTCCCAATCGCTGCCAAACACTACCACACACTCTCACTAAAGAACAACAGCAGCGCAGAATGGATGGATTATTGCATCAACAGAGATTATAGTCTAAAATACATGTAATAATTATTATATTTCATCAATTTTACAAAATTCGCATGCACTTGAGCTTGGTATACTATCTAGTCACATGACTATGTGTTAATACATCATATGTACCATGCATGACATTGACATGCTTGCATTACACAAACTGCATTCCTTCCTTCCTAGCTCTGTAGTACATGATAACTATGCAGCCAATACCAACCACGATAATCACTGCTCCAACCAGAATTGCTCCACCAACGTACAGTGCTATGTCTGAACTAGGAGCAGCTGCACAGTAGAAAATAACATTGCAAGATGTGATAAAATACGAATAAGCTATGGTAAAAAGAGACAGAGTTCAGTTCAAAAATTAGTGAGCTGTCTAAATAAATGAAATCTCATGTCAACTATTTTAAATTTCAAGCAAAAATGTGAAAATTGAACCCTGTGATATTATTCATATTAGCTAGTTGTACAGTAAAAGCGTACCTGTGGTTGTATCTCCAATGGTCGTGTTCAAAGTGAACTGATTGGAGGCACTCCGCCCTTGTATTGAGATGTAAATCGTGATGTTAGTGAAGTTAGCTATTTTAACACTGCCAAACGTATCTGTTGTTACAAATATCTCCGGTCTACTGTTTGAGAGCTTGAAGTCATAGAATGCTTCGTTTGGATTCTGTATCTTGTTGGAACCGTAAGACACAATTGCACCAACCGTCACATCAATGCTTATTGTCAAACCATCATTAGGTAAAGAAAGCTGGACAAAGGTAACTTCATTTTGCTGTAAAGTGCTTGTGATAGCTTGTCCAACTTCAGAAACTGCAGGAGCTATGAAAGAAACAAGTACAAGTACATGTGCTGGTATCCATAATGTACAGCCTATAAATCACTACAGATCATGGTTTCTGCATTCAATGTGAGCGAAAGTTTGATAATACATGCGATTTGTGACAATGCATGTGAAGCTCATGATTATTATTTTTGACAAACCTGTGCATGCTTCGCTGTTCAAAGTCTCTTGTAGTGATCGTAATTCTGAAATGCTGAATTGTCGCAATAAGCGAACATACTGACTATCAGGATCAGAAGCAATGGCAGATAGTTCCGTCATATCAACATTACTTCCAACCCCAACAGCATAGCTGAGTATGTTTCTCGTATGAGCCATTTCAGCAGCTGCAATTGTACTGGCTTTATTATTTGATCTTCCATCGGTGACCACGATAGCAATGCGTGGGATTCCACTTGATCTTGGTCTAGCACCATATGAAGTGTTGAATTGTTGAATGCAAGTCAGTATAGCATCAGCAGTGTCTGTTCCACCAGCAGTGTATGTAATATTAGCAATTGCTTGCAGTAGTGATGTACTTGTCATGTATGTGTTGAGACTGAACTGCACACTGGCACTATAACTGTATGCAATAGCACCAACTCTTGTCTGATCAGGTCCTATCTCCAAATTTCTGACGACATCAGAAACAAAGTCCCGCATCAATTGAAAGTTAAGAGATGTAATACTTCCAGAGGCATCAAGTACAAAGATTAGATCAATTCCATTTCGGCATTCTGAGTAAAAAATACATAAATCAAAGGACTTAGTGCTTATAGTAAGACAATGTCAACAGATATTGCAAATAATTATCATTGCCGCTCAGCAATGATATGTGGGGATGACCATGATTTAAGATGTTATTATAAGCGTGCAGTTTCATGTTTTCACATGCAATAGCAAACTCCATTGCACAATTCAGGGGAGTTGCTGTGGTGTGCACATAATCACTTCCAACGAAGTTTATTCACACCCATAATACCATAACATAATAAATGTACCAAACTGAATGTACCTATAGATAGGATAACAAGAGTACCTATCCAAACTGGCATATGCCCAAGTGACCCATTGTACAGTAAACAAGTTGACCTTTTCGTAACAACTATATAATCAACTACAGTGGAGCTCTCTAAGGGTGGACACCATCAGGACAAAAAAATTGTCCATTATAGAGAGGGTGTCCTCTGGTCAGGGGTTTATTATACATTATGTGGGTTATATTTGGGATTCAGTAAGTGTCCATTATACAGCTGGGATGAGAGGTGTCCTATATATAAGAGGGGTTACACTGTATATAATCAACTATTATAATCATCCATAATTATAATCAACTATAATAATTAATTTTTAATAATCAAATGCTGCTCGTGTTTCAATATTATTGTAATGACCAAGTTGTATATGTAGTTCAGAGTTAATTAGCATGCTGTACTAAAATTATTAAATTTCTCTGTCCAATGTACTACACAGCATCACTATACACAGTACTCTGCTAACCATGTCACTGCATTGCCGTTCATAAACGTTAACATCCACTCATGATCTTACCAAAAACCAGCAAAGTTTATACACCTGACTATAGTCACATGAATGCAAGTTTGCTTTTTATGTACAGCTAGCTATACCTTTATTTTTTATCAATGCCGTCACATCATTGATAAACTTCTGCACTGTTCCTGCGCCATTCTTGTTATAATAAAGTTTCCAGTAATTTGCTTGTTGCGCAATTTCACTAGCAAATGGTATTTCTTGTGGAACATTGGACAAAAACAGTCGTGCAGCAAGTCCAGAGTAAAGAGGTTTGCGCAGATCGTTCCAAGTCACACTAGACCAGTCGATGTTTAAAGTTTCACGAATCTTTTCATGTTTTTGAGTCAAAGATGGATGAGAGAGACTGTCTTTGGTAGCAAGAAACGCAATTTGATCAACTTGCCATATCCCGCCGTCGTATCCAGCTCGATAAGTCCCCTGATCATTGCCATCCTTCGACTCAACGTATGCAATCCTGCGAAGAAACGATCGATCGTCGCCAAATATTCTTGTCTGATGAATCCTGGCGACTACAGCCTCGACAACATCTTCACCAGAAGCTCCTGCACGAATAGTTTGATCACTGCCTTGACCAACACACGAGCTGATGCAGAGTGCTGAGAGGAGAAACGTGGTCACAATCATAACCGCCATGCCGTATAGCTAGTAGCCTGGTGCCCAAAGCCCCGTTTACGCACACCAAATCCGGATTACTACCGGGGATTGCAGGTTGCTTGACCAATAATTATTGGTCGAGTCTACTGATTGTACATGAGAAGACGTATTGTGCGCATGCGCTATCAGCAAATTTTCATGTACAAGCCGGATCACGTCCCTTCTGCCCTCTAGTACTCCACGTTTACTTTGTTGCAACAATAACTAAGGAACGGAATATTCAACCAGTATGCTTACTTTTGGTAAAAACAATTATTGCACGGCCGAGACGGTTCTTGGGAGAACCTCATGGAGAAGAGGTTGCTCTTAAAACAAGATGAGAATGCTTTCCCATATCTTGTAGGAGGCACATAAAGAATGTCATAATTTATAGACCATGATGAGCGGCAGTGTAGGTGGTGAACCGGATGCATGTATATAGTAAACAAATCTGTTATAATTGACTAATAGCTCAAGTTCACTACTTGATCTCACTGACATTTCTTTCCTTGCTGTTGGACTGAGCCTATAACTCTAACCCACACACGCCCTCATGAAATTTTGAATTTCGTTTAGGAAATGTTATCATGAATAATATAGTTATGTACATAACGTTTAAAAAGATCTCTCCTCATCAATTGGGAACAAACATGGGAATGTTTGTTACGACAGTTTACACTGACGTCTTCAGCACTTTTCCAAGTGAGCAAACTGAATGCAAGGAACTTTACACTGTTTGAATCATGTGTGTACATGAATGAATTGCTGGCTGATAAAGTTATGTAGGATATCTGGCTTTGATCAGTGCAGTGGATATAGGGGATTGGTCTTCCACATGCAAGTGGCTTGTCATGCGAAGAGCAAAAAGATGAAGTGGTTCTTGTATATGTTGCTGTCAAGCCACAAGTATATCAGTTAGGAAAAGCTGCATGTAAATACTTTTTCAATTTGGCTTGTTTGACAGTTTTGAGCACATCTGATGTTAATGCATGAACACATACAATGCATACAATGCATACAATGCATACAATGCTTTTAAAGTAGTTCTTTTGTTTGTCTTAAGCGACTCAAAAACGCAAACAAACCCAGCTTCAGTAATATTATAGTTGTTTATGAGATATCAAGAGTTTGCAGAAAGAATTTTGAATTGAGAGTCCGAGTAACGCATTCGGCAGTTATTCCTGTGTCACTAAGACTTAAGTAGATTAAAGTGGTATTGTGTTGGAGACCTTGCAAGACAAAGTAAGCTGCACTGTATGCTGTACTGCCTATTAACCCACACTGCAAGCAGCAAGGGGTAATAGGTCTACAGCTTGAAATTTAGTGTGCAGGATTCACAAAAACTTTGTCCTTCTATAGACATAAACTTGTGCAATTCTTTTCAGGCTTCTTATCCAGGCAAAATAATTTTTACACCTGATACTATACTGCAAATTAAACCACTTGTCAATGAACTCAACTCTCTCTCTCTCAACAGCTGACTCTGAATCCCTCTAATTAGTCGAGAAGGAGAACGTACAATGACGTGGTGTGGTTGAGCAGTCAAACATCATCCACTGGTCTTCGCCCGGGAGAGATAGTAGCACTCAGGTGAGTGAGACATGCTCTATTATACGAGTGATCACTTTTAGTACGATATCTAGGTCACCAGTAGATCCTGGTAATGGTATGCTGAAGAGAGTGATAGCAGTTGAAGGGGAAATGATATGGTAGCTTCAACACATCAAATCCACATTTCAACATGAACATACCATTTACAAACTGAGCACCAGCATGCTCACATTCACAAAACTAACTCCAGTCACTGCGTTATTCTAGTACTCGGTGCTATCATAGACGATATGTGGTAGTCCCTAAAGGTCACCTCTGGGTAGAGGGAGACAACACACGCAGCAGTCAAGACAGCAACTTCTATGGTCCAGTGAGTTCAGAGATTTACGTGTTCTGCACAGCACTCACACATCACTTGTAGTTTGTCTATAATTATAGCGAAATTGTTGATGTAGTATTATATGAAATCTTATCTTCCCTCTCTTAGGTATCAGCTGGTTTGGTGTATGGTAAAGCTACTCACATACTATGGCCTCCCAATCGCTGTCAAACACTATCGCACACTCTATAAAGAACAACAGCAACGCAGAAAGGACGGATTATTGCATGAACAGAGATTATAATCTAAAATAATGTATATTATTATCTACAAAGTTTGCATGCACTTGAGCTCAGTATAAAATCTAATCTAATTACGTGTTAGTACATTACATGCATGACATGCTTGCATTACACAACTGAACTGCATTCCGGCCTTCCTTCTTAGCTCTGTAGTATTTTACAACAATTATAGCAGGCAAGAGCAAACGCAATGATCCATAATACAGCCACAAATGCTGTAAAAATGTACAGTGCTATATCTGAACTAGAATCATCTGCATAATCATCATCATCATCATCTGGTAAAAAATAAAGCAAATTGAGCATTGCAGCATTTCACAGCACACAATAATATTTATTTGATGCAAAAAGGGTTGGGCGGAAAACAAGATATTTAGGTATTAAGATATCACACCATATACCTATCATAAGGTATCAAGATATTTATTTAAGCTAGGATTGGGCGGAAAACAACATGGCGGCTACACCATAGATATTATTATTATTATTGCCTACGGACTGGGCCTGGAGTTGGGCACTAGCTCACGTGAGCGCTTAGTAACAATACATTTAGGTGCATACACTCCGCGTTGCGCTTGACCTAAATGCCGCAATACATTAGCGAGCGGCAGAAAGTCATGAACTTTGTGTGCCTCTACTGCAAGTACGAACTATTTTTAGTGTACGCTGTTGCTTTATAATTGTTATTCACGTTGATCGATGTGACGTAGGCATGTTTTCGGCGCTTAGGGCGATACTGAAGTGCAGAATTCATACTTGCTAGTGACCTTTTTTGTGTACCTCTGGACGCAACATGACGAATCTCAGTATGCCCGTAGGCAATTATAATATCTATGGCTACACCAGAGATTATTAATACTACGTAACCGGGATAAGAAACTGCGACAATCTGGTGTCACTATGCGCGTTTTGCTTGTAATGACGTCATTCTCGTGAAAATGTATTACAGCATTCAGTGACTCAGTCAGGCGCCCGGTCCACACGCACGAGCTTTTTTCGTTAAAAAACTATGGTTGTAGACTAGTTGCAGAGCTTAAATTATGACATTTACACAATGCAATAATCCACCTAACAAAAGATACTGTGAAAGTGAATACCAGGACAACAGATTCTGTACGGTTGTGTTCACAAAAGTGGGACCAAAAAATGGCTTCAACCGTCGCTGGTGCGAATCCAAAGCATCAAGGAGCACAAAATGTATCTATTTACACGCACCAGTACTCGAACTTTACAATAAACTAGGCAGGAACTGCAATAGGCATCTCACGAAGTCATGGATGTGTTTATAAACTATCTTTTACATCGCCACGCACACACAGATTTTGCCTCGTCAACATGACACGCGCCCGTCGTCTATAGCCAATAAAACCTTGATAGTCTTCGACTAGGAGACACTAGTATTGAAGAAACGCGCTCCTTCCGTCCCAAGAGCAAGTGCGAGCAAGAGAGCAAGAGTTCATACGAACTCCGTATCGTGCGCGTTACTGAGTTTGTGGTTGTTTGACGAAACGCGAAACGCGCATGGGTACACCACTTGCAGTACATTTTGATTGACAGTTTCTTATCCCGGTTACATGTACGTAGTATTAATGATCTCTGGCTACACTTAGGCTGAAAACAATAATTCACGTATATCTTGGCTTTTGACGACATCCGGCAGTAGTATTTTAACTACCTAGGAGCTATCCTATAAGATGATGTAAGCGCTTGCAATAATTAGTCTACTAATAAAGACTATAAGAGCAGTTGCTATGGGCATGACAAAATGGCGCCTCGCCTGGAGGCACCAAGTACGGCACTACAATAATATCTTCGCCGTACGGGCGTTTCAAGCGAATCTAACGTTCTGAAGCTCCTTGGACGATTTGTGCGATTACAAAGAAACCTTTAGAAGCAAAAGAAGCCAGGTCTAAGGTGGTAAACCAGTGTTCACGTGGTCACCCGTTTGTTCATCTTCTTCAGTTCTTCAGAGAGTCTAGCACAGTATAGTGAGCGAACCAAACACAACTAAACGCACACAGAAGCAATGCTACCTATGACCATCAATGCACCTGATATCTTTTTAGGCCTAAAACACTGGGAGAAGCGAGTATTTCCAGAAAAAACAGCGATTTTTGGTCCATAAGTTAACAGACTCCATTCCATGCATTCTGCTTCAAATCCGTTAACCCTTTAAGCCCTAATGACGCAATTTTGCGTCATACATACTTCAGACAGCATAACTTAATGAAAAAGTGCTAAAATATCCCAAAATTAAGCCAAATCAAAGAATACAAATAACCGCAAAAAATTGACCGGTTTTCGGCGCCCCCCCCCTGCGCTAAACGTATTGGCTTCGGCATTTCTATGGCTTTAGTGCAAAATTCAAAACATTTTAGGGAAAACAAAATGGCTGCCAAGAAAATTTGGACATTTTATGGCTTCGGGTGCTCGGAAAACACATTTTTGCGCATTCTCTATGATCTGGGCTACATTTTACATTGAGGAAACCACTGCTATTTACATGTACTTTTCAGTAGCCAGCCCCAAAGTACTAACTTTGAGCAAAATTTGACGAGGTCGCTGCACTTTATCGTCTTCAATTTCGAAGTGGGAGGGGCATATCGACCGACTTGAGTGTGGGCAATTGCGGCTACTCACTGGCATAAAAGGACGCAAATTTGAGACCAGTAGCACAAAAGACACACGAGATATTCACGATAGAAGTGGTCAGCATTTACGAGGTTAAAATTTCAGCAAGATAATTTAGTAGTTAAAGGGTTAATAGGTTACGCCTACTCGCGCACGCCCGTGTATGTAATTATTCTAATACAAGCGCACCTTAGTACAAATGGCTTGGAACGCTAGTGCTGCTTCCACTAGCAGTTTTCACAGCAGACAACGAGCAAATCTTTACTGATTTGCCTGTCAGGCTTGGTAAGAAAGCTAGCTTAAGCTTAGCTAATGTTGCATGATACGTGTTGCATGTAGTGCAGAGCCGATCAAGTGTATAGTCACTCCGCAGTGTAGAGTGTAGTGCTACCTCCCTAAATTAACTGCTTTCTATAGTTGTAGTTAATTTAATAGGGAGGTAGCACTACACTGCTATTGTTACAGTCCTTTTTATTTTAAATCTTGTTTACTTACTGTCTTACATAAGTTCACAACTTCTTGTTTCCATACTTTTCGATACATGTACCAACCCTAAATCTCTTTCATTTTTGTTGAAATGTTTTTATTACTTGTATTAATTAATTTGATGCAAAAAGTGATAAAACTTACGAATAAGCTAAGGTAAAAAGAGACAGAGTTTAATCCAAAAATTAGTATCCTGTCTCACATGCCCACAATTTGCGTCAACTTCAGCTTTTAACTTATTCTATTTCAAATTTTAAGCAAAAAATGTGAAAATTGAACCCTGTGATATTATTCATATTAGCTAGTTGTACGGTAAAAGCGTACCTGTGGTTGTATCTCCAATGGTCGTGTTCAAAGTGAACTGATTGGAGGCACTCTGGCCTTGTATTGAGATGTAAATCGTGATGTTGGTGAAGTTAACTATTTTAACACTGCCAAATGTATCTGTTGTTACAAATATCTCTGGTCTGCTGTTTGAGAGCTTGAAGTCATAGAATGCTTCGTTGGGATTCTGTATCTTGTTGGAACCGTAAGACACAATGGCACCAACTGTCACATCAATGCTTATTGTCAAACCATCATCAGGTAAAGGAAGCTGGATAAAGGTAACTTCATTTTGCTGTAAAGTGCTTGTGATAGCTTGTCCAACTTCAGAAACTGCTGGAGCTGTGAAAGAAACAAGTACATGTACATGAGCATGTGCTGGTATCCATAATGTACTGCCTATAAATCACTACAGAAGTTTCAGTATTCACTGCATAGTGCATGTGAGGGAATATCTGTTATTACATGCGAGTAACCGGCCTATGATAATATAGCTATTATAGCTTACTACTGTGAAGCTCATGATTTATTATTATTGACAAACCTGTGCATGCTTCGCTGTTCAAAGTCTCCTGTAGTGATTGTAAATCTGAAGTGCTGAATTGTTGCAATAAGCGAACATACTGACTATCAGGATCAGAAGCAATAGCAGATAGTTCCGTCATATCAACATTGCTTCCAACCCCAACAGCATAGCTGAGTATCTTCTCTGAGTGAGCCATTTCAGCAGCTGCAATTGTAGCAGTTGGACTGCTTGATTGACCATCGGTGACCACGATAGCAATGCGTGGGATTCCACTTGATACTGGTCTAGCACCATAGGAAGTGTTGAATTGTTGAATGCAAGTCAGTATAGCTGCATCGGTATTAGTTCCACCACCAGAGTATGGAATAGTAGCTATTGCTTGCAGTAGTGATGTACTTGTCATGTATGTGTTGAGACTGAACTGTACACTGGCACTGCTACTGTATACAATAACACCAACTCTTGTCTGATCAGGTCCTATGTTCAAATTTTTGACAACATTAGCAACAAGGTTTCACATCAGTTGAAAGTTAACAGATCCAATACTTCCAGAGGCATCAAGCACAAAGATTAGATCAATTCCATTTCGGCATTCTGAGTAAAAAATACATAAATCAATAGTGCTTATAAAAAGACACTGACAACACATCTTGCATATAAGCATCCAGTTTCATGTTGCAATAGCAAACTCCATTGCACAATTCAGGGGAGTTGTTGTGGTGTACACCAACAAAATTTATTCACACCCAATACATATAGATAAGATAACAACAAGAGTAAATTTACTCTCGATAACAAGAGTACCTATCCAAACTGGCATACTCATGTGACCCTTTGTCCTCTGGTCAGGGGTTTATTATACATTATGTGGGTTATATTTGGGATTCAGTAAGTGTATATTATAGAGGGATGAGGGGTGTCCTCTAAGAGGGGTTCCACTGTATATAATCAGCTATATAATCGAATGCTGCTCATGTCTCAATACTATTGTATTGACCAAAATGTAGTTCTGAGTCTGCATGCTATGCTGTATTAAATTTCTCTGACACTGTACAGCATCACTATATACAGTACTCTGTTAACCATGTCACTGCATTGCAGTTCATATACAACCACTCATGATCATACCAAAAACAGCAAAATTTTCACCTGACTAGCTAGCGGTCACAAGAATGCAATTTTGCTTTTTACAGCTAGCTACATGTAGCTATATCAGAGCTAGAGATACCTTTATTTTCCATCAATGCCGTCACATCATTGATAAACTTCTGCACCGTTCCTGCACCAATCTTGTTATAATAAAGTTTCCAGTAATTTGCTTGTTGCGCAATTTCACTAGCAAATGGTATTTCTTGTGGAACATTAGACAAAAACAGTCGTGCAGCAAGTCCAGAGTAAAGAGGTTTACGCAGATCGTTCCAAGTCACACTAGACCAGTCGATGTTTAAAATTTCACGAATTTTTTCATGTTTTTGAGTCAGAGATGGATGAGAGAGACTGTCTTTGGTAGCAAGAAATGCAATTTGATCAACTTGCCATATCCCGCCGTCGTATCCAGCTCGATAAGTTCCCTGATCATTGCCATCCTTCGACTCAACGTAAGCAATCCTGCGAAGAAACGATCGATCGTCGTCAAATATTCTTGTCTGATGAATCCTGGCGACTACAGCCTCGACAACATCTTCACCAGAAGCTCCTGCACGAATAGTTTGATCGCTGCCTTGACCAACAGACGGGCTGATGCAGAGTGCTGAGAGGAGAAACGTGGTCACAATCAGATTCACAACCGCCATGCCGTACAGCTCGTGCCCAAGGCTGCTTATACAGCGGTTTTCACGTTTCTTGCAAAATTTGAGTCGAATTTTGCAAGAAGCGTGAAAACCGCTGTAAAAGACAGTAGACCGGAAACAGGATGTTGCATATTGGTCACCCACGTGGACTCGTCATTGCAGGTCAGTGATAAGAAAACTGGTAAGACCAGACTAGTCCTTGCAGTACTGTAGATTGCTTTCAAATACTATTGCAGATAATTATTGCAACTACATGTAACAGCACTGGGAATGTTTTGAGAAATGTCATGTTTTAGAGAATGGTTTGAATTAAGAACTTGAGCAATGTACTCTGCTCCAATCTTTTATTAGTCATTCTGCTAAGATAGTACTGTACATGTTGAAGACTGGAGACCGAGTCAAGCCAAGTGAGTTCTAGAATTTGGGATCGTCTGATAGATCAAGAATCTGATGTTTAAATGCCTTGATAGTCTGGGGCATTGTAGTAAGTGTTTGATGTGTATGTGTCGATGATGACAAGACTTGAGTTGCTTATTTCAAGCTTGGAAAGCCGGTGACGGTTTGTTGTTAGGACCTCTGCAAACACCGTCTGCAAACATTTTTTGTGGAGAAAAGTTGAAATGCTGATGTCTGATGACTTTAGAGAGGAGTTGCTAAGAGTTGCATTTGTCTTATTATGGCACAAGACATTTATTTTAGAACTTCCTGCCTGTTTACTATTAATTATACTTTACAGCAGAATATTAATCCATCATGTGCTAATAAAGTTAACTTGCATGTCACTTTATTTTGTTAGAAGATGTAAATAAAATAGACCATTCATCCTACATCAGTGGCTGCACATAAGACCTCAGTCAACATCAGCATTCCTGGCCTATAGCCAATAAACCAGCCACTGATTTAGGGATGCATGGTCTATTATCCAGTCAATCGTGTTACCATTCCGTGCTAGTTCCTTGTTGGTTTACATTGTGGACTAGTGGCAGATTTCTTCATCCCTACATTCCTTTTATTTCGTTAGAAATCTTTTTCAATTTCTTCAAATCATAGATTGGAGTGATCAAGCATACGCATTATAATATCCTATACTCAACTACAAAACAAAAACCTGTTAATCCTATTAAGATAAGAATGACACTGATGATATCCTATTCTGAGTGATCATTTTGTGTATGTGTTTGCTGCATGTCTAGCCATCAAATTAGGTCACTCATAGATCTAGCTGATGCTATGTTGAAGAGAGTGATAGCAGTTGAATGACATACGTATGGTATATCTTGTGCAAATTTAATAACTCATGGCATTCACAAACTAAGAAACTATAATTTTTATGCCTAGCGAAATTTTTGATGTAGTACAATATGAAATCTCGTCTCTCTTAGATATCAGCTGGTTTGGTGTATGGTAAAGCTACTCACATACTATGGCCTCCCAATCGCTGTCAAACACTACCTCACACTCTCACTAAAGAACAACAGCAACGCAGAAAGGACGGATTATTGCATCAACAGAGATTATAATGTAAAATATGTTTCATCAATTTTACAAAGTTCTCATGCACAGCATACTATCTAGTCACATACTATCACATACTATTGCATACTATCTATCCAGCATACTATCAGCATACTCAGCATACTATCTAGTCACATGACTATATGTGTTATTTATCATTGCCACTCGGCAATGATATGTAGGGATGTACCTTATATGTATCATGCATGACATGCTTGCATTACACAAACTGCATCCTTTTCTTCCTAATGTAGTTTATGATAACTATGCAGGCAATGCCAACCACAATAATCACTGCTCCAACCAGAATTGCTCCACCAATGTACAGTGCATCTGAGCTAGGAGCAGCTGCATGGTAAAAAATAACAAATTTTGCAAATTGAGCATTGCAGCATTTCACAGTATCTACACAAAAAGCAAAAATGTGAAAATTGAACCCTGTGATATTATTCATAGTTATTAGCTAGTTGTACAGTAAAAGCGTACCTGTGGTTGTATCTCCAATGGTTGTGTTCAAAGTGAACTGATTGGAGGCACTCTGGCCTTGTATTGAGATGTATATCGTGATGTTGGTGAAGTTAACTATTTTAACACTGCCAAACGTATCTGTTGTTACAAATATCTCTGGTCTGCTGTTTGAGAGCTTGAAGTCATAGAATGCTTCGTTTGGATTCTGTATCTTGTTGGAACCGTAAGACACAATGGCACCAACCGTTACATCAATGTTTATTGTCAAACCATCATTAGGTAAAGAAAGCTGGACAAAGGTAACTTCATTTTGCTGTAAAGTGCTTGTGATAGCTTGTCCAACTTCAGAAACTGCAGGAGCTGTGAAAGAAACAAGTACATGAGCATGTGCTGGTATGCCTATAAATCACTACAGATCATAGTTTCTGCATTCACTGTGAGAGAAAATCTGTTAAGGTGGAGGGTACACTGATTTTTAATGATCTTTGTTCTACAATCACGGATCCCGATCACTGTCAAGAAGCGAACAATATCTAGTCCCATCTGACACTGACCTTGCTCTAGTTGAGGGCAGGGTTCACTTTTGACTTTCTTATCATCTGCTATAAAAATTTTTCTTTTATCTTACACTTTTAAACCTAATTCCATTGTATCATGAACACTTACCTCAAAAAATATTTTTTATGATCTTCAAAGGATCATCACTTTCTAATTGTAAAACTATATGCAGTTTTCAGAGTTTATAACCTATAATTCAAAAACGTTAACAGTATTGAATTTTGCAAAACAGATAATTAAATCTTATAGAGAATGTTGTAATGAACATGCAGCGTGATTCTGAAGTCGAACAGCAACTTCCTCAGTAAATGAGACGTAAAAAAATAAAGTTGTCCGCGCACTTTTTCACATGAAACAGTTTTCTAGACTTTGTCGCTTACACGAGAGTTTATTCGACATAGAAACTATCCAGATCGAATTTCTTGTTTGTAGGGTAGACAATTCTCGTATTCTTGTCTACAAGACTTGTTGAAATAACCTACTGTATAAAGCACAGTAACCTTGAACGCGTGCGACGGCCGGCATTCTTTACGCCAGTAGGCGAACACTTGTGAATAGTTGTGGCAGAGATTATTAATACTACGTAATCGGGACAAAAACTGTGACAAATCTGGTGTCACTATGCGCGTTTCGCTTGTAATGACGTCATACTCGTGAAAATGAAATGTATTACAGCATTCAGTGACTGGGTCAGGCGTCCGCCTGTAACGTGATGTACGAGCTTTTTTCGTTAAGAAAAACCTGTGGTTGTGGACAAGTTACAGAGCTTAAATTATGATATTTACACAATCCAATCATCCACCTAACTAGAGATACTGTGAAAGCGAATACCAAGTCCACAGATTTTGTACGGTTGTGTTCACAAAAGTGGGACCAAAAAATGTCTTCAACCGTCGCTGGTGCGAATCCAAAGCATCAAGAAGCCCAAAATGTATCTATTTACACGCACCAGTACTCGAACTTTACAATAAACTAGGCAGGAACTGCAACAGGCATCTCACGGAGTCATGGATACATGTGCATGCGGTTTACTTTTACATCGCCACGCACACAGATTTTGCCTTGTCAACTTAGACACGCGCCCGTCGTCTATAGCCAATAAAACCTTCAACTAGGATACACTAGTAGTGAAGAAACGCGCTCCTTTCGTCCTAAGAGCAAGTGCTAAAGCGAGCAAGAGTTCATACAAACTCCGTATCTGCGCGTTCTTTGTGGTTGTTTGACAAAACGCGAAACGCGCATGGGTACACAACTTGCAATAGTCTACATTTTGATTGACAGTTTCTTATCCCGGTTACGTAGTATTAACTAGTACATTCATGGAATGGCAGGGGCGAGCCTGAGCATTGATATAATTTAGCCTTGTTAGTGTATAGTTGTCTATATACATTTAATTATTATTTGCACCAGGTTATGTAGTGAGTCCAGACTTTAGTAGATAAGTCTGTATTATGTTTAGACCTGTTTCACCACAGATTTTTGTGCTATAATGTTAACATTTTTTTGTTGATGGTGAATAGAATCAATAGTTTGGTTACGTTCAGATATGGTGAACTTTCTCAACTATCTCTTGCTGGATGAGTGTGTTCCTTGTCTATAGGCGTCATGTGAACAATGTACCTGGAAGATGTGATGAGTAGGGTTCCTTGGTCTCCTCACTCACTGCAGGCGGCTCTACTGCTATCACACACGAGCTCATTAGACGTACCTAAGTTACTGTTTGCTCTGTTGCAGCTACTGCTTTCCGCCGGCGTCTCCGGTAGGCCCTTTGATATTCCTTTTGTTGCTCCAGTCGTCTGCTTCCACGTTGATCGGGTGACTCTGCCTCTCGTCGTCGCTTTCTGGTAGCGGCCTTGTCGTGTAAAAGTTTTTGCTTTTTAGGTGTCTCTGATCTCTGTTGTTGTCGTCCCTGAGTCATCTGCTGGACTGCATCATTGCCAGAATGCCAGGTATCTTGTTTGAAACCAAGCGCCAATTATAATGTGCGCACGTGCTAAAAAGGGCGATTCCTAGTTATCGGGAACACTGAAAACGACAAACGCTACCCCGTGACAGATAGATTGATAGATACATTCCCCGCCGCGTGGGCCATTGTGTCAATCAATGTGGGGCTCGCTCAGGCTCGTCCCAATAATCTCTGGTTGTGGTAACCACAGCAATGAATAATTTACAATGTAGCTATTATAGCTTACTACTGTGAAGCTCATAGTTCTTTGTTATTATTGACAAACCTGTGCAAGCTTCGCTGTTCAAAGTCTCCTGTAGTGACTGTAATTCTGAAGTGCTGAATTGTTGCAATAAGCGAACATACTGACTATCAGGATCAGAAGCAATAGCAGATAGTTCCGTCATATCAACATTACTTCCAACCCCAACAGCATAGCTGAGTATGTTTCTCGAGTGAGCCATTTGAGCAGCTGCAATTGTAGCAGTTGGACTGTATGATTGACCATCGGTGACCACAATAGCAATGCGTGGGATTCCACTTGATATTGGTCTAGCACCATAGAAAGTGCTGAATTGTTGAATGCAAGTCTGTATAGCAGCACCAGTATTAGTTCCACCAGCAGTGTAAGGAATATTAGCTATTGCTTGCAGTAGTGATGCACTTGTCATGTGTGTGTTGAGACTGAACTGCACACTGGCACTATCACTGTATACAATAACACCAACTCTTGTCTGATCAGGTCCTATCTCCAAATTTCTAACGACATTAGCAACAAGGTTTCGCATCAGTTGAAAGTTAGCAGATCCAATACTTCCAGAGGCATCAAGCACAAAGATTAGATCAATTCCATTTCGGCATTCTGAGTAAAAATCAAAAGTGCTTATAATAAGACAATGACAACAGATCTTGCAAATAATTATTATAAGCATACAGTTCATGTTTTCACATGTAATAGCAAACTCCATTGCACAATTCAGGAGAGTTGCTGTGGTGTGTACATAATCCACTGCCAACAAAGTTTATTCACACCGATGCAAAACATATAAATTACATATAGATAAGATAAAAGAGTAAGAGTATATACCCAAGAGACAGGCCTGTTGTACAGTAAACAAGTTAACCCTCACAACTATAATATTATAATCAAAATAATTAGCTATAATCGAATGCTGCTGTGTTTCAATATTGTTGTAATGACCAAGTTGTACATGTAGTTCTGAGTCAGCATGCTGTATTAAATTTCTCTGTCCAATACGCCGTACAGCAGCGCTCATATACAGTACTCTGTTAACCATGTCACCTGCATTGCAGTTCATAAACATCCACTCACGATCATACAAGCATAGTTTACACCTGACTAGCCACGTGAATGCAAGTTTGCTTTTACAGCTACGTAGATATACCTTTATTTTCCATCAATGCCGTCACATCATTGATAAACTTCTGCACTGTTCCTGCGCCATTCTTGTTATAATAAAGTTTCCAGTAATTTGCTTGTTGCGCAATTTCACTAGCAAATGGTATTTCTTGTGGAACATTGGACAAAAACAGTCGTGCAGCAAGTCCAGAGTAAAGAGGTTTACGCAGATCGTTCCAAGTCACACTAGACCAGTCGATGTTTAAAGTTTCACGAATCTTTTCATGTTTTTGAGTCAAAGATGGATGAGAGAGACTGTCTTTGGTAGCAAGAAATGCAATTTGATCAACTTGCCATATCCCGCCGTCGTATCCAGCTCGATAAGTTCCCTGATCATTGCCATCCTTCGACTCAACGTAAGCAATCCTGCGAAGAAACGATCTATCGTCGCCAAATATTCTTGTCTGATGAATCCTGGCGACTACAGCCTCGACAACATCTTCACCAGAAGCTCCTGCACGAATAGTTTGATCACTGCCTTGACCAACAGACGAGCTGATGCAGAGTGCTGAGAGGAGAAACGTGGTCACAATCATAACCGCCATCATGCCGTATAGCTAGTAGCCTCGTGCTCAAAGCCCCGGTTTACACACACCAAATCCGGATTACTACAGGGAATTGTAGGTTGCTTGACCAAGTTTATTAATTAATTGACATGAGAAGACGTACTGTGCGCATGCGCTATCAGTAAAATTTCGGTTAAGCAACTTGCAATCCCATGTACAAGCAAGATCACGTCACTCCACGTTTACTTTGTTGCAACAATAACTAAGGACCTAACCTGTGTACTTTTGACCTACCGTTTTACCGATCGATTCTAGCACCTATATTTCACATAGATCTTCAGAATTTGAATCGGTAAGTTTAATGATAGTTTTGCCACATCGACCGTTTTAATTCGAGTACCTTCGCGGGGCTATTTCGACCGCTGAATCCTGGCGCCGTTTCTCGATCTCTAAGGCGACGCACTTACTCGTGCCTGCTTGAAGACTTGTAGTGTTGTTGTCTGCTGAACACGTTGGTACTTGTTTTATTAGGGACGCACGGTAGTGCGTCCCTATGTAGGGATGGCCAAGAAAACAAAATGGCGGCTACAATGCATGTATTAGCATTCAAACGCTGATATTTCACTTGGTGTTAAATTTTGTACGTCTAAGGACACTTAGGTCTGCCCTCTGGCGTTGCCCCATCCTCACCGTCATAAGATTGCTCATAATGTTCATTGAAGTGACGAACCTGGAAACGGTGAAAATCGACAAAACACACTTGTAGAGTATCACCGTATGGAGAGCGCATATTGGCGTCTGGAGTCTTCGAAGAACAACTCACAGAGTAAGCTCGTGTAGTATCACCGTTCTGCTGCTTGCCAGATAGTATCACAGCCATACAAAGAATTCTAAACAAGAGTGGGCGGGGCTCGTATGCTGTGCATCCAGGCTTCAGCATGCATGAATGCATGAGCTAGTTTCAGTATTTATAGGAGCTACAAGTTAAAAAGCAATTGTCAAGAAAGCAAACCAAACCAATGATGGAAACAAGAAAGAGATACATTATCTTGCCCAATTCGAACTGCACCAAAAATTTGAAACTCACTGTAAAAGAAAAAAGGACACAAACAAGAAAATAAAAAGATTTCTAACGAAATCAAAAGGATGTAGGGATAAAGAAATCTGTTACTGGTCCACAATGTAAACCAACAAGGAGCAAGCATGGAATGGTAATACGATTGACTTGCTAACAGACCATAGATCCCTACATCAGTGGCTGACTACAGCAGTTCTGCTAGTTGCTATTGACTGACACCTGACATGTATTGAATTGAATTTAGCTTGTGACAAAATAATTATAGTATAGTCAAAATGTTATGTACAGCCACTGATGTTGGGGTCTATGGTCTGTTACCAAGTCAATCGTGTTACCATTCCATGCTTGCTCCTTGTTGGTTTACATTGTGGACCAGTAACAGATTTCTTTATCCCTACATCCTTTTGATTTCGTTAGAAATCTTTTTATTTTCTTGTTTTAATAATAAATGTGCGCGCTACCATTTTTATGCTACAAGCGAAAAGAGAAAGTAAGGCTAGCGGGGCTATTTCGACGATCAAAATCACATTCCGATTGGATTTGTACGTGGAGTCGGAATTGCCCCGGGTGACTGTATTGCGCGGTGGTGCCTAAAACCCGGGACGGGACTGGACATGCGCGGGACGTCCCCCCGGGACAGGATCATCCAATCCCGTCCCAAGCTGAAATCAGGAAGCTCCTGCAAGCAGCGCAGTGTTTAAGACAGCACTCTTCTAGCTTTGGTTGACTGTCTATGCCACCAAAGATAAAAATTATTATCAATGCCATTGAGAAGTGAGTGCTGCAGATCAAGAAGCCTGCAGTTACGTATGTTCACCACTTTTTGATGATAGGAATTATGAATGGAACATCAAAAAAATGTGGTCTCAGCATGCTATTGATCGTCTATGAACAGTGATAACTTTGCTTCAAGTAGTACACCATCCTATTTAAAAATGCAGTTGTTATAGGCACTACTCCCAGCAATACCGTGACCGTTATAACAAGACGATCTACAATAGAAGCAATGTGCTGTTCATTCTTCAGTGTTAACAAACCTTTATAAGACCAATGATCTCTTCTTATTATAATGCCTGCACATTCATGCTTGCACATTCTCATACATTCATGATCATTAATAATTTTTATCTTTGGTGGCATAGACAGTCAACCAAAGCTAGAAGAGTGCTGTCTTAAACATTGCGCTGCTTGCAGGAGGTTCCTGATTTCAGCTTGGGACGGGATTGGATGATCCTGTCCCGGCGGGACGTCCCGCGCATGTCCCGTCCCGGGTTTTAGGCACCACCGTATTGCGCGGGCGGACGGTAGCCTACAATACGTCTAGAAATCGTTGTTTTTTTTTGCTATTCCAAGACTTGCCTTGGCTTAGTGGCTAGGGGACGATAGATGGATGTATCGCCGTCCTTCTGCTGTGTAATGCTAACTACAATTCACCTAGTGAAGACTAGCAACCTAGCAACAGCATGTACACGCTCGCTTTATAAGCATACAACTGGGACCCAATCCGGATTGATCCGGAAAGCATCGCGTTTACATTCGGATTGGAGGCGCCGCGCGTGTCACAGTAGACACAGCTTACGCGTGTCACAGCTTATGGTGCATCACTGGTCAACCATTCCTGGAGGCCGTATGGCCTTTATGACACTTTCAGCACCATCATGGGTGTGGTTCTTCTTGAGCAGAGCAACTTCATAGAGAAGAGGTTGCTCTTAAAACAAGATGAGAATACTTTCCCATCTTGTAGGGACACATAAACACTGTCGTATAGACATGAGCGGCAGTGTATAGTAAACAAAATTGTTGATAGCTCTTTCACTACTTGATCTCTCTGGTATTTTCTTTCCTTGCTGTTGAAGACTGAGTTTTGCAACTATAACTCTAACCCACACACCCTCATACAATTTTCAATTTTGTTTAGGAAATGTGATCATGAACAATCATAAACAATGAAGTTATATAATATGTACGTAATCAATAAAAATGTTTAAAAACAAAATCCAGAAAATATATCTCCTCGTCAATAATTGAGGAACAAACGTGGGCATGTTTGTTACAACATTTTACACTGACGTCTTCAGCACTTTTCCAAATGAGCAAACTGAATGTATAGAACTTGACAATGTTTGAATCATGCGTGTACATGAATGAATTGGTGGCTGATATAGTTATGCAGGATATCTGTCTTTGTTCAGTGGACAGTGCAGATATAGGGGATTGGTCTTCCACATGCATGTGACTTGTCATGCGAAGAGCAAAAAGATGAAGTGGCTCTTGTATGATACTGTCAAGCAACGAGTATCTTTTAGGAAGAGCTGTAAATACTAAAAATATTTACTTTTTGCATTTGGCTTGTTTGACATTTTTGAGCACACCTGTTAATGTATGAACATACAATGCTTTCAAGGTAGCTCTTTTGTTTGTCTGTAGCGACTTAGCAATGCAAACAAACCCAGCTTCAGTAATATAGTTATATGAGATATCAAGAGTTTGCAGAAAGAATTTTGAATTGAGAGCCCGAGCAACGCATTCGGCTCCTCTGTCAGTTATTCCTGTGTCACTAAGACTTAAGTACATTAAAGTGGTATTGTGTTGAAGGCCTTGCAAGACAAAGTGAGCTCCTTCATCTGTTAATGATATATTTTTGGAAAGATCAAGATGTTTGAGGGATTTGTTTTCCTGAAGCATTTTTTTAGTGACTCTGCTTGAAAAGACGAAATATTTGTGTTACTCATATTTAAGTGGACTATAGAAGTATTGTACCAGAGTCCTCGAATAACACATATTAAGGTATATTGCGGATTTCTCGATATATCAAGATGTGTGAGCGATTTGTTGAATTGAAGCATTTCAGTAATAGCTTGAGCAAGGATTTTATTTTTTCTTTCTTCTGTACGTTCTTTTGGAAAAAAAGATTGTGTATTCCTCAGATCCAAGTGAGTAAGTGAACTATTGTTCCGTAGATATTTGAAAAACAAGCATGCTGCTTCAGTATTTGAAGAATCTAGAAATATATCGGTGTCTGTAATTTTAAGTGTGTTGAGCCCAGAGATGGAATTCAGTTTTTCTGCTAAAACAATTAGGCTACTGTTGAAAAAGAAACAGTGATTCATTGTCAATTCACTTATGATTGGCAACTGGGCTACTATATGCACTGTTTCTTTATGAATTGAAGCACCATAAAATTCTATTTCTAGTCGACTAGTGGGAAGTTTTTGATATTGAAGTCTTGATATTTCGAGGAATAGCAAATTCAACCAATGATTATCAATTTGATCTACATGTATTGTGAGGTGTACAGCTTGCTCTTTATAGGTAGATAAAAGTGAAACTACGAAGTATAGCCTATTGCTAAACAGTCAACTGGATTCATTGAAGAGTGTACACGTATTACTTTTAAAAATTGCGGGTATCCAACTAATTTGCACAGACCAGGCGCTTGAGCTTCATAAAAGCAGTGCAACAAAGGAAGAAGTTCGGTAATTGTCGATTGGTGTTGAGAATAAGTGGTAATGATATCTTTTATTACTGGATTTTCAAGTTTAGTGAAGCCACTATAGTCTTTTAATACTGCTTGATAGCGAGATCTTTCTTTACTATTAAACAACATTTTAAACACATGAGCTTGGTCTTCATGACTAATGCTTGAAATATAATGGGCAGCAAGATGTTCCTGGACTGAGAGGTGTAGAAAGTTGTAGGAGATAGATTTGCTGGTAAGAGTAAGTCCTTCAACAGCCTGAAGAAGACCAAGGGTTTTTATTTTAGTTGGAAGTTTGAATTGTAGCAAGTCCTCTTCATAGAATATTGCTTTGTTATCGATCATTCCCTTGTATGCAAGTACTCGAAGGTCGTTTAACTTTGATTTAAAATCATCAGGAAGCATCTCTAGTGATGAAAATCTTTCATCATGTGTTTTTAGCTCTCTGACTACACAGCATCGTAAAAATTTGCTGAAAAGTTCATGGAGGGTGGTAGGCAGGGCTCCTTTCATTGTCAGGAATACATGCACCAGTATTGCTACATGTAGAGGTACGTAGCAGTAACTTTCTATAACTGGGTGGTCTTCAAGATGCTGAACAAGCTTCTGAACACGAGTATCATTGCCATCATGCTCCACTAAAGACTTATTTATGTACTCATGAATCCGTTCTTGCGTAAACCCCAAAATTTCTACTCGTCTGTCAACTATATCATGTAGGTCTAAAGAAGACACTGATCGAGAGGTGATAAGAATCGTGCAATCATGAAGAGGAAGCTCATATGACTTTCGAATGATGTCTGATACAATTGATTTATCCTGTAATTTGGATGGAAATTCATCCCATCCATCAAAAATAAACAAAACCCTTTTACCACGGCAAGCTATTATTTCAGAGGCTATTTCCATTTGAGATACTAAAACATCGCTTGGTAGAATATCAGCTAAGTGTTTAGCATTCTGTATAGCACCATCACGCAAATAAGCTAGTACCACTATGTCAAACCTTTCTAAAAATGAGGCACCTTGTGCCCACTGATGGCAAATGTGGAGAGCAAGTGTGCTCTTTCCTCCTCCAGGAGGTGCTTCTAGAAGAATTACTCTTGGGCTAGCCAAAGGAGGTGGAAGCACAACTAGTGGTTCTGTGGAAAAGAGACCGTCAAGTTCAATTGGTTCTTTGGTTTTTAGAATAGGTTCTATTTCTCCTTTATGGGCGAGTCTTTTTCGTTTCTCTTCCTCCTCAATCTCATGCTGTTGTCTCTTGCAATCAATCATTGCTAATTGAACGTATTCACATCGTGGGAGGTGGCTCCAGTGTTGAGTGGTCAGTGCCTGAGTCATATCATTGTACACTCGTTTTAGATAAGACGCATAAGATGCGATGTCATTTACTGCACTCACAGTGTTTCTTGGTACTTTTGATGTTAAATTTAGGCCTGCATAGTACATAAAAATGCATGACATAAAACAAATTGTGCTTTGTCAGTTAGTGCATACCTGTTGTGTTTTCAATGAGCTCAGCAAGTGCACCCAGTTCAGACTGTCTGAGACACTCTATCAAGTGTTGGTATGTACGAGTATGTGCATCACTTGTCAGCCATTTCTGGATGTATAGCTTCTGTAACACTCTCAGCTCCATCGTGGATGTTGTTTTTCTTGAGTAGAACAACCTCTTCTCCATTCTCATCTTGAAGGAGACACATACCGAATGTTGTGTAGTCATGAGCAGCAATCTTTTGAACTATCTTCAGTGGTTTACCATCAGCTCCTTTCATTGTCTTCAGCTTCAGTAGTGTGGGCGTGACACCTATAGACAGTATCATGTATTGCAGTAAGTATACCACATGCAACTGCTCACTTTGTGTTTCACTACTTGATATCTCCGCCATTATCTCCTCCTGCCTGTTTCTGTTGTCAAGGAATGATCCTGTGTATCTACTACATAGCTGAGACACGCCCAAGTTTAAATTTGTTTACAGATTCGTGACCATGGCGATGGGAATCATGTGATCATGGATACTGCATGCTGTAATTATTGCTGCAGTATAGGCACAGATGTTGGAATTCAGTAACTGCATGTAATGTGTAACATAGATTTCTAGTAATCACAAATCAAAGTGAGAAAACATGCCTACACATAGCAATGCAGTTTTGAGATTGCCTAAGCCACCACATGAAGAATTTTCCATAGAATGAGAATCAAGGTGCAATTCTCACTTTCTTTTTGTATCAGAATTTACAGTTTCTAAACTGCTCTTTATAAAAGTGTAAAACCACAAAAGTTGCTTAATACGTGTACAGCCATGCATGCATGATGAATTACTGAAACCACTGAAATTCTCATCACTGATGATCATTCACATGTGAAACTGAACTGAGAACTTTTGTCACATTATAGTACAGCTTAATATAGTCAGTACATGCAATGATGTCCACTGACTCACAGCATGTTTACTATGATTCTGAGAAAGATTCTCAAACTTATGTGTGTGTAGACCACACATATCGCAGCTAAAAAGCTATCAACCTGCTACAGTGCATCTATAATGAAGTACTAGCCTTCTGCACATGAGTACCGGTTTATACTATAACTATAGGTGAAACTCTTTCAAGCTCTAGTGTAAATGAGCTGTTAGTTAAGATCATTTGTTACATCCATTTAGCACTCTCCTAATTAATGGTTTGTCAGTAAGCTAGTGAAAGAAAAAAAAATTACAAGCCCCGCCTATTGTGGGCGGGACTAATCAAAAACTGCGGGAGGTCATGTGACTTGTGGTTTGTAAATTCTCTCCAAATCAAAATGTATGGCGAATCTTAGTTGTCAATTTTACGCTATTCTCTGGACAGAATTTAACGAATTTAGTATGAATCGAAAGCTCTTGCACAGTAGATTACAAATATGCGATCTACCCGATCCAACCCAGGGGTCCCCGAGCTGCTATGGGCGAGAAAGTAGTGACGATTCTCAACTGTGGAAAACACTACAGTTATTGTTCGTGCAAGCAATCAGCTTATTGACAAGCCTACTACAGACGTCCTGAAGCAAAATCGTGGCGTTTAAAACGGCGAGCGAAGAGACAGCTCCATTTTTATCTGCAAAACCCAGTATACAGCTGACGAGACCTGGTCAGAGCTAGAACTAAGAAAGTTGCATAAATTTAAGTTGTTTCACAGAAGAAATATTCCTGAATCCAGCACAAGTGTGCTGTATACTGGAGTTGTGCTACTTCTTCCTATATTTCACGACATACAAAGCACAGAAACTGGTGTGCAGTGCACTATACAACGAATAGCTAAACCAATATTCTAAGATCATATCTTTAAGTAAGACCAGTAATCAAGCTCTACGCAATACCATTTTAGAAAGAATTCACGAATGAGTTCTAGTGCTGTATGCTAGCGCCATTGAGCCACGCCTCACGATGGAACGTTAGCTATATCCTAAACCCAAGACCCTTCTCAGTTTGCCTTCTGGTTAGCTATGCTCATTCGAAATCACGTGCGCATAATAACAAAAGTTCAAAGTTCAAAGTTCAAAGTTTATTACTGTTGCCCTCTACGGGATAATAATGACAAAAACAAGAACTAAGTAGATGAAATAAAAATATATAGAGTCAGTCTGTGAACTTTAGACATGAGATTTTCTCAGCAAGGTTAATAAAATCATGAAAGTTCTTGTTCTCCAGCCATTGTATTGTGGTCTCAGTGCTGTATTTTGACTCAGGTAGATGACTTGAAAACAGATGTTCATAATAGTTCGATGGAATTTTATCGCCACAATGAGGACATAGTCTCTCACCAAATAACAACCTACAATCACGTGCGCATAATAACAACCTACAATCACGTGCGCATACCAACCTCCTCTGCCATGTTAATGTTGTCATGCGCCAATTCTCGCTCGCTACATACAACTATGAAGAGACTTCTATTTGGTGTTCTGCTCGTTGGCTATGCTGTATTTGTGACTGGGGTACCAATTGAACCAGGAAAAATGCGAAGCTTTTCTTCGGCAATCAAAGACGGACTGATCGCTGCCAACACTGAAAAAGTTCTGTATGAGTATGAACCTGACGAGTCCTCTTCAGGTGGTTGTGGCGTGATAACAGAGCAGTGGTTCACTGGTAAGCACACACTTCTCTACTGCTAATAGACACTTGTTATCTCTAGGTCAAGGAGCAATGGACGAGAACACGAGAATTCGAATTTACATTGATGGTGAAGAAGAGGCTAGTATTGACTTCATGCTTCTGTTAGGTCATGGAATAGGTAGTAGCGAGGAGATTGAGGCACTGAATGTTCCATGGGGGACCAAACGTATTGGTCACGATGCTGATGGTGCTATATACAACACGTACCAGATACCGTTTAGCAAATCGTTCATGGTCACAGCCACTCATCCAACTGGAGGTATGTTCTGGTATATCATTCGTGGTGTGGAGGGCATGCCTGCAGTTGTGGGTAACCTGGAACTACCGCTCTGCGATACACGGCTTAAACTTTACAAGAACGTAGATGTCGATGTAACTCCGTATGATTTCCTCACGTTAGTTGATGTGACTAACACAGCCGGTCTGCTGTATCAGGTCACTCTCTCTGCTCAGAGCTCTAATTTTGAGTATCTCGAAGGCTGCTTTCGTGCTGGGATCGATAGCTCCAACATTACCTGGCTTTCTTCAGGTACAGAAGACTTCTTCCTGTCTGGCTACTACTTCAATCATGGTATATACCATACTGATAACTCTGGACTCACATATAAAGAAGACCCTGGAAAAATGTCGGCTTACAAGTTCTTTGAAAACGATCCGATGCTCTTCTCAAAGTCATTCGCAATGTTTTGGAGATGTGGGGATAACGTTGATCCTAATGATTATGGCTGTCCCAGTGACTGGCCTCCTCCGTCCGAGGGGCCTCCTTCACCAAAGAGAACTGCGAACAAGTACAGCAAGGGGAATGGGTATGGTGCCCCTAAGAAAACCACAGTGACATCATATGTATGGATGTACGAGTATACAAGATAAGGCAGGTTTCATACCTGATGATATAGTACCTATCCACAACTGCTTTTACTATTATAGAACAAGTTTGTGAGTTTGTATTTTAAATAATAATATTTATTATTCATAATAATTTTATTATCATCATGTTATAGTATTTGTATCAAATCATGATTTTGTCATTACTGGGCATCAGCATAGATAAAAGCAGAGCCACATGAAGCCTGGTAGTTGCTGCATTGACAGAGAAACCAATCAGACATAACCTTTTGACTGTACATGTAGTGTGATCACGACATTTAGACTGTGAGCCACACCCACCTACAGCGCTTTGCAGTTAGGCTGTCAGAAGCAAGCTGACAGAGTCTTGCTTGTGGTCTAGATACACTATACACAATGTACCACAAACAGGCACCCACGCATTGTGAATATCATTATAAACAATACATGCAAGTATGTGCACTGTATAAACCACAAGCTAGACTCTGTCTGCTTGCTTCTGCTGACAACCTAACTGCAAAGCGCTGTACATTAGTCATGAATAAGGGAGGTACGACAAGCTAATTTAATATGACGTAATGTAGGAATGTAAGGCTTTGGAATGTATGCAGGATAGTTTAAACAGTTTGCTATCGCGCTATAGTACATGATATCGAGCTCAAGTGTGCATTATTTACACTCCAGGTCAAGGCAAGTAATATTCCAGAACAAACTACTGAAAATAGCTGAAATAAGTTTTCTGGTGTTACCGTGATTGGACAACATTTGTGCGCATTGCAGCCAGCCAGAGTTTGTGCGCCACTGACGAAATTTCTTTACATCATTAACCGAATGATTCTCTAGAATAATAGCAATGCTGTTTTGATCACGTAGGTACTTTCTTAGGAGAATAATTTTGCCAACCAATTCTCTATCTTCACTAACTCTCTGTACTGCAAAACTAAAAGAGGTACGGCATTACGTCAGAATAAATTAGCTTGTCGTACCCCTGATGAACAATACTTCATACCAGAATGAGGAGACTTCTGATTGGTGTTTTACTCGTCGGTTGTACCGTATTTGTGACCGGAACACGAATAAACCCAGGAGCGCAAAGTTTTTCCTCGGCAATCAAAGGGGGTAGGATATCTGCGAATACCGCCAAGTTCTGTACGAGCATGATTCACAAGATCCACAGCCAAGATCCTCATGCGGCCTGATAACGGAGCAGTAGTTCACTGGTTAGCAGGCTATCACATTTATAGCCGGTATAAGATTGTGTGCTTTTATCGCTTTAGGTCGTGTAATGGACGAGAATATGAGAATACAAATTTACATTGATGGTGAAGAAGAGGCGAGTATTGACTTCATGCTGTTCCTAGCTCACGGAATAGGGAGTGGTGAGAAGACAGAAGCACAGTCAGTATGTTCCATGGGGAACCAGACATACTGGTCATGATGCTGATGGTACTACTAACACGTACCAGATACCGTTTTACAAATCATTCAACTGGTGGTACATTTTGGTACATGCCCAGGCTGTCATTGTGGGTAACGGCATTGCCAAACACGGCTTAAACTTTACAAGAACGTTGATATCAACATGGCTCCACTCAGTTCAGTTCCTCACATTAGTTAATGTGACTAACACTGCTGGACTGCTTTATCAGGTCACTCTTTATACTCGGAGCACTGATAATAACAATCTCGAAGCCTGTATGCGAGCTAAGATTGACAGTGACAACATTAGTCTATAATGGCTTTCTTCAGGTACAGAAGACTTCTTCCTTTCTGGCTACTACTTCAATCGTGGTGTATACCATAGTGATCATTCTGGATTAACTTATAAGGAAGACCCAGGAACAATGTCTGCTTACAAGTTAAGTTCTTTGAGAGTGATCCGATTTTTTTTGCAAAGTCGTTTGCACTGATCTGGAGATGCGGCGAGACCATCAATGTGAACCAAGGCTGCCCCAACGACTGGCCTCCACCAGCAGAGACATACAACAATGAGGAGATATATAGCAGCCCGGCCCTCACTGGCGAATACCACAGTGACAACATATGTATGGGTGTATGAGTATAGAATTTGAATGAACATTAAAAAAGTTGAGTAAGTAAAATGTAACAATATTTGTAGACTAATTAATTTTTTTGTTGACATTTTTACGTTGTACACTGCTCAATTCAGTTTCACTATTGTCATGTCTCAGTGCAGAGTAGGTTCATACATTAGCACAAAATGAGAGTCAATAAAACAAGTCTGTAAGTACTGATTTGCATGTTCATACCATTCATCATAACGTCATTCGTAGCTGGATTTACTGAAAAAAATAGTCAAATCATATTACAATGGCATGGACTGCTGGTATGTGCTTCACACAAGCAGAAGCTCTTATAATTATTGGTACATGATGGGCAGTAATTAAGAATTCTCGTTAATGAGCCACGCCCAATTATTGAGCCACACCTCCATTGATACATAGTACTCCATTTTGCTGTGTCTACGTTATTATTACAAAAATGGATATGGCTGTCAAGAAGCAGCATTGACTCATGCATAGTTCTGTTCATAATGTTCATAATATCATATCACCACAGTAGATTAACCAGGAATAGAGTCAAATCATAATTCATTGATTAACCAGGAATATAGTCAAATCATAATTCATATTATGACTGGACATCAGAGCAGAACCACAAATGAATGACGGTAGAATCTAGTATTATTGGTGATTTGAAAGTCTGTGAACCAGTCAGACTTAGAGTGTAGGCATGTATCAAAGCAACTACATTTATGAGCCCCGCCCAAACGAGCCACACCTCCATTAGTTATTGTCACGTGCACAACACTCCATTTTGCTGCGTTTTGCTTATCTACGTCGTAGCGTTCCCACCAGAATGGAGTGGCTTTTGATTGGTGCTTTACTCGTCAGCTGTGCCGTATGTGTGACTGGACAACAACTAAACCCAGATATGCGAAGTTTCTCTTCCGCAATCAAAGATGGAAAGATTTCTGCGAACGCTGAGAAGGTTCTGTACGAGTATAAAATTCAAGGTTCCAGTATTTGCGGCATGATAACAGAACAGTGGTTTACCGGTGAGCAGCGGCAGACCGTCGCAGCTAAGGACATAAAATTGACTTTTTTCACTTTAGGTGGTGGAGTAATGGATGAGAATATGAGAATACGAATTTACATTGATGGTGAAGAAGAGGCGAGTATTGACTTCATGCTGTTCCTAGCTCATGGAATAGGTAGTGGAGAGAAGGTAGAAGTACAGAATGTTCCATGGGGAACCAAACGTATCGGTCACGATGCAGATGGGGCAATATATAACACATACCAGATACCGTTTAACAAATCTTTTAAGGTCACAGCAACTCATCCAACTGGTGGTAGATTCTGGTATATCATACACGGTATGGAAAGCGTGTCTGTGATCGTGGGTAATCTAGAACTACCATTAAGCAATACACGGCTTAAACTTTACAAGAACGTTGATATTGACATGGCTCCACTTCAGTTCCTCACATTAGCTAATGTAACTAACACACCTGGTCTGCTGTACCAGGTCACTATCTTTGCTCAGAGCTCTGATTATAACTATCTCGAAGCATGCATGCGTGCTAAGATTGACGGCAGCGACATTTCCTGGCTTTCTTCGGGTACAGAAGACTTTTTCCTTTCTGGCTACTACTACAATCGTGGTGTATACCACACTGATCACTCTGGACTGACGTATCAGGAAAACCCAGGAACGATGTCAGCTTACAAGTTCTTTGAAAGTGATCCAATTCTCTTCTCAAAGTCATTTGAACTGATCTGGAGATGCGGAGAGACCATTAACGTAAACAAAGGCTGCCCCAACGACTGGCCTCCACCAGCACAGACATACAACAATGAGAAGATATATAGCAGCCCCTCACTGGCGAATACCACAGTGACTACATATGCATGGGTGTATGAGTATACATTTTGAATGATGTACAAGCCTTGCCGTACAAACGTAAAAGTATAGACATTATACTATAGACAATATATTTTACATGTTTATCTCTCAGTGTCACTATTTTATGTCTCGGTATAGGTACGCATGCATGCACCAACTTGTGTGACACAGTATCATCCTTGTATTGACAGTCACGTTTTCAAAAATAGCTAGTATTATACCGGTCCCACAGAACTGCAACGAATTACATAAACATTACATAATAGGGACAGTAATTGAACACTATAACATGCAGTACTGAGTAAGTTTACAACCACGTTTGTGTTGTAACTATTGATGTTGCTGCACAAGTCATTTCTTGACTGGTCGAATCTTGCACAGTAGAGCAGCTGTAGCCAAAAGCACTATCAGGATCAAGACGATAATGACAGCTCCAACCACACTTCCCACAACAATGACCAGCACATCATAGCATCTGCAAAATAAAAAGTTAAAAAAATTAATAATCATTACACACTACTGTACTGTACTGTACTATCATTGTCAGCTTCAATTCAAAATTTAAACATTAAATTTAAATTCAAATTTTGTACCTGTAACCATGACATCAGTAGTTGCACTTGTTGTTGGTGCTGTACTTGGTTCAGGAGTCTCTGTTGTCGTGTCTCCAATTGTTGTGTTCAATGTGAAGTCATTCAACACACTCTGACCTTGGATTGTGATATAAATTGTAATATCTGTATCGTTTGGTGTTCCTGCACGTTTTGTGATTCTTTGCCCGAATGTTTCTTGATTTACATAGAGTTCTGGTATGCTGTTTGACAGCTTAAAGTCATAAAATGCTTCGTTGGGATTTTGTATCTTGTTGGAGCCATACATTACAACTGATCCTTGACTCACATCGAGACGAAGTGTCGTACCCTCTTGCGGTAAACTGACCTGCAGAAAAGTAACTTCATTTTGCTGAAGAGTGTTTGAGATTGGTTGTCCAATTTCAAAAATCGCTGGAGCTGTGACAAGATTGAAAATTATGGACAGTATTGACTTAGTTATTGATTTACCTCTGCACGCTTCATTGTCCAAGCTTTCTTGAAGTATCTGAAATTCATTACTGCTGAACTCTGCTACAGAGCGAACATACTGACTATCAGGATCTGTAGCAATAACAGCCAGTTCTTTTATATTGACATTGTCTCCAATACCAACAGCATAGCTGATAATTCCCTCTGAGTGATGAGCTATTTCAGCAGCAGCAATTGTAGCAGATGAATTGGTGGAACCACCATCAGTAACCACAATTGCAATACGTGGGATTCCATTTGATTTTGGTCGAGCACCATAGGAAGTGTTGAATTGTTGAATGCAAGCGAGTATAGCAGCATCAGTGTATGTATAACCACTACTGTATGTTATATTAGCAATTGCCTCTAACAGTGATGCATTTGTCATGTATGAATTGAGACTGAACTGTACGCTGGCTTTGGTACTGTATCGAACAACACCAACTCTAACCTGATCAGATCCAATGTTCAAATTACTTACAACGTTAGTAACAAATGTCAGCATTATTTGAAAGTTAGCAGGTCCAACACTTCCAGAAGAGTCCAGTAAAGTCAAGTTCAGTTCGACATTCTATGTAAAAAGTAAGAAATGTTAAAAGGACGTATGACTTAGCCGGAAGCTCAGGGATAATCCCAACATGCAGTCATAGGTACACATATACATGTATAATAATATCACTATCATTAGTGCCTTTATAGCTCACATGCATGAGGAGTAAGGTAGTAATGGATGACATACTCTACTGATTTGCATGAGCACACCTATACTAAAGTACATCAGTATACTGTACTGATCATGAGCAGTAACACTATAATACAAAATGTTAATAATAAAAATTGTATACACCTTTTGCTGCTTCAAGAGCCCTCACGTCCTCTATAAACATCTGTACTGTTCCAACATTGTTGTAGTACAGTTTCCAATAGTTTGCCTGTGACTCTATTTTACTAGCAAATAGTATTGGCTGCTGAATAGTTGACAAAAGCAAATAGGCAGCAAGTCCAGAATGAAAAGGAATACGTAGGTCATACCAAGGCACACTGGGCCAGTTTATGTCAAAATTTTGTTGTATTTGTTCGTATTTTGATACTAAAGCTGGATAGGCAGCTGTGTCCTTGGTTCGTTGAAAATCAATTCCGTCAACCTGCCATATCCCTCCGAAGTATCCAGCTCTATAAGTCTTTTGAAGGGTGCCGTCTCTCGATTCTACGTAAGCAATTCTGCGGAGTAGCGAATTGTCCTCAGGAAATACCCCAGCCTGACGAATCTTAGCGATCACAGCTTCGACAATAGTTGCACCAGATCCTTCTGGGCTAACGGTCAGGTCGACATTCTGTCCATTAGACAAGCTAACGAAGAATGTTGCACAGAGAAGCAACAGGACAGCCATAGACATGATTATGGACATGCGCTCTTTCTGCAGCGGTAAGGCAAAAAGGAGGGGCTGGTGCGTGGGCGTATAGACATGCTTCAACCCATAATGACATCTCAAGTACTGTATGCTTTAAGTAAACAGGTACAGCTTAACTCTTTAGTGACTGAATTATTTTGACAAAAATTTGGCTTGCTCTAAACTGACAGTTTGTCTTGCGATTTCTACAACATGCAGTACGCTAGCTGTTCCAAATTAGCACTGTTTTTTCCTGGCATGTCAAAGTTTACGACCATGTACTAAACTCTGAGTTGGCCACTCCCACTTCGGAACTGAAGCCGCTTAAGTGCTAGTCTGGCAGCCCCGCCCCTTCGCATTATTGTGGAAGGGTCTGGCGTCAGTAGTATCAAAGAGTTGTACCAGTCGCAGGGATTTCTGCGATCCAATCAGATTGCAGAAACGCACGGCAGAATCAATTAATCATGAATATTCATAAGCTAAGAAAGTTCGCCTAGTAATCACGCAGTATTGGCTGCAGTAAACGCGCTGTACACCTGTTGTGACCATGCAAATGTCAGTAACGAGCTACTGAACGTAATGGTTGTAAGTAAGAATGCTAGAGCTGGCTCGACTTTGCAACTTAGGTTGTAAACACGGTACAAAAAGTGTCTATACTTTGCCTGCTCTCCATTGGCGCTTGAATTAGATGTCATAGTTTAATTTTTAAGCTGACCGAAGGTTGCTTCTTCCACCAATTTTGTGATCTAGATCGATAAAGCAAACAGCACACTGACCGCCGCCATTTTGTTACTAATTAACACGTGAAAATGTGACGTAATTTAAATTCCACTGGTACAACTGTTTGATACTACTGACGCCAGACCCTTTCACAATAATGCGAAGGGGCGGGGCTGCCAGACTACTTAAGTGCTGCGACCTCGTCATTTTTCAGCCAATTTAGGTCTTCGTTTAGCCCTGGTGACTGATACAAAAACCTGGTGGTGTCCAGGTGAGCAAACAGCATAGTTTAGACCATATTCTATGCCCAAGTATGCATTTCCGGGCATCCTGAAGCCCCAAAAATGCCGAAAGCGGCGAGGGGCTCCGCCCCTTCGAACCCCAGGTTAAAGGGGGAACACCCCCTTTAAAAATCCCCCCGTTCTATATATTTTAGTGGGGGGGGGGGGGCGCGGCGAAAAACAGTGGGTTTTTTCAGGTAAAGTTAGCTTTTGCAATTAAACTTTATTTGACCTTTCTAGACCACTTTTCACTCTATTTATGACGTCTACAGTAGGTGGAGTCACTTATGACGGCTAAAGCCGCTATAGGCCCTAAAGGGTTAACGATTATCAATTTTACTATCACTATGATCTTCCAGTAGCTACAGAATTGTTAAAAATCACAAACAATTAGTGATGCACCGATGCAAGATAATTATTTGAAACCGATACCGATAACTAGTTTCCAAAGACAAAAATGGTAGTGCCGATACCGGTACAAATCCATGCTTTTTAACTTATCCAAAAAGGTATGACTCTGAGTAAACAAGTAGTAGAATCTTGAGAAATAACATCACTTGCATTGCTAAAAAATATTTATTGTACCGAACGACAAAATAATAGTGTACACATACTCATGTATTGGTGAGAAAAGGGCTCTAAGAGCCAATACCGATATTAAAGATACTGTCAAAATAATAAGCAATACTGATTTATGGTATCTGTATTGGTGCATCACTGTCTATAGATATGAATAATGTAACACAAATTATTCATTGAAATTCTCAGTCTATGCTTGTGGTCGTGAATTAGCTTTTTAAACTTAAGGAAATGGAGATGATGATTTTGATAACAAGAATCATGACCAGCATACTCAAGCCTTTACAAAGAATGATGACAAGCATACAACAATAATTTTGAATAAGATTAATATAAGGTGTGTTATCGAACAATTTAAGTGTTTTCTCTGAGCTTGCATACATTATACTTATCACTTATGGCTATCAACCAGGTACAGTATCTATGGCTATCAACCAGGTACAGTAGAATGGGCTTCTTTTTTCAAATATTCATTGAATTCACTAATAATTTTGTAGTACAAGGAAATGCTAATGATACTAATTATGAATATCGATACTCAGTGACTGTCAACATAGGCGCAGACTTGTTGGTAGTTAAATATTATTCAGATAACCTTACATGACATGTACTATGAAAAAACTTACACAAATATCTAATGCCTAACATCTAATGTCAAATCAGCTAAACTACTATATAGCAGCTAGAGAATACTAAAGTGAACAGCCTGGTTACAATACACATACATGCAGGTAGCTAGCTACACATTTTCAGGTTTCTTTCGAAATCTGCGTACAACTACAATAAACACAACAAATACAACTCCTATCACAATGATAGCGACTGCTCCTGCTGCACTTCCAAAGGCAATTGGCAATATGCTGTTTGGCGGCATAACTGCATGAAAAGATTTGAGATAAAAATAATACATCATGATACTACATTACAGCATCGCCACAGATAAAAGAATTTATCAATCATACTTGTAGAATCTGTTGTCATGTTTGGTGTACTTGTAGTAGTAGGTTCAGTAGTAGGTTCAGTAGTAGGTTCAGTAGTAGGTTCAGTAGTAGGTTCAGTAGTAGGTTCAGTAGTAGGTTCAGTAGTAGGTTCAGTAGTAGGTTCAGTAGTTGGTTCGGTAGTTGGTTCGGTTGTATCTCCAGTGGTTGTGTTCAAGGTGAAGTTGTTAAGTACGCTCTGTCCTTGAATCAAGATGTACATGTATATTGTGGTGTCAGTATCATCAGTGTTGTTCATTATTTGACGTTTTGTGATACTAGAAGAAGAAAATGTTCCCTCATTTACAAATATCTCCGGCTTGTCGTCAGAAAGCATGCAGTCATGAAATGCTTCATTTGGATTTTGTATCTTGTTTGAGCCATACGACTGATCCTTGATTCACATCGAGACTAAATGTTATACCCTCTTCCGGTAGCTAAATCAAGCTCGAGAAAGGTAACTTGAGCCCCATGCCGATCGGCAAAACAACCTTTTCGATGAATTTCTTTAGTACTTCTTCAGGATCCTCACTCGTTTCAATGCTCTTCAGAACTTCACCCAGTATCTTAGAAGTGTACAGTTGAGCGTGACCTGCGGATGCGCGGCTAAGCAGCCCATTGCAGTGTACAGCTGAATCGTGTGCTAGTGGTCCAGAAAGTTTTGATAACAGTGATAAAGTTAGAGCATAAAAATGAAAGGTCAATTCACAGTGTCTTGAACCTCTGATGATTCTATTTCCTACTTTAACTTACGTATGTGGATTCCATGCATGCAGCCACATTTTATATGACTAAAGATAATACTAATAGCATGTATAGCTAATTCAAGTCCTCATCCAAACAAAATAACATAGCTAGGATAAATAAGTTAGATTCAAAGGAGGATAACAATGAAGAGAGAAAGAGAGAGTGATGGGAAATAAATTACTGAGTAGGCAAAGGGTTGATGTAGTGATCAGCATCAGCTGCCATGCTTGCATGCAGTGCAGTTCATCAACAACACTCAGGCCCACAATCCCCAGCTATACAATTAAAAAGTAGATAATGATAATGTCAGTTATGATTATGCGGACGTGTGTGCATTGTAATAACATTATAAAAATCGTAAACAAATACAAGATAAAGCAACGATGTTTATACGATTAAGTTTTAACTTTGATGATTGATGTATTCTTGATCGGGATCAGGACCCTACCAGCAAAATCAAGTCCAATAATACATGCAGCATCATGAGCACTATGCATTATCATAGCTACCTACACTATGCATCACAGTAGCTGTCAATGTAACTTACGGCACTCATTGCAGTTCAGTGGCACTTCTCTTCCAGTAGCAGCCAGATTACGGCAAACAACAGAAACCAAAGCTTCTTTACAGCTTCGAGTATTACGTTGATTACATGATGAAGTTGGTAAATCTGTTATAATAATAAATACAAGAAAATTATCTATCGAAATCAAAAGGATGTAGTGATGAAGAAATATACTGATGTAAACCAACAAGGAACAAGCATAGAAGGGTAACACGATTGACTTGCTAAGAGACCATAGATCTCTACATCAATGGCTGACTATAGCTAGTTCAGCTAGTTGCTGTTGACTGACACCAGACATGCATTGAATTGAATTCAGCTTGTGACAAAATATTGATCTTATGTACAGCCACTGATGTAGGGATCTAAGGTCTGTTAGCAAGTCAATCGTGTTACCATTCTAAGCTTGTTCCTTGTTGGTTTACATTGTGGACCAGTAGTATAATTATTTCTTCATCACTACATCCTTTTGATTTCGATAGAAATCTTTTTAATTTTCTTGTTTGTGTCCTTTCTTCTTTTTCTGTGAAGTGCAGTTCAATATCATGCAAGTACTGAGCTGTCTTTGTTTCCACCATTAGTTTAGTTTTGCTGTTGTTCCTTATTATAAATAATTTTAAACAAATAACTAAAATTACATATCAGCTCGCCTACGCATTCATGCAGAGCATTCGAGCCCCCCCCCCCCACACTAGTATTGTTAGCAAGCGCAGAATGGTGATCCTACACGAGCTTACCGTTCTTCGAAAACTCCAGACAACTACGTGTTCTCCGTGATCCATACGGCGCGGCTATACTCAAGCTAGTGCTCGGTTACGTGCCGGCTAGCCGCTGCATGCTTGGTCACGTGCGGATTGCGTAATCACAATAATTGCGTCTAACACTTAGCTGACAATGGATCACGATCGAGAAATCGCGGAATGTATATAGCCGTTTCGCTAAAAACAAAGTTCAAAAGGCACCTGCCATGAGAATTTCACGGGCGTATTTTACTTTAGCCCCCCCCCTCGAATATGCGTGGGTTAATTAATTGACACCTCGAGGTGTTAAATTTTTGTCACGCGCGTGCTGCAGCAACTAAACAAAACTAAATACTAAACCCAAGACCTTAAAAAACTTCGCCTAACTGCGCAAAGTCGAGAGGGTCTTCCTAACTAACTAAGGATCGTCGGGAGGGTCTTCCTAACTAAGGATCGTCGAGAGGGTCTTCCTAACTTAAACTAAGGATCGTCGTCTTCCTCTCGACGATCTTTAGTTAGGAAGACCCTCCCGACGATCCTTAGTTAGGAAGACCCTCCCGACGATCCTTAGTTAGGAAGACCCTCTCGACTTTGCGCAGTTAGACGAAGTTTTTTAAGGTCTTGGGTTTAGTATTTAGTTGCTGCAGCACGCGCGTGACAAAAATTTAACACCTCGAGGTGTCAATTAATTAACCCACGCATATTCGAGGGGGGGCTAAAGTAAAATACGCCCAATTTCACGACTGTTCGCGGGTGTTTTGGTCTCAGAAGAAGAAGAAGAAAACGAAACTCGATTTTTACCGTTTCCAGGTTCGTCACTTTAGTAACAATTTCAAGCAATCTCCCTGCTATTGTAAGATGAGGCAACAGATCTAAGTGTCTATGGACGTATAAAATTCATCACCAGGCGAAATATCAGCGTTTGAAAGCTAATACTGTAATACGCTACATACACTGTATGTAGCCGCCATTTTGTTTTCTCGTTCATCCGGAGTCACTACCGTGCCTAATGAATATCATTTACTTTAATAATCATAGACTAGCTATAATATGAATATTATACCTGAGTTGGTTGTACATTGTTGTGGAGTAGTGTCTCCCATTGTAGTGTTCAAAGCAAAGCTGCTGGACGCACCGAGGCTCTGAACAGCTAAATTAACCGTGGTGTCAGTAGCATTATTCATTGCTGGGCGTCCCACAACTAATGAATTAGTGCTGCTATCAAAGGATATGAACACGAATGGCTGGCTGTTGGTAATTCTGAAGTCATAGAATGCTTCGTTAGGTGTCGTTGTCCTGGCAGAACCATAGATCACGATAGAACCATCGTTCACATTGATATCTATAGTTATACCCTCTGCAGGAACAATATACTGAAGGTAGACAGTTTGATTCCGAGTCACAGTTCTTGTAATAATTTGTCCGACCTCAACAATTGCCGGAGCTACATAAAATAGTAAAAAAACAGTGATCAAGTAAAAAATAATTATTTATTCTCACATCACCCGATTCTCAAGTGCTTCCAAAAATTCTCTCACCTGTGCATGCTTGACTATTCAAGGTCTCCTGCAACGATCTCAATTCTGCAGTATTGAAGCCTGAGAGTGAACGAAGGTACTGACTGTCGGGGTCTGAAGCAATAGCAGCCAATTCCTCCATGTTGGTATTGCCTCCAATACCAACAGCATAACTGAGTATGTTCTCTGAGTGAGCCATTGCTGCAGCTGCAATTGTAGCAGTTCGATTATTCGAGCGACCATCAGTAACCACGATAGCAACACGAGAGATTCCACTTGATCTTGGTCTAGCACCCAAAGAAGTGTTGAATTGTCCAATACAAGAGAGTATAGCATCAGCAGTGTTTGTTCCACCGCCAGTGAAAGAAACAGCATCAATTGCTTGCAGTAGTGATGCACTTGTCATGTGTGTATTGAGGTTAAACTGCACACTGACACTACTTTCATAGCGAATAAGACCAACACGAGTAGTATCAGGTCCTATGTCCAAATTATTAACAACGTTGGTAGTAAAGTCTTTCATTTTATCAAAGTTGGAAGATCCAACACTTCCAGAAGCATCAAGCACGAAGATCAAATCAATCCCACTTTGACACCCTGTAAAAGAGTAAAATAAAAAAAAATTCAATAGCTAATGCAAATGTCAAGTTGATAACTTCTTTAAAATAATTACTATAATAGTATTAGTACATTGTATTAATGGTGTACTACGAATATGCCTGAGGGATATTAGTGATTTATTGCTGAGTGTATTCATAATACACCACGAGGTAGGCATGATTTGTACAATAGCAACCCCAATGCCCACTGATGTCTGTAGGCTTCTATTGGACAAATAAGGGCAACTTACCCTGCCTTGCATATAGTTTCCTGGTGGGGTCGACTTACAATTCTCTGTTTTTTTTACTATCTCTGGAAGGTATATCATTTTGATGATCGTTTTTGCCCAATGGGAGTCATGTCACTTCCCGTGAAATATCAGACATTTCACAGGAAATCCTGTGGAATGTCTGATAACATATGTACCACTGGGCAGTGCCTTTGAAAATAATTTAGGCTTCATAGGTACTATTGTAACTAACAGCTACAATAAACTGAACTGTGCCACACCATTAAAATCTAAATTTGTTCAGATAAATAATAATAATAATAATACAACAATTTTACGGTTAGGTTCAAATTTTCACTAAATTATGGCCCAGGTTTGCTACAGCTTATCAAGCAATTTCACATGTGAAAGTTGGAGTATATTAGGACTGTAGTGGTAGCGCAGCCTAACTGGGTAATGCATTACTGACATCAGTTTAAATAATATGCAACATGTATCGGTAAAGTAAAAGTACCTGTACTGGCTACAAGTGCCGCCACATCATTGACAAACTGCTGCACTGTGCCGTTTTGGTTGTAGTGCTGTTTCCAGTAGTTGGCTTGTTGCGTGATTTCACTAGCAAGCGGTATTTCTTGCGAAACTTTGGATAAGAGTAAACGTGCGGCTAGTCCGGAGTAAAGAGGTCTGCGTAGATCAGCCCAAATCACGCTAGACCATACGATGTTGAATGATAATAATATTTGCTGGCGCTCGTTTGCTAATTCAGGAGCAGATCTGGTAGCTAGAAGTCTGTCTTCGTCGACCTGCCATATCCCCCCATTGTATCCAGTCCGGTAAGTTCTCGGATCGGTGCCATCTCTAGTCTCAACGTAAGCTATCCTGCGGAGAAGCATGCGGTCATCCGAGAAAATGGCCGACAGCTGTATTCGAGCTACTATAGCCTCGACAACAGCTTCACCAGAGGTTTCGGGGACAATTGTTTGGTCGAATTGTCCAATACTCGAACTGAAACAGCAGAAGAGAGCAATAACAGTCACAATGGCCATAATGATGAGTGGATTGCCTGGCACTGAAACTGATCAGTATGCAAGTCGCTGCCTTTTATACTCACGGCACGTGCGCGCGCTGCAAGGAATTTTCATTAAATCATTAGAAAATACGGGAATGTGCGGCAAATAATAACGAATGTTTGCTAGTTAATTAATTATTAAAATAGTTAGATGACATTGTGGTTTTCAACTTTTGGTAGTCTCCATAAAAGTACGCGGATTATTATACACACTTTTATTATGACGCCTGATGTTCGCAATGTTTTGTTAATTCCAGATCTGATAGCTTCAAGATGTGCAACCTGGTGTTCTTCGTGGTTCTATGCATGAGTTTGAATCGTGATAACTTTTTGCTCGTGTTATGTGTGGGTGTGTGTGTGTGTGTGTGTGTGTGTGTGTGTGTGTGTGTGTGTGTGTGTGTGTGTGTGTGTGTGTGTGTGTGTGTGTGTGTGTGTGTGTGTGTGTGTGTTCGCAATGCGTATCTCAGCAACCGCTTGCTACTAAGCGCTGAAATTTGCAACACAGGTAGATCTCAGTAGATCTAGTTTATGAAAAACAAATTTGGCAGAATTGCGATTAAAGGCGGCTTTATTTTCTAGTTATGGCGTGATTTGCTCGCCTGGACTGTCGTTGCTCGCGTTCGGGCTTCCTTCAGAGACAGTACTGTCCACAGCTGGCTACATCGCGCTTGACTGATATATGACAGTGCAGCTCATACGACTCCATAAGCAGCAATGAAACTAGCGAGCGAAAGCGTCTTCAGACTCATCTTGCTCGTCGATTGAGCTAGTCTAGCTTGCTAGACCCTCAACGCTCTCTCGCTCGATGGGCGGGGTTACGGGGCGGAGCCCCGAGCGAGATCGCGTTGAGGGTCTAGCCAAACCTGCAACATGATTAGTTTCTGAAATGAGTTTTGTTAATGCAAGTCGTTACGTCATTGATTTCGTCACTTAGTCAATATGGCCGCGCTATCGTCGCTGTGTTATCTCTGGTCAGCTAAAACAACCGATAGCTTACCAACCGACGATCAACTTTTTCGTGAGAGCTATTGAACACGGAGTACTTGCTATAGGTCACCAAGAAGCAAGGCCATTGCAATCTGATGCCGCAAAAGCTGTACTTCGTGGAAGAGACACGTTTCTCAACTGTCCTTCAGGTCTTCCTCGACGATCGCTTCCACAATTCTCCCTAGATCAGTCCTATCGCCATCTGGTGGGGCGGGGGCGAGCTGCAAAACGCGCAGTTGTCTGTAGACCTCGCTGTAGAGTGTAGACATTATGGCTTGAACGTCACTCTGAGCTCACCATGTGCGTGACGTAATTAATGATGAATATGATTACAAAACTCATTTCAGAAACTAATCATGTTGCAGGTTTGGCTAGACCCTCATCGCGATCTCGCTCGGGGCTCCGCCCCGTAACCCCGCCCATCGAGCGAGAGAGCGTTGAGGGTCTAGCAAGCTAGACTACGATTGAGCCTGAGCGAGCAAGCGTTGATACAGTCTATGCAGGTCAGTCTTCAGTGAACAGCTTGTATTTTTATGCCTCGGTGGGCGGAGCCACGAGGCATACAGTAGTCGTGGTGTGTGTGTGTCATTATGCCTCGGTGGGCGGAGCCACGAGGCATACTGTAATCGCGTTGTCTGTCATTCTGTCATTCTGTCTGTCTGTTACACCATTTTTGCGGCGCACGCTGAACGGTGAGCTCTCAAACTTGCAATGCAGGTATAACTCGACATTATCTCGGTTGTGTATTAGCGAAAGTTCGATGCAAAGCTTTGTTCTAGAGTTATGGCGCGGTTTGCTTACTTTGTTTACCGTTGCTGGCAATCAGGACTTCTCCAAAGGCAAAGCTGCCCACAGTTGACTGCCTGGAAGCTGATAGGTTAGAATTTTGCCACAGGATAGCAGTGCAGGTCCAGAGAAATCGTGTAAGCAAGCTATGGAAGCTATCTCGCTCGTGTGCTGTGCTAAACACTGTAGACACGCCCAGTTGAATTGTGGTTAGCATTGATTGGCTTCTGTTTGTATTACAAAAGCACTGCAGTGCGATTGCTGTACAGAAATCCTGCATACATGCATCTGCAGTTGCTGTGTTTGAGGAACGGTGGATAATTGTTTTTGTGGATAGTGTCGTTCAACCGAGGCATCTGCACCTTAGGTGCTTCATTCTGTCCGTTGCCGGCATAGCGCATCGGACGCTAAAAACTAAGCGCTGATATCAGCAACACAGGTAGAAATCGCTATTTGCTCGGAACTGTATTGATAAATTGTTGGTTCTAAAGCTCCGTTCGTGAGTTATGGCGTGAGATGCTTACCTCGATGGCTGTTCCCGGCTATCTGGACTCCTCTAAAGACAAAACAGTTTACAGCTGACTGTCTTTCAGCTAGTGAGTTCGTTTTTACTACAAAACAGCTTGGTAGGTCCAGCGAAATTCTCTCGAAGGCCTACAGCTCGAGCTTGAGCTCGCCGGCTTGAGCTACAGTAGTTGCTGATGATCTAGAGTTCTCCGTAGACACAGTTGACTGCCTAGAAACTCTGATAAGTCACAGGATAGCAGCGTATTTCTAAAGAAATTGTGTAAGCAAGCTATCTCCGTCGAATTGAACTTTATAGACACGCCCAGTTGAATTAGTGGTCAGCACTGATTGGCTTCTGATTGCATAACTATTATTCTGATTGCTGTACAGAAAGGTACAACAGCTGCAGTACTAGTTTAACTTTACTGTGTATGTGAAATTGTGGCATTCCACCGAGGCATCAGCACCTTTGGTGCCTAGTTGTGTATGTTTTTATAAGTTGTCAGCCACTAACATAGTGTTCAACTAGCAACAGCAGACTTTCATTACTGCTTGTGTATTTCAGTTCAGCGTATTTAGTCAGACAGGCATGTATGCATAACATTCCACCGAGGCATAAGCACCTTCGGTGCCTAGTTAATTTATTACAACAATGCATTTTAGCTACATGTACTCTATGCTGCTACAATCCATTGTTCTGCTGCTTGCATGCAGTTCTGCTGCTTCAGTTCTGTTACTTGCATGCTTCCACGCCGGGTTCTGCTGCTTACATGTACATGCTTCCATGGTTCTGCTGCTTGCATGGCTCAGTTCTGCTGCTTGCATGCTTCAGTTCTGCTGCTTGCATGCTTCCATGGTTCTGCTGCTTCCGTGCTTCCATATATAGTTTTGCTGCTTCCACTGCTACAATGGTTCTGATGTTTGCATGCTTCCATAGTTCTGCTGCTTGCATGCTATCATGGTTCTGTTGCTTGCATGCTCAAGTTCCATGATACTGTTTTGATGCTTCCATGGATCTACTGCATGCATACATGTACGTGCTGTCATATGCATCTGCTAATTGCAATTGCATGCTAGCATACATGCTACTGCACCGAGGCATCTGCACCTTTGGTGCTTTATTTACATACAGTAAGTATACAATAGTACAAATATGTAGTGTAGGTTGCTTCTTCTGACCTGTACAGAAGTAAAGAAATACGGTTAGCAAAAAGTCATTCGCTAATGATAAATTTATTTATGCGCACCCGCCACCTTATAAAATGAAGCATGATCAGAATTTCCTGTGAATTTCACAAAGAAAATGGAAAGTTTCTATTCGGAAAATATTAACAAGCTGTGAAATGTTTGAAAGTTTGAAAGATGTTAACAGGATGTTTGAAAGTTGATCTAATGAAAAGTCAACAACATTCTTAGTTGACATTGTGTGACGGAAATGTTGTTTCTATGTAAAAATGTAGACGGAATGCAAGGAAGCTTTCGTCATATCACTATCATTATATCTCTATTTTTCTACTGAGAATGTAAAAAATTGATGACATCGTAGTGTTTTCTTTTCTAATCGTTTAAATTTAACGTGTTAAGCATTCACCAGACAGTTAGCTGAGTTCATGTAAAACATAAGCAAGCAGGCTGACACGGTGTGTGTACTGTCTGTCCACTTGTTTGTTCTCTTCACTCTCACCAATAAAAAATTATAATTCAGGCATTTCTTGGCAATTTTCATGTTTGCATACATGCATTCAACATGCATAGAATTCAATGTTTAATGCATTTTCTGTCTCAGATGAGAAGAGAGAAATCATACCTAGCTACATTTATCCCTCAAGAAGCACTCACTGGGCCGCTGTACTCTTTGTCCAGCAAATTTTCATAGCTAATGTCTGTACTAAAGCTTAAATTAATAAGACTATAATTATCATTGCCGATCGGCAATGATATGTAGGGATGACATCGAATTAAGATGGCGGCTACTCATGTGTGAAAATGAGTTATCACACCTATCTCTACTGTTATACATTTCTACTGCATTTTAACTATCTCTGAGTGAATCTGAAGTGTAAGCGCTTGTAAGAAGTCTATGAAAGTCGCCGGGAATGCTTGCTTGACGACGAAAATCAAGATGGCGACTCTCAGGGAGCCATTGCAGATCTTCGCTGTTTTAGAGTTTCTTGATATTCCAGACACCTAGGATTGATCAATTGTTCTGAGCATGAAAATACCTTTGGCGAAGCTGCATGGCAGACGTTTCTAAAGTGGTAAACTGAAATCGCCGCCCACGCGAATTGTTCATCTTTCTTCTTCTTTCGGTAGCCTAGCGCTGTCCTGAGTAAACGAATCACTACCTAACCTACACATTCCCACGTGTATATGTATATATCTATATAATATTATTTCAGTGGATAGTACGATTCATTGTAACAAAGCATTGTATTACAATTAACCGGACCACGTGTGTTACCCACTTCTATAGTGTGTTCATTGTTACAATAAAAATATTGTGATACGTACGAAAATATACAATCGTAACAAAAAATACTTGTTGTGCAACTGGGACTAGTAACTACTTAGCTATATCTTCTTGTTACGACTTGCCAGACCATCACTTTTCAGTTGCACCTGTGGAAATAACACCATCAAACCAAGCTGCATGTGTTGTCACACATTCTGACAAACCTGATGTTCATTTTCCTAGAACAAAATAGGTGTTTTAGTTAATAAAACTCATTTCCCATTTCTGATTTCACAAAATTAATGGCTTGAGAAAGAGAGAAAGTGATTAATTTTGATAACGTTAAGATGCTTAAATCATAGACTATGCTTAAATCTAGGACATGAGAAGAGATATAGCAGCCCCTCACTGGCTAATACCACAGTGATAACATATGCATGGGTGCATGAGTATGGGATATGAATGATGCATTTAACTCAGTTTCACTACTTTCATGTCTCATTGAGTAGCATGCTTGTCAGTGTTGAATCAGCCATATAATTGATAATAGTTTTGATCATTGTGTTTTATAACAAGCCAATAGAAAGTTTGTTCCAACTTTTAATCACTGCAAGCAGTCGTTTAAATTATATAGTGTTGGCTGCGTGATCAGCTAGGCAGATGTATGCATCACTGAATAGTGATTTACATCAGCTTTTTATTTAGCTTGTGTATAAGTATCAGCCATTTTCTTCCATATACATTACCAACAATAGGACAATAACAATTGCTAGAGTATAGTCACAAGTTGTTTCTTCACTGTTCAAATCGTGTAGGAATATTATGACAATATAATTTCTACTTCAATATAGCTTGATGAAAACAGATGTAGCCATGTGTACGCAGTTAGTATGAGCCATGCACACCCATAATAAGTAGCTATATCTACTACTGATCATAAAATGAAAATCTTTCTTTTAGAGAATCTCATTTCATATAGCATTCGTACGTATACTACACACTCACACTTATTACAACAACCCTCCAATTTTTCCGTTGTAAAACTTTTTCCGTTGTAAAACTTTATTATGTAAAACTTAAAAATATACACATGTAATGTAGGAGCTCATACATTAGCACAAAATGAGAATCAATAAAACAAGTATTATCAAAGAAGACATAAACAAGACCCAGGAACAATGTCGGCTTGCAAGTTCTTTGAGAGTGATCTGATTCTCTAGCTTCTCAAAGTCATTCGCACTAATGTGGAGATGTGAGGATGATGTTGATCCTCAGGATCATGGCTGTCCCTGCAGTGACTGGCCTCCTCCGCCTGAGGGGTCTCCTTTACCAAAGAACAAGTACAGCAAAGGGAAGGGATACGATGTCCCAATATGGACACCACAGTGACATCATTGGTATGGATTTGTCATGTATGAGTATATGATGTCATAAGGCCGGCTATACAGATAATATAGTACACCCATCCAGAACCCGGCCCATATTACTCAAATGGTTTTACTTGATAATAATTATGTCAATAGACAAAACAAGTTTGTATGCTTTGCATTTTAGTACTTGTTCATATGATTGCAGTCAGTACTTAGGAGCCACAGTAGATTTAGAGTCAAATCATAATTTTTTTATGCCTGGACATCAGAGAAGAGCCACAAATGAATGAAAGTAGAAACTACTATATAAGTGAATTTGAAAGTCTGTGAAACCAGGTATAGAAGGTACAAGCATAGATCAAATTAAAGTAACTACATTTATGAGCCACGACCAATTTGTGTGACACAGTGTTGAATCATCCTTGTATTGACAGTCATACCTGTTTCAAAAACGGCTATTAAGTAAGCTTATACAATGTACTTATTAATTTGTGATCAAGTTCTTCACTCTTTACGCAAACAGTCGGTAAAATCTTGTCCGAACTTTATATGACCAACTGCAATAAACGATGCAATTCGAGTAACACTATATAATTCAAAATTCATATTATACCCGCTATATCTATGTCAGCAGCTTTATACACCACAGAACTGCAATGAATTACAAAAATATTACATAGGGACAGTAATAGAACACTATAACATGCAGTACTGAGTAAGTTTACAACCACGTTGGTGTTGTAACTATGGATGCTGCTGCACAAGTCGTTTCTTGACTGTTCGAATCTTGCACAGTAGAGCAACCGTAACCAAAAGCACTATCAGGATCAAGACGATAATGACAGCTCCAACCACACTTCCCACAACAATGACCAGCACATCAACTTGTGATGTAGCATCTGCAAAATAAAAATGTAGAATAATAATCATTATACACTACTGAACTGTACTATCATTGTCAGCATCAATTCAAAATTTAAACATCAAATTTTTTTGTACCTGTAACCATGACATCAGTAGTTGCACTTGTTGTTGGTGTTGTACTTGGTTCAGGAGTCTCTTTTGTCGTGTCTCCAATTGTTGTGTACAATGTGAAGTCATTCAACACACTCTGACCTTGGATTGTGATGTAAATTGTAATATCTGTATCATTTGGTGTTTCTGCACGTTTTGTGATTCTTTGCCCGAATGTTTCCTGATTTACATAGACTTCTGGTATGCTGTTTGACAGCTTAAAGTCATAAAATGCTTCGTTGGGATTTTGTATCTTGTTTGAGCCATACATTGCAACTGATCCTAGACTCACATCGAGACGAACTGTCGTACCCTCTTGCGGTAAACTGACCTGCAGAAAAGTAACTTCATTTTGCTGAAGAGTGTTTGAGATTGGTTGTCCAATTTCAAAAATCGCTGGAGCTGTGACAAGATTGAAAATTATGGACAGCATTGACTTAGCTATTGATTTACCTCTGCACGCTTCATTGTCCAAGCTTTCTTGAAGTATCCGAAATTCATTACTGCTGAACTCTGCTACAGAGCGAACATATTGACTATCAGGATCTGTAGCAATAACAGCCAGTTCTTTTATGTTGACATTGTCTCCAACTCCAACAGCATAACTGATGATTCCCTCTGAGTGAGCTATTTCTGCCGCTGCAACTGTAGCAGCTGAATTGGTGGAATAACCGTCAGTAATCACAATAGCAATGCGTGGGATTCCATTTGATTTTGGTCGAGCACCATATGAAGTATTGAATTGTTGAATGCAAGTCAGTATAGCAGCATTGGTGTATGTTCCACTACCAGCGTATTTTATATTAGCAATTGCCTCTAGCAGCGATGCATTTGTCAGGTATGAATTGAGACTGAACCGTACGCTGGCTTTGGTACTGTATTGAACAACACCAACTCTAACCTGATCAGATCCAATGTTCAAATTACTTACAACGTTAGTAACAAATGTCAGCATTATTTGAAAGTTAGCAGGTCCAACACTTCCAGAAGAGTCCAGTACAAAAATTAGATCGAGTCCAGTTCGACATTCTATGTAAAAAGTAAGAAATGTTAAAAGGACATAATTATGAATTAGCCGGAGGCTCAGGGATAATTCTGACATACAGTCATGGGTACACATACACATGTATAAAAATAATTATCGTTACTGCCTTTATAGCTCACATGCATGAGGAGTAAGGTAGTAATAGATGACATACTGTAATGATTTGCTTGAGCACATATACTAAAGTACCTCAGTATGCCGTACTGATCATGAGCAGTAACACTACTGTACAAAATGTAAATAATAAAATTGTAGACACCTTTTGCCGCTTCAAGAGCCCTCACGTCCTCTATAAACATCTGTACTGTTCCAACATTGTTGTAGTACAGTTTCCAGTAGTTTGCCTGTAACTCTATTTCACTAGCAAATGGTATTGGCTGCTGAAAAGTCGACAAAAGCAAATAGGCAGCAAGTCCAGAATGAAGAGGAATACGTAGGTCATACCAAGGCACACTGGGCCAGTTTATGTCAAAATTTTGTTGTATTAATTCGTATTTTGATACTAAAGCTGGATAGGCAGCTGTGTCCTTGGTTCTTTGAAAATCAATTCCGTCAACCTGCCATATCCCTCCGAAGTATCCAGCTCGATAAGTCTTTTGAAGGGTGCCGTCTCTCGATTCTACGTAAGCAATTCTGCGGAGTAGCGAATTGTCCTCAGGAAATACCCCAGCCTGACGAATCTTAGCGATCACAGCTTCGACAATAGGTGCACCAGATCCTTCTGGGCTAACGGTCAGGTCGACATTCTGTCCATTAGACAAGCTAACGAAGAATGCTACACAGAGAAGCAACAAGACAGCCATGGACATGTGCTCTTTCAGCAGTAAGCTTAAGGCTAAAGGGTGGGGCTGGTGCGTGGGCGTATAGATACAACGTGCTTCCACCCCATGACATCTTGGTTGCTACTGTACAGTCATGTACTGTATGCCTAAATCAGAACAATTCTGTAAGCAAATAAACACGTACATTCTTAGGCACTCTAACAACAAGCAATAATCTACACAATGCATAGTTAATTTTTACTACCTACAAGTACGTAGCAGTATGTATTACGTTGTTAAAATCCCAACCAATGCTATGAATTCCTGTCTATAGATATGAATAATGTAACAATTATTCATTGAATTCTCTAGTCACAAAAATTTAGTTTTAAAGACAAGGAAATGGCCCATTATTGCATGCAGACGATGATTTTGATTAACATGCAGTGATCATGACCTGTCTTTTCACAATGACGACAAGCATACAATTTAAGGGCTAATTCTGGGCTAATTACATGTATTACTATTGCGAGTTATTCTAATAATGGTATAGGATGTAAGGTGTATTGTCAAACAGTTTCAGCCTTGTTTCTTCGGAACGTGTATACAGCAATGGACACAATCACAGCGATGACTATCCCAAACATGATCACTCCTCCGATAGCACTTCCAAGAACAATTGGTAGTATATTTATGATAGGGGGTGGGTCTGCACAGGAACAATAATAATAATTATTATTATATTTTCAGTGCACGCCGCCATTTAGGCATATTTCATACTTGTTTCTGTCTGTATAGTTGTTCCAATAACGGTTGGCACTGTAGTTATGTCAGGTGTAGTAGTGTCTCCAGTGGTAGTGTTCAAAGTAAAGTTGTTAAATCCACTTTTTCCTTGAATCGATATGTATATTGTGGTGTCAGTATCATCAGTGTTGTTCATTATTTGACGTTTTGTGATACTAGAGGAAGAAAATGTCTCCTCATTTACGAATAACTCAGGCTGGTTATCTGAAAGCATGAAGTCATGAAATGCTTCATTTGGATTCTGTATCTTGTTGGAACCGAACATTACAACTGATCCCTGACTCACATCGAGACTAAATGTCATACCCTCTTCCGGTAAGGCAACCTGCAGGAAAGTAGCTTCATTTTGCTGTATTGTAGTTGCAATAACTTGACCAGGAGTAGTGATTGCTGGAGCTATACAGTGCAAGAACAAATTTTCAGGTATTCTATTTTGGCTTGTACAATACTTAAAATTTTACTTTGTGTATAGGCATACGACATAATGATTTAGTGATGAATTCTAACAGGAAATATGCTATAGCGCTTGCAAATCATGCAGTGTAACTCTTTATACCTGTGCACGCTTGATTATTCAAGGTCTCTTGCAGTGATTTTAACTCCGAAGTGCTAAACTCTGCCACAGAGCGAACATACTGACTATCAGGATCTGTAGCAATAACACTTAGTTCCGTCATATTGACGTTGTCTCCAATACCAACTGCATAGCTGAGAATTCCTTCTGAGTGAGCTATTTCAGCAGCTGCAATTGTAGTGGGAGGATCATTTGATTTGCCGTCAGTGACTACTATAGCAATACGTGGGATTGCACTTGACTTTGGTCTAGCACCATAAGAGGTGTTGAATTGTTCGATACAAGTGAGTATAGCTGCACCGGTATTTGTTCCACCACCAGTGTATGTTACATTAGCAATTGCCTCTAGCAGTGATGCATTTGTGATGTATGAATTGAGACTGAACTGTACACTTACACCACTATTGAAAAGAACAAGACCAACTTGAGCCTCGTTGGGTCCTATGTTCAAATTTCTTACGACGTTAGCAGTAAAGTTCTTCATTAATTCAAAGTTATAAGACCCAATACTTCCGGAAGAATCAAGTACAAAGATGAGGTCAATCCCTGTTTGGCAAGCTGCAGAACAGAATAATAAAAAGTAAATCCATTCATCAAGTTACATGTAGTGCACATGCTGGGCAGGTTTATTAATGCCGGTAGTTACCCCATTCAGATGGCTGGCTCATATCTTTGAAATTCATGGAATCATGAATAAGTAAAAATGTACCTTTGTTGTTCATACGGTCTTTGTTACCTTACTATGCTATAGGTTAACCCGACATGCAGCCTAAGTTACACAACTTGATGTTTATATTTTGTTACCGTATTTAATACCTAGCGCTTCCTCTAGTGCCATCACGTCATTTATAAACTGTTGCACTGTATCTTCTGAATTGGTATTGTAGTGTGTTTTCCAGTAGTTTCCTTGCATTTCAATTTGAGTAGCAAGCGGCACTGGTTCATCAATAGTTGACAAAATCAAACTAGCAGCGAGCCCCGAGTAGAAAGGCTTACGTAGATCACTCCAACTCACACTGGGCCAGCTAATCCCCCACGTTGATTGTATTTGTTCGTATTTCACTATTAAGCCAGGATGAGCACCGGTATTCTTGGTCACTGTAAAGAATTTGACTTGGTCAACTTGCCATATCCCGCCATCGTAGCCAAGACGATAAGTATCTTCATCAGTGCCGTCCTTCGACTCAACGTAAGCAATTCTGCGGAGTAACAAATTATCGTCGGGAAATGTTCCTGACAACTTTCCAACAACAGCCAAGACAACGGCGTCACCACTGGTTTCTGGAACAATTGTCTGATCAGTAGCTTGTCCAGCAGACAAGCTGAAGATACACACCCCATAGAGAAGAAACACTGCAGCTACACACGCTGGAGCCATTATACGGCAAAAAAAACTAAAGGGAGGGGCTAGTGCGTGGGCGAAAGTAATAATTTGAGTCACGGATGACTCATGGTAACACTGTAGTGTAGTGTAGTGTACTACATTAGCAGGTATTTTAATAAAAAAGTTAACGTGGGAGTTGGAGTTTTATTTACCATAACTATCATAGATTTACTGCGTTTACTAGTGACATTTTATTACATGCGTGGTTAATATACTAGTTGATGTTGATTTTGCCAGAAACTCCTTTGCCTGTATGAAAGAATAAGGTATAGCAAACATATTCGTGTCATGCTGTATAGCTTACGTAGCTTTTTTGCAACTTCTTTACAAGCAGCACCACCGATCGGCAAAACAACCTTTTCGATGAATTTCTTTAGTACTTCTTCAGGATCCTCACTCGTTTCAATGCTCTTCAGAACTTCACCTAGTATCTTAGAAGTATACAGTTGAGCGTGACCTGCTTTGGCATCAGTGACCGCATCTCTTATATCACTTGCAATGAGGTGCTCAGAGAAAGCTTTAGCTGCAATACTTAAAAGGCTGCCCTGAAGCGACAAAGCCATGATATTCACATTACGAGAAAAGACCGTCATTTCAGGATATTTGTCTGAATCTTCATCTCGCTTTTCAGATTTTACTTCATCCTCTGCAGGAATATGACATCAAAATTAATGCTATCAAAACAATGAGTCTGTTTGCTTACCAATTCGTTTTACCAGCGGCTTGTAGGCAGGTTCCGCTTTGACAATGTCCAGAAAAGTCTTCATGATCTTCTTGGACGTCTCCGCGTTCTTAGCGGTAGTAAGCTTCGCGTAGATCTCGATCAGCAACATGACCATCCTCTCAGAAGGGGTCGTGGTCAGGTTCTTCGTGGTGACACCACGCACCAGGTCCATGTTGATCAGACCGACCGAAACAGCATGGGTAGCCATAGACAGATAGGACGCATTCAGTACCATTGCAGCCATCGCTAGGTTCTCTTCAAACACTCTTTGTGCTACTGACTTTGCCTGTTGCTGCTGCTGTGGACGCGCGGCTAAGCAGTCTTGTTCCGCCATTGCTGTGTACAGCTGAATCGTGTGTGCCGGCTTGTGGTCTAGAACGTTTTGATAACAGTGATAACATTAGAGTATGAAAATGAAAGGTCATTCACAGTGTATTCAACCTCCGCTGTACCCGGTAATTTATCGCCTTCTTTAATTTGATATAGGATATGATGAGATGTGGATTCTATGCATGCAGCCACATTTTTATAATAGTCTAGCATGTATAGCTAATTCTAGTGTGCTTCCAAAGAAAATAACAAAGCTAGGATAAATAAGTCAGATTTAAAGGAGTATAACAATGAAGAGAGAGAGAGAGAGTGATGGGAAAGAAATTAATGATTGGGACGTCAATTGACGTCTTAATCGAGAACGTTCATTGCTTTATCTTAAGATAAAGCAATGAACGTTCTCGATTAAGTTTTAACTTTGATGATTGATGTATTCTTGATCGGGATCAGGACCCTACAAGCAAAATCAAGTCCAATAATACATGCAGCATCATGAGCACTATACACTATCATAGCTAGCTACACTGCATTAATTTGTCCAACATCAACAATTGCCAGTGCTACATAGAAACAATGATTAAACATGAGAAATACTAGAATCAAGTAAAAAATAATTATTTATTCTCACACCACCTGATTCTCAAGTATGATTTTTTTGAGCTAAACAAAATAAACTAAAATTACTATAAAGACCAGAGGAATGGCATGAATTACAAGGGCAAACAAGATGATAAGTACAGGTATCATGTGGATTAAAGTGTGAATCGAAAAAGACCATAAAAATGAAACAATTTTACAATGAACAGTATAATAAAAATCTGATAAGTTAACAACAGAACTAATAGCATTATAAATAAGAACAATACGGTTAAAATAAAAATGCCCACAGATTGAAGTTTTACAATAATTAATCTTTAGTTTTATACCAGAAGATCTTGTGCGGGCGGAGGAGAACTGAACATAGTCATAGATGCTAAAATTGTCCTCGTTATTGTTTTGCAGGCATTTTTATTGGAAACATTATGTCTCTCAGGTCAAACCAGAGAGAGAGAGTGGTAGAATATTCAGTTGACGCAGTCTTGATTTATAGTCAATAGCATAGTCATTCAGATCAAAAGATACTTGGATGCCCTTCTCTGAACTCTTTCAAGTTAACTAAGAATATCCCTGGCATGAAGGGGTTTCCATATCTGTGGACAATAGGAGAAATGTGAGCGGACTGTTGAGATGTATAAGCTCTTCTTTAGCATGACTGAAGATGAAGCAGGAAGTACTCTCTTGAATAGGTGAAGAGAAAAATAAGCATTCTACTGTAATGACAGCTCCAAGACAAGCCGTTTGTAACAATAATACCTAAGTCCTTCTGTTGACCAACAGTGGCAATAACCGGACTACCCACAGAGTACATTGCAGGTTTACACAGCTCTTTAGACTTACTTGAGAATGAAAAACGCAAATGAGCACATTTGCGACAGTTAAGTTTGAGTTTCTAGGTTTTGCACCACTCGTTCAAAGAAGAAAGATCAGCAGACATTTGTTATAGACGGTTAGATATTTTGCTTATATCTAGTTCATAAAAACCTACACGATGTAGGCATCAATCGTGTAACTATGCTTTCACATCATATGAACATCAAACTAGATCATTTTGAGTCTTTAAAGCAGTTGTGACAGTAAAGTCTTAATGATGAGCAGTGATGATAGTAGAGTGTTACTTTAAACAACTTCCATGAAACAGTTATTGAATTGAAGATGCCGCACCTGACATTAGCTTGTGCAGGAATGTAGTACTATTTACATAGAACGAGACTACTAATGACATTCATGTTCTGATTAGTATTTCTAATGTGTTATAAAAATTATACTGTGAGTCACTGCTGGGAGTTGTTCTCAAACATGCTACCATAGATAAAAGTTACATAGTATATAATATCTGTGAACAAATAACCAAAGACACTTAATACCTACTTAGCACATGACTGAGATAGTCCTAATACAAGCTAACACATAGACAAAGGACTTTGTCACGAACATGATGCAATACCTAAGATTGCCTGTAGTGCCATCACATCATTAACAAACTTCTGCACAGTTCCAGCACCATTGCGGTTGTAATACATTTTCCAGTAGTTTCCTTGCATTTCAATTTCACTTGCAAGTGGTATTGGTTCTGGAGTATTGGATAAATACAAGCGCGCTGCAATTCCTGAATACAGAGGTTTACGTAGATCCATCCACGTCACGCTAGGCCAGTCTATCCAAAACTTTTGTCGTATTTTTTCGTGTTTGGCTACCAATCCAGGGTGAGATCCAGTGTCCTGAGTATCCTGGAATGCAATTAGGTCAACTTGCCATATTCCACCATGATAGCCAGTTCGATATGTATTTCCATCAGTGCCATCCTTCGACTCAACGTACGCAATTCTGCGGAGAAAGGAATTGTCGTTCGGAAATATTCTAGACTGACTAATCTTGCCGATAACAGCTCTAACAACGGCTGCACCACTAGTTCCTGGAACAATAGTTTGATCTATAGCTTGTCCAGCAGATAAACTAAAGATACACACCCCACAGAGAAGAGACACTGCAGCTACACGTAAAGAAGTCATTTTCCCATCTAGTTTACGGGAGAGTATACGACGCTTGTCGCAAAAACTGAGGGAGGGGCTGAATGCGTGGGTGTAAAATTCATTGGGACGAGCCTGAGCGAGCCCCACCACCTGACCCACGTCGCGGGATATGTGGGCAAAGAGAGTGGGCAAAGAGTTGAGAGTGGGCAAAGAGTTGATGTAGTGATCAGCGTCAGCTGCCATGCTTGCATGCAGTGCAGGTTATCAATAGCACTCAGGCCCACAATCCCCAGATATACTACTTACTAAAAATACATATGTCAGTATGATTATGTGGACGTGTTTGCATTGTTATAATTATAGTAATATGTAATAATATAAAAATTATATGTAAATAAATACAAGATAAGCAACAATGTTTACTACTAAGTTTTAACTTTGATGATTGATGTATTGTTGATCGGAATCAGGACCCTACAAGCAAAATCAAGTCCAATAATACATGCAGCATCATGAGCACTATATACACTATCATAGCTAGCTACACTATACACTATCATAGCTAGCTACACTATACACTATCATAGCTAGCTACACTATCATAGCTAGCTACACTATACACTATCATAGCTAGCTACACTATACACTATCATAGCTAGCTACACTATACACTATCATAGCTAGCTACACTATACACTATCATAGCTAGCTACACTATACACTATCATAGCTAGCTACACTATACACTATCATAGCTAGCTACACTATACACTATCATAGCTAGCTACACTATACACTATCATAGCTAGCTACACTATACACTATCATAGCTAGCTACACTATACACTATCATAGCTAGCTACACTATATGCATCACAGTAGCTGTCAATGGAACTTACGGCACTTATCGCAGTACAGTGGTACTTCTCTTCCAGAAGCAGCCAGATTACGGCAAGCAACGGAAACCAAAACTTCTTCACAACTTCCAGTATTACGTTGATTACATGATGAAGTTGGTAAATCTGCATTTTAATAAAATATAGATGCTAATGAATATCATTGTCTAAATTTATTAATAATAGACTAGTATAACTATGAATATTGTACCTGAGTTGGTTGTACATGCTTGCGGAGTAGTGTCTCCCATTGTAGTGTTCAAAGCAAAGCTGCTGGACGCACCAAGGCTCTGAACAGCTAAATTAACCGTGGTATCAGTAGCATTATTCATTGCTTGGCGCCTCACAACTAATGAATTAGTGCTGCTATCAAAGGATATGAACACAAATGGCTGGCTGTTGGTAATTCTGAAGTCATAGAATGCTTCGTTAGGTGTCGTTGTCCTGGCAGAACCATAGATCACGATAGAACCATCGTTCACATTGATATCGATAGTTATACCCTCTGCAGGAACAGTATACTGAAGGTAGACGGTTCGATTCTGAGCCACGGTTCTTGAAATAATTTGTCCAACATCAACAATTGCCGGAGCTACATGTAATAGTAAAAAACAGTGATTGTACATGAGAAATACTAGAATCAAGTTAAATATACTTATTTATTCTCACACCTCACGATTCTCATGTACTTTAATTTTTTAGAGTTTACATGTACATATAAAATCAAATAATTAAATCATGCTTACAATAATTCTCTCACCTGTGCATGCTTGACTATTCAAGGTCTCCTGCAACGATCTCAATTCTGCAGTATTGAAGCCTGATAGTGAACGAAGGTACTGACTGTCGGGATCTGAAGCAATAGCAGCCAATTCCTCCATGTTGGTATTGCCTCCAATACCAACAGCATAGCTGAGTATGTTCTCTGAGTGAGCCATTGCTGCAGCTGCAATTGTAGCAGCTCGATTATTTGACAAACCATCTGTAACCACGATAGCAACACGAGAGATTCCACTTGATCTTGGTCTAGCACCCAAAGAAGTGTCGAATTGTCCAATACAAGAGAGTATAGCATCAGCAGTGTTTGTTAAACCGCCAGTGAAAGTAACAGCATCAATTGCTTGCAGTAGTGATGCACTAGTCATGTGTGTATTGAGGTTAAACTGCACACTGACACCACTACTGTAGCGAATAAGACCAACACGAGTAGCATCAGGTCCTATGTCCAAATTTCTAACCACGTTTGCAGTAAAATTTTTCATTAAATCAAAGTTGGAAGATCCAACACTTCCAGAAGCATCAAGCACGAAGATCAAATCAATCCCACTTTGACACACTGTAAAAGAGTAAAACAAAAAAATGAATAGCTACTGCAAATGTCGAGTTGATGACTTCTTTAAAAAATAAAATAATTACTAGTATTATTGTAGATAACAGCTAAGAACTGTGCCACACCATTAAAATCAGGTAAATCTGTTCAGATGAGTAATAATAGACAAAGAGTCAGATGTTTGGATTTTGATGTTATTCAGTGCAAGAATAACAAGATTCAATAACAAATTTTACTGTAACAGTGAGGTTAATAATTATGGCCCAGGTTTGCTATAACTTAACAAGCAATTTCACACCGCTGATCAATGTGAGAGTTAATTGGAGTCCATCTATAGGCTAGCTTGATACTGTAGTGTTAATGAGGTCTAACAGGGGTAATGCATTTACTGACATGCATGCAACATGTGGGTAAAGCATTAGTACCTATATTTGCTTCAAGTGCCACCACGTCATTAATGAACTGCTGCACTGTGCCGTTTGGGTTGTAGTGCTGTTTCCAGTAGTTTGCCTGTTGGTCGATTTCACTAGCAAGTGGTATTTCTTGCGAAACGTTAGACAAAAGTAAACGTGCGGCAATTCCTGAGAAAAGAGGTTGGCGTAGATCGGCCCAAATCACACTAGACCATACGATGTTGAATGAGAATAATATTTGCTGGCGCTCGTCTGCTAATTCAGGAGCAGATCTGGTAGCTAGAAGTCTGTCTTCGTCAACCTGCCATATCCCCCCGTTGTATCCAGTCCGGTAAGTTCTCGGATCGGTGCCATCTCTAGTCTCAACGTAAGCAATCCTGCGGAGAAGCGCGCGGTCATCCGAGAAAATGGCCGCCTGCCGTATCCGAGCAATTACAGCCTCGACAACAGCTTCACCAGAGGCTTCGGGGACAACTGTTTGGTCAAATTGTCCAATACTCGAACTGAAACAGCAGAAGAGAGCAATAACAGTCGCAATGGCCATAATGATGGGTGGATTGCCTGGCACTGAAATCAGTATGCAACTTGCAAGTCGCTTTTATACTGCCGGATTTTATACTGCACGTGGGCGCGCTGGCAACTGACGAAGGAATTTTCATCTAATCCGGCATACATGTAGATCATGCTACTATCATCTTAAGTGAAGCGGGCACCGCCGTGCCGTGGCTGAAGCAAATTTCTCAGCATGCATAGTAAATTTCATGAAAAAAACATGAGATGGCAGTCAAAAGAAGAGTCAGACTGAATTCAAAAAGTGGACCAGCAAGGAGAAAAATTGCTACATTGAGTTGTAGTTGTACATTAAGTTCAGGCTTAGAATTACCTTTACAGTGTCTAAAGCATGGTTATAATATTCAATGTTCTCTTAGTCAGTGGGTCACTGTACTACAGTGTATAATATTTGTACAGTGATCTCACTACTTCTTGCAATCTAAAAGCGTCAACCATGTTCAAGCTGAATCACGCAATGTAATAGAAACCTTCCAAATAAGGCACAGATCACGTTATGCTTTTGTCAGTTGCTGTTGCAAGAAGTAATGAAAGCACCAAGGTGCTGATGCCTCGGTACAGTCATAAAAACTAAAGTTATAAAAATATCCACAAATATCCACAGACACAATAAATTAAACTATCCACCATTCTACAAACAAGGCAACAGCTGCAGATGCATGTATACATGATTTCTGTACAGCAAGTACAGCAATCACAATGCAGTATAATAGTTATGCAATGCAATTCCTGTATGATGAAATTAAAGCTGAAGAGCGTTGCAACAAGCTGCAATACAGCACTGTTTGCAGAATAAGCTAGTGGGTTGCAACTATGCAATCAGAAGCCTAGCAGTGCTAACCACATGGAATTCAGTTGGGCGTGCCTATAATCAACACAGCACGTGAGCGCTGGTTGCTAATAGCTTGCGCTGCTTAGCGATAGCACGATTGATTTCTCAGCACTCACTGTACTACCTTGAGTAAAGAATTGTCTTACAAGCTGTGAAGAAGACTATAGTAGACAGCTTTATCTTCAGCGAAGTCCCACAATGCTGAGCGAGTCCAGCAATGCCATTCAAGGTAACGAAGCTTTGAAACCAAAAGTCTATCAATTCAGTTCCGAGGCAACACCGAGTTGAACATGTATTGCAAGTATCAGCGCTTAGTTTTCAGCCGACGCGGAGTTCTGCCTGCGGACAGAATGAATGAAGCACCTAAGGTGCAGATGCCTCGGTGGAATGACATTATATCCACAAACACAACTATCCACCATTCCACAAACACAGCAACTGCAGATGCATGCATACAGGATTTCTGTACAGCAATCACAATGCAGTGCTTTAGTTATGCAATCAGAAGCCAATCATGCAGTGCTGACCACAATTCAACTGGGCGTGTCTACAATGTTCATTACAGCACACGCATACCACGAGCGAGATAGCTTCCATAGCTTGCTTACACGATTTCTCTGGACCTGCGCTGCTATCCTGTAGTAAAGTCTAACCTATCAGCTTCCAGCCAGTCAACTGTGGACAGCTTTGCCTTTGGAGAAGTCCAGATAGCCAGACAAAGTATTAAGTAAGCAAACCGCGCCATAACTCTAGAACAAAGCTTTGCATGGAACTTTCGCTAGTTCACAACCGAGATAATATTGATTTCTACCTGCAGTGCAAGTTTCAGAGCTTACCTTCCAGCGTGCGCCGCAAAAATGGTGTAACAGACAGACAGACAGAACGACAGACAGACAACGCGATTACAGTATGCCTCGTGGCTCCGCCCACCGAGGCATAATGACTGACTGACTGACAGACAGCACGATTACAGTATGCCTCGTGGCTCCGCCCTCGGCATAAAAATGCACCATTGGTGCTGGTTATGCCTCGGTGGATGTTAAAATTTGAGCATGTAATGCTATAACAGAGTAATATTCATATTCAGCTGCCAGCATTCGAATATAGCACGAGCAGAAGCAATATAGCAAACTTGTAGTTATGCAATCAGAAGCCAAACAGTGCTGAGTAATTATTATTATATTATTTTAATTAACTGGGCGTGCCTATGCATTGAATGGCAGTAACCTGCCGGGTTCTGGTTACAAGTAGCTTCCTCGCGCAGTTTCTACGGACCTGCGCTGCCATCATGTAGTATAAATTTAACCTACAAGCTACTAGGCAGTCTGCTGTGAGTAGTTTTGTTTTCTGAGAAGTCCTGATCGTCAGCAAAGCCATCTGTAGGTGAGCAAACCGCGCCATAACTCTAGAACAAAGCTTTGCATCGAACTTTCGCTAATACACAACCGAGATAATGTCGAGTTATACCTGCATTGCAAATTTCAGAGCTCACCGTTCAGCGTGCGCCGCAAAAATGGTGTAACAGACAGACTGACAGAATGACAGAACGACAGACAACGCGATTACAGTATGCCTCGTGGCTCCGCCCACCGAGGCATAATGAATGAATGACAAACCGACGAACTACTGTATGCCTCGTGGCTCCGCCCACCGAGGCATAATAAAACTGATGTACCACTGAGTTCTCAGAATGACTTATGACAGGTCACCTGCATGCATAAAATACCATTCCCCATTTATTTAGTGGTGTATCCAAGGGATGCCATGCTCTAACACCCCCTAAACCACGGCTAGTTAAAGTAGCAGCTAACCTCCATACTTTTCACTCTTTCACATAGCATTTTACTTGTCTGATTACTAAATCACGTTCATCAGACTGATCATGAATATTAATTTAGCTTCAGGACAAAAATCCTCTGCATGCAGTGTTAATTTCAACCCCGAGGCTCCAAAGCCATGTGAAGTGCATGCTCAGCTTGTTTACAGGACTCAGTTTATCACGTCATTATACTATAGAGACTGCACACTGATTTTGTTAGTCCATTCATACATAATACTTATGGTTTCTGTATGTGCATGTGTTACTAATTGCATAGCACTGGTACAATAATTGTTTATACTGAGGAAGTCATAAATTAATTTTTCATAAAATTTAATAATTATTATTTTTGTAACTTGACATAATAACTTTGATGTCCAAAACAATTTCTAGGAAGGTCACATTACTGTGCAAGTAGACCATATTCTTTGCCAAACCTTAGTAATGCATGCGCATCAGCTCATCTGGCAGAGTCATGTTTATATATTATGTGTATGCATGTCCATAATTATGTATTCATTGGTGTACAAAACTGATAATGTACAGAGGAACCCCTGGACCCTTAGGGGCCCACAAATACTGTCTTGATCAAAGAGGTGATATCAGGGTTGTTGTACATACGTATCATGGGATCACATGCAGTGCCCTGATGATTTATTATATGGTGTCCACAGAGAGGATTTCATGATCAGAGCTCATACATAGTTAATAAAAACCAGCTTGATGCTGGCATCAATCGTGCAACTCTATGCTCACATCACATGAACATCAAACTAGAACATTTTGAGTGTTGTGACAGTAAACGAGTGATGATAGTAGTGTGTTCCTTTGAACAACTTCCACGAAACAGTAAAATTGTTATTGAATTAAGGATGCTTCCCTTAATTATTAGGACCTTATAGGTTATGCAGGAATGTACATGTGTATAAGTAGGCGAGACCGCTAATGAGATTCATGTTCTGAGAAGTATGTCAGCTAGTCTCGTCCTGGTGTCATGTGTTATAATTATACTGTGAGTTGTTCTCGAACACGGATGACTTTCACAAGAATTTTCAGTAGCAAGAAGAAAGTATCTTCGTGAGAAATTCTATAATATCAAATGAAAATAGCATGCTGTGTTCGCAGAGCAGAGAAAATTTTTGCCCACATCTACTCTTTGCTAGTTCATAGCCGCTCGCGTTATACTTGCTTATCGGTTACGTAGTTGGTATCATTTTGCAGCTTAAAGATTCCTCTATCTATCTATGAATCATACTAGTAAGTAGCAGGAGGTTGTGATAAGGAAGATACATTGTACGTTTGGACTCGCTATTTAAAATTTTAGAGCATTGACTGAATGTTAAACTCTTGATGTGATTCACAGCATTTTAACATGATTCAGATCAGAGAGGCTACTGATCAAAAAGTGATGGTTCCATGTTCAGATTAATTCCTAGTGTACTGCCCTGTACGTATGAATTTCAATATGCACCAATTAAAATTAACAAGCATAATTATTATCAATTTATGCATGTACATAACTTAAAAACTTATAAAATTTACGAGTTGCATATTATAGTAGGTCTAGTGTAGGTCAGTTCAGTCTTTTTCTCTCTCTTCTTCAACAAGTAGGCCCTCTGAATCCAGCAGATCTCTTAGTACTGTAAAGTGATAAAGAGTAGTAGCATGAAAGTGTTGCAAGAATTTGAATAAAGCTGACATACATTAGTTTTTACCAAGAGTGCCATAAAGCACGCCATGGGTGTCACAAACAGCGCAATGCGCCCATGAGATACAATAATGTTGGTGAGACCTGCAGGTCAGTCTGGTCGTCTCATATTATGTTTCACCTTGTACTGGCACTTACATGCATAGCAATGACTCTTAGCGAAAATATACATGTATTTATGAATTAAATGTGGTGTCATGGCTGGTGGCGCTGGTGCATATTATAGCATAATTATAGTGGAAAATGTATTAGCATAAATGGATTTGCCAGTAGTTCAGTTTGCACCTCAACTATAGCACATACCATACGTACAAAGATGATCCCTTCGTCAGCGGCTAACACAGCGAACCTTTCTGATGTATACTAGCTGTGTGTCGTTACTGGTGATTGTTCGTGGCTTCTTTTCAGAGCAATGGCACGTACTGCAAAGATCATCTGCAATGGCACGTAAATGATATTCACAACAGCAATAATGATAATCATCGCTGTGTATAAGTAAACTTGTGACGTAGAAAATGTCCAACACAGTCCAACAGGGTATATTGATGGTTGCATACTCTTAGGTAATGAACTCTTGTTTCGGGCTATTCTCCAATGCCAGCAACATTCTCGAGGCAACCATTTGTGGCGTCACGTTCCAATTAAACGCTATTCAAATTCATTAGCGCTCACATGAAAGTGATCTATAGCTGTGTCAGAGGCTTAAATAAAAGCCACATGACAACTTGATACACACTTTAAAATATCTAACCACAACATGCCCACACTTGTTTGGTTTCTGATTACATAGCACTAGATTGAACTTAAGCATGATAATACTAACCAAGAATTTACACAGGAAGAAGTCTACACAGGAAGAAGTCTGTGCAGGCGCATTTTTCAAATTGTTCAGAGGACAGTGTCTATATATGAATTGTTACATGTAAAGTTAGCATGTTCAAGGTCACCATTCGTTGTTGAGAAAACCCAGGGAGATACTAGGAATCAGAGTTTCAAGACAGAATTTTAGAAAGCTAAACTGCTCATTATAGCATTAAATTTCATTCATGAAAGAGACAATTTGGCAGCAAGAAGCAGTGACATTAGGTGAATACTCAGTTAGTGGCATTCACTAGAGCTATGACCATCAGTCAATCGAATTTAAACCTACTGTTGCTGGAGCTATGCACTACTCTGTAGTTTGAAGGATGAATAATAATAATAACTATAATTACAATGTATGCATGGGTAGGGCTGCACGATATTGGAAAGGGTATCGCGATACTATAATGTTATTGCTAAAATATCATGACAACGACTAACGGTTCCATGGTCGACTTTGATCTATTTGTAGAGACCTCTGTCTGATAAATCTCTGATTAGAGTCAAACCATAGTTTTAGATAAATATAGTGCATCTTCCAGTCTATGTATAAAAAGTACATTGGAGAGTTTAGACAGAGCATCAATACATAAACAGAAACCAACCATGTGCTACCACAAGGTGTAATAATCAGCTGGGAGTGACTGCACTAGGCATGCACGTACGCTGTAGCAAACGCTGCGAGCGATTTCTTCTAGCAGCAGACACAACAGATTGTACTTACAAGCTGCTACAGTACGTAACAACAAATTCTGTCGCTAAAACAGTATTGTCTATTTTACAATTAATTGTCTTGCACCTGTGGAAGCTATGTCGAGTATTAGCATTGATTGAGGAAAAGTGGGAATCAAACTTGCTGTTACAGCTTACTTACAAGTTGCATCAGTTTCAAAGAGCTAGTATCTAAGTGTGCTAAAATTTAGGGAGCAAATATTTCGAAAAAAAACACTTGTATTCAATAGGTTTGTGAAAAGCATACAGAGATCTTGCAATGCGAAGCGATCAAGTGTGCAATACAAAGGATTGGTGTACGTGATCACTTTTCGTTCAAGATCTCAACAGCTGTAATGCTGTGAAAATATAGTGCCGCAAAAAATACTAGCCCCACGATAATAATTATGAGAAATAAAATTCTACTTTTACTTGCACTTACTGCAGCGTAGTTCTGTGTTCTTGAAGATACGGTAACCAGCCGTGATACAGTACAGGTAGACTTGATTGCAATTTCTACGATGCATCGCAAACTGTCGATCTTGAAGAGTGATTATGTGTAGGAGACGAATGAGCTCCTTTGCCAGCAAGTAACTGAGAGGAAAGAATCATGATTACAATCATAAGCAAATACAAAGTGTGCATACTGTATAGCGGGTACTTTTCGAGAATCAAGCACTTCAGCTTTTTCGCGAGTTGAATTTTCGTGAACAGGCCCTGGCATACAAATCGATGCCATACATTTCATCAAGAATCACGTGTTTCATTTTCGTGGTTGAAGCTGAAAAACGCGAAACTTTAACCCCGTGAAAACTACTCGCTATACGGTAACTTAGCCAAACCTTGACTTACATTTAAAAACTAGTGATCATGACCAAGTACTCTACACATACAGTGGAACCCCTCTTAGAAGACACCCTCATTCCTCTATAATAGACACTTATTAAATCCCAAATATAACTATAATAAACCCCTGACCAGAGGACACCCTCTCTATAATGGACAATTTTTGTTGGTCCCAATGGTGTCCACCTTAGAGAGACTCCACTGTACACGTACCTTCGTGATTTCATCTTCCTATCCTTCGGTTCATTCTCGTGCAATCTTCTTAATACCTCGACCAACAGTGTCAGCAATGATTTGAGCAACTATAAGAAGTTGTGAAGAAGATAGTGACGGTGATATAGTAGTGATGGTGATAGTAGTGATGGTGATAGTAGTGATGGTGATAGTAGTGATGGTGATAGTAGTGATGGTGATAGTAGTGATGGTGATAGTAGTGACGGTGATATAGTAGTGATGGTGATAGTAGTGATGGTGATAGTAGTGATGGTGATAGTAGTGATGGTGATAGTAGTGATGGTGATAGTAGTGATGGTGATAGTAGTGACGGTGATATAGTAGTGATGGTGATAGTAGTGATGGTGACAGTAGTGATGGTGATGGTAGTGATGGAGACAGTAGTGATGGTGATAGTAGTGATGGTGACAGTAGTGATGGTGATGGTAGTGATGGAGACAGTAGTGATGGTGATAGTAGTGATGGTGATAGTAGTGATGGTGATAATAGCGATGGTGATACTAGTGATGGTGATGGTAGTGATGGTGATGGTAGTGATGGTGATAGTAGTGAAGGACTTACGTCATCCGAACAGCAGTCATTAGACTGATAAAGAATCACTCGCCCTTCTTCGAGTTTGGTCACTTGACGTAAAAATCTTGTCAACTGTATACGTGTGCGAGAGATCGTGTGTGTGTGTGTGTGTGTGCGTGTGTGTGTGAGTAAGTGTGTGTGTGTGTGTGTGTGTGTGTGTGTGTGTGTGTGTGTGAGTAAGTGTGTGTGTGTGTGTGTGTGTGTGTGTGTGCGTGTGCGTGTGTGTGTGTGAGTAAGTGTGTGTGTGTGTGTGTTGTTTGTGTGTGTGAATAAAAGATATCATCATCATTGTGAATGACTATGCAGTAGTCACATGACCTGGAGGTGGAGCTTAAACAGTTCCTCAGAAGACGTAAGATGGAGGTAGTACAGTGAATAACAGTACAACATCAAACAGCTGTCTAGAGAAATAGAGAGCGTAGCAATACAATAGTATAATTATACTATTGTATCAATAGTATATTTTCGTTGTTCGTCCTTACAACGAAAATCAAATACGTGAAATTTTACGCGCATTGGTTTAATCAATGCGCACTATTTGTGAACCCAAGCTAACGACGAAAATTAGATGCCCCGAAAATTTGTATATACGAAAATTTCCAGATCTACAGTAGTATACAATGCTGTACATGTAGATGTAATCTTATTCTACTGTATAGCCGGTATAATAATTATTTCTTTCGTGAGGTTAAATTTTTGCTTTGAACACGAGAGGCAGAATTAAATTTTTATTTTCAGTTGCCTTCTTGACACAACCCTAGATAAGCCACTGGTAGTCTCTGAGTCTGATTACATATTACTGGTTTGAAGCAGTGCTTCCATTGTATAGTTGTATAACGCTTGCAATCCACTTGCTGTAAATTTCGTATGCAAAAATTCCATTTGTGTACAGTACTCTGATACGATGAACAGGACAAAACTATAACTTCATCAAATATACCAGCAGTATGCATGCATCAGTCAGAGAGCTAAAGCCTGTTCACAATGACTCACAAAGCTGAGCGACGCTACACGACAAATCGTTCACAGTACGTCGTAACAAGGTGAAACGCATGTTTTTTACTGCTGCGTGACGCGAGGATAGAAACAGCTCTATTTTGTGCAGCACGATGCGCTGCTGTCTATGTGACCCATTGTGAACTAGGCTTAGAGAGATAGAGACAAAGTCTAGTTACTCTTACTGGAGTTGTTGCAGAACTGTTTGACAATGCTCTTTGAGCAAGCTATGAGTGTCAGCAAGAGCAGCACATGGTAGGTGAGCTGAGCCTGCTTTCTGTACATCAGAAACAGCAGACCATTGTTGGCGACAAGAGGAGCATATCTGAAGAATAAATATACACACAAAAAATGACGAATTAGCAAGCATTTTTTTGTTTAATTTTGTAAAATTCTCTCTTCACAAACAAACCTTTCCATGTCACCAACCGAGCCAGTCTGAGCAATAGACGTGAGTGTTTCCACTCCTGATAGAACCACTTCATAACTGTCCTTCTACAAAAGGAACATACCAGGAGATCATTATGTGGAAATAAGTTAGTGCACAAGAAGCAGGAATGTCCTCAGTACTTTAGCTTAGCAATTGTGTTAGACAGACAAGACATTTTTTTAATTCTAATAATTATTCGAATTAACGAATATTCGAGGCTCCGAGGCTTAATTCAAGCAAATTTATAGGTACAGTGGAACCTTCTTAACGGACACTCAGACACTCCCCATCACGTAGTGGACAACTTGCTGAAGTATGCAACAATACCTCTCTATAATGGACACTTGCTGAGTCCCAAATATAACCCGGGTGGAACGAACCGCGAGATTTCACACTGCAGTCGCGATCTCGTTACATATCCCGTGAACTCGTACACATCACGTCAGATGTCGTCCTCGCGGGTTCTTACATTGTAGCACTATGCTAGGCGAGATCTCGAGCGATGATGCGTGCCTCGAGTTGCCACCAAAAGTGCTAAATGGCTGTTCTATTTGCGTTGTGTACGTACCTGTATCGAGGGCGCCTATGCTCCCGCTGTAAGCTCTAGCTGCGTTCACTGGAAGATGTACAGCGATTAAGGCTGGCTGTTACTATCCTGGTTGCGAATTAAGCAAGAAAGGCGAGCAATCAGACTCGATCTCCAATGATCTCGTGAGATACAGGTGAACGCGCGCCGCGCTGGTAGGCGGTACTTGAGTGATCACGTGAGATACCGCAAGAGCACGCACACGATCACCCGGGAACTGGCAAGATCTCACTGGTTCTCTCCTTTCCGAGATTGCTACGGCGGCTTAAAGTACCAGATAACAAACTACCAACGATGGAAAACTTGACTTGAACAGCCAACCATCTCCAAGAAGGACCAAGACTACCGGGTTCATTCATTATGCTCAAAGCTGGGACTTACTGTGTGATGATCCACTGCAGTAGATACAACAGAGATTTTAGTTACGGTTTAGTATTATAATACTTATTGTTACATCAACAATTTAATAATAAAGACAAAGCTGCATGTGTAGAGGTAAAGTTGTCTAGCTTGCCGCCTGCTATTTATTAGTCTGCGTCGCGACTGCAACCTGGATGGAGAAAGTCATAGCATAATAACAACAGCTCATCTAGTAATGTACCAGTATAACAGCAGCAGTCAGTAGCAACAACCATGGAAGAACACAGCGGGAACAAAGGTAGCTGAGATAGTTGATGTGTAGGTAGATCTCGGACAGCAGGCAGTGTTCGTAAAGCGCATCCAAGTAAGTTAGTTATCGCAGTGGCAGTGCTAATTCTCCTGCCGTCGTGGTCCCGCGGTTTCTATCGCCGAGTAACAACGAGATTCTAACGATATACCGCTGATAATCGGCGGGTTTCATCGTTAATATCTCGCGTCATGTAACCGTGATCACGCAACATTATTGTGAAATCTCGCGGTTCGTTCCACCCGGGAACCCACATAATGTATAATAAACCCCTGACCAGAAGACACCCTCTCTATAACGGACAATTTTGTTGGTCCCAGTGGTGTCCACCTTAGAGAGGTTCCACTGTACCTGTTTCTGTCGTCTGTGATCGTTAATCCAAGGAGCGGAGACCAGTAGAATCAGCGTGTCCAGTAGCTTCCCTGTGTACTTGATGTGCGATACCTCCTCTCTCTTTGGCTGAGGAGTGGTAGTATACGGACTGCCCCACTGGTAACTCTTCCTCTGAGAAAGGACAAAAGACACAGTATACTTCTTTCTAGGTTGCTGCTAACTTTAGTCTCTTCCTCGAGGTTGTAGACTTGATCAGACAGGCCCTCCTCACACAGCATGAAGGGAGTAAGATTCTCACCAAAGAACACCTGAGCGTAGAACACACAAGCACACTGTAATAGTACTGTTTGTGAACAGATAAAGAATAGTTTAAAATAGAGAAGTACGATGCTGATGATGCTGCTGGCAGGTTGGTGGTGCTGTCAGCCAGCAACAACTTTGAGGACGTCAATATGGATAGGAGGTTGAGTGACACACCCACAATACCGTAAAGTGCTCTTACAAGGACACGTAGCTTTAGAAAGCCATGGATTAGCCGCTCGAGCAAGGCTTGCCAGCACAGAAAACATCTTTATAGGACTATAAATTCAGTGAAGAAGCTGCAGAGAATATTTTCGTGGAGATTTTCGAGCGGTAAGATGCAAACAGGCATGTTTTTTGAAGACACACATATACATACGCACACATAAAGACGAACACAAATGCATAACCCTCCCGCATACTATGCACGGGTAATGAAATCAATCAGGTACAGTACGATCTAGACATGAAAGCTTACCTTCGTATTTAACTGGTCTTGTGCTTCCTTGTTAGCTGTCTTTGCTGTCAAATTAGGATCGTCGCTTGAACTAGTCTCCTGGCTCTCCCCATTGGCCTCCTGGCTCTCCCCTTTGGCCTCCTGGCTCTCCTCTTTGCCTTCTTCTTGGCTCTCTGGAGCGGCAGCAGCAGTTGCCTCGGGCGGGGTGTCACTGTCAATGCAAAACAACGGAGGACGAGTGAGAAGAGCTTTGGAAACAGGTTTGCTGTAAGAGACAAGAACTTGCACCGTCTGTAGAGCCTGCAAGACTTGGTGCTTTTCTGCATCAGCTACCGTGGTATGACTATTGGATGAGCGATTGGATTTCTGTGTAGCAGCTGTTCTTTGAGTATTACATGTACCGCTTTCAGCCGTAGAAGGACCAGAGGAAGAAGACAGAGTCAGAGAGGTGGTTTGCTGAGATTGACTGTAAGTGCCATCCATGGTTAACTGATCGAGCGACCTAATGGGCATGTTTTTGGATGAGCTATGATACTTGTTCATTTGCCTGGTGTAGTAGGTTGAGATGACACTGTCCATTATATACAGCAACGAGATGCCGCCATCCGGGGACGAAGGATCGAGCGAATTAGCAGAGGTCATGTTGAGTGAGTCGAAGTTGTATTCAGGCATTTCTGGATTAGAGGCGTTGAATGACAAACGATCGGTTGACTTGAGAAGACTAGCCATACTCTCCTGGAGAGAGTAATGGGCTGTGCTGCTTGGTATTGACTTGTTAGCAGAGTCAGACTTTTCTGAGGTAGGTGGATTTTGATCTTGTTGTGTGAGACGCTTGGTCTCACAGACAGGATCAGAAGATTTCATGCTAGAATTCAAAGTGAGGGAGCCTTTTACTTGCACGACGGGTCTTGATTTCTGAGGAGGACGGTTTGTAGGTGTTTTGAAGATAGGACTAGGTGTTGAAACTGCTGCTAAGGCTGCTCTTGAAGGCGGCAAATGGAGTAGAGAGAGAAGGTTCGGTGAACGGTTACGGGAGTCTGCACGAGATTCAGCTCTATGGCGGTATATACTCCTCAGTGGAGGATACTTGAGCAGTTCTTTGTGCACCAGTAAACGCAGCAGCTGTGCTCCGGACAAGTCTGCCGAAACATCGAGCAACCCGACAAAATCACCATCAATTTCATCAGGTGTTGAAGGCGACTCATTCGTGCTAATCGGTTTGACCTCGCTAGAACTCGCTTCACCGGAATGACTGGTTTTGTGTTTCTTGCTAGGTGGCATTTTGAATGACTGAGACAGAGGAGTTGAAAGTGAAGGCTTTCTTGTGACGTGAACAGTCCTGATCTGGCTTGCAGCAACTGGAGATGAAGAAAGAAAACTTTCAGAAGAGGGAAAACCTTGTTCGATCTCAGGGCTGGTTCCTTTGCGCTTTGCAGATGAGAGAGTCGATTTAGACGTAGAAGAAGGAGCTGGTTGTGTGTGAATAGTGGGTCTTGTGCGGAGCTTCGATTGTAGCTCTTGCACTTCCTGTTTCAAGAAAGCAGTAGACGAGTTTTGAGCTTGCTTCTGTTTCTTCAACTGGTCTTCGAGGCTCTTTTGTCGAGAGTCGAAGCTGATCTTCATGAGCGCCATCTGCTCTTTGGCAATCCTCAACTCCTCCATCAGACGCTCTTTCTCGCATCTCAAAATCTTGTTCTCTCCATCCAAAACATACACACTGTCTTGTAAACTCACACTGCCCGAAGCACCATTCTGAGCTTTCGGTATGGGTCTTCCTCCATCAGCTCGACTAAGGCTACTACTACTGTAATCCAGATTTTCTTCAGCTTGTGACAGTTCGAACTCCTCCACAGCTTCTATCATGCCCCGTTCAAATTCATCGTCATCAAACGACGCGTCATCCTCGTCGACCTCTGCTTCAGGCGACAGCTTGCGCTTTCTAGGAGAAGAGTAGTCCGAACAGCTTTGCACGACTGACGCAGAGCTTGTTGAAGAGGCAAGAGGAGGATGGCGGGAAGGTGAAGAGCTGCCTTGGCTCTGCCCGTTACCACCAGCTGCAGCGTTGTACGTGAACCTGGGAGATTTCTTCATTGTACGTTATTCAAGAAGTGAGAAAAACTGGACAAAAGGCCGGGTCGAAGAAGAGAGAACACAACGGCTGGAGCACCACGAGGGCAAGCCGCCCATAGTAAAAATTAACCCTCTCATTTGAGAAACTTGAGGAAGCGAGAGAGTTAAAAACAGAACTGAGCTCGGACGAACGGAACTGGTGTTTTCGAGCTGTTCTTTTCGCCATGGCATTTGTTCGTACTCTCCCCAGAATAGGTCGGAGGCTGGTACGGTGGAATTCCACCGACCGAAGTGGAGAACTTCGTTTGCAGCTACTGACAAACGAGTATGAAGGTAAGTGTGGGTGCCGCCCTCCTGGGTCTTGCCTATGCTCTGATCATCATGGAACCTTATCCAGGGATTGCTGTTTTTAGAATGAACAGACCCGAAACAAGAAATGCAATGAGCAAGAATTTCATGAAACTGGTACGGTCGATCTCTGTGTCTTGTATATTGTGCTTTGTTGATGTAGTTTGAAGAACACATTGATTTTGTGAAGCACAATAAAAGCGTGAGAACAGTTATTGTGAAGAGTGACGTACCTGGAGCTTTTTGCTCAGGTGAGAAAAATTGGTCAGGTCTAAACCAGTAAATTAAGTATTATTTCTTATTTCCATTTCAGGTGCTGATTTGAAGGAGCGTCGTACAATGGCTGAGGAAGATGTACCGATGTTTGTCTCTAAGGCGCGGGCTCTGATCACAGAGATGTCAGAGCTACCAATGCCTGTCATAGCAGCTCTCGATGGGGTGGCGCTGGGTGGAGGAATGGAGATAGCACTAGCCTGTGATATTAGAGTGGCTGGTAAGTACAGAATATTGTAGAGCCAGTTTTTAGTAACTTTTACCATAAAACTTTCACAAAAATTTATCTTGATAGAAGTAAAAAATTTTAACTGGCAGGTACTGACAGAATTATAATAATTATTACAATTAATTTTTTTACAAGATACTGTTCCGTTTGTACATGCAAAGAAACAAGCTCTGTCTGTGCTGATCCGGTATGTTTGCAAAGATTCAAATTTATTATTGGTGATTTATCTTGTGCAAATCCATTAGTAGCACACCATATGCACAGCTGACTATTAATTTTTTGTAGAAAAAATTAAATGTATTGATGGTTGGTATGGAGTATAAGAGATCTAGGGGTGGGCCTGCCCGCAGCAATACCTTGTGTGTTTAGGCAGTGTTCTTGTACATTAGTAGAGATACCAGTTACCACTGCAGACCTAGAGCGCTGTGACTGCTTGCATTGACAAGAGAGTGACTTGAATTTCTTCGCGATTACAAAAATTAATTGTGATTGTGCAGCCCATTCTGTTGATCGTTTGCTGTGGCAAACATTGTATTGTTACTTTCAAACATCTTTTCCCTTTTGTTTCTACAGCTGACAATGCAAAGATGGGTTTAGTAGAGACAAGACTAGCTATCATTCCTGGTGCAGGTTAGTACTGACATAGCTTCACACTATTATTATTACATGATAGCGCATTACAAAAAAATATTTCTATCTATGCGAGTCCTGAGGAAAACTAAACTGTTGGATGTGTGACTAATTCTCCGTAGATTGCCATCAACTCATCCCATGTCAGTCCTGGTGCTACATCTTGGAGACTAGTCATAGCTTCATTGCCGTACAGCAGTAGACTGGAGGACACCATTGGAGTGCTCTCTTCTGTGCAGGTGATAGTCTGTGGCTCGAACAGCACCATGTCACTATTGCTAGCGCTCTCTTCAGGCTCATCCTGCTCTTCCTCCTCTTCTTCTTGGTGTTCAGGCTCGATCGAGTGACTACTGCATGCTTCTGCTGTTTCCCGTGTGCTGTTTGCTGGCTTGTTTCTGGCGACTCGGTAAGAGCACATGTCACATAGCTCAATAAACTTAGCTACTGCAGTGCGAGGAAGGTAGCAGAACTCTTTCTGGATCTATGGAATAGATATAATTATGTGTGAAAAATTAATGGGTCACTAATAAAGCAGATTGAGTGCATGATGAGTACATGAATGCACATTAATTTTGTCTGGTTTGTGGTTAAAAAGGCTGATTAAGAAGGAAAAATTATAGAGTAATAAACAACACTGTTAAGAACTAGAGGTCCCAGACTCCCAGGACCTCCCTTTTAACCACGTACGCTTACACTCAAGTATGTGTAAGTGTACGTGGTTAAAAGGGAGGTCCTGGGACCTCTAGTTCTTAACAGTGTTGTTTATTAATCTTACCATAGAGTATGTCTTTCTTATTCCAGCATGCCCCTTCTCGTCATTATGATACAGACCAATAATGAATATGAAATCCTCTAGTCTTGCTACAAGCCGATACTCCTGGTAGCCATCTTTGTTCACTTTTTCAGTTGCAGTAGGTATCGCTAGGCATGCTGCGCACGATCCGTCTGGTTGGAGCCGCTCAATGAGAAAGAATCCACTCTTCTTTACCCAGTACCTGAACCGCGACGTGCAAGGTCCTCCACGAAGAGATTCTGCAATTTCAGTGTACAGCGATGACCGTATTACAGCACTTCCTCTGCGCTGACATTTCTCCGGCCATGTCTCGTCAAGATACTGCGTGAATTGCGCATAAGCGATCACATTCTGCAACAGAGGATTGAGCAGGTGACTCGTCAAGCGGGATCCATCTGACGCGTTCTCGGCTTTCTGCTCGTCGGGATATGGCGGTTGAGTGGGTGTCAGTGCAGTGGGTATCGGCGGTAGCATGGACCCGCTGCTGCACTGCTGATAGTAGGTTGGATCTGCTGCTGTACTCGTGTACTGGTAGTTTGGGTGGTATGCTGGCTGCGTGGTAGTGGCGGGGGTGCTCAAAGTCTCCATTGAGCTCGGCTGCGGCGCTGCTGCTTCGTATGTTGCGAGCTCAGTTTCTGTGGTATCGCGCACTGGCATTCGCTGAGCTGTTTCGCAGACGTTTGCAAGGGCATTCAGTAGTTCTGTTGGATCCATTTTTGGCTGAAGCACGGGTGATGTCTGGAAAGTCGCTTGCTGCAGTAGTGGAATACGTTGACATGTGTGCGACGCGTAAAGCGTCTGACGCGTGACGTAACATTGCAAACCGTGAGACCACGCCTCCGGAGAAATGGCGACCTCGTATCGCTGTTTTATGATCAGGCAACTCCGGCCTGGTCTTTGCAGGCGCGCTTTCTCATCTGCTCATGAAAAGTTGGTGCAAGTCGAGACGAGAAAAGTTGGCGAGCACGAAGTAGCCGTGGTGACTCTGAACAACCCTCCAGTGAACAGTTTCACACTTCCTCTTTTGAATGAACTCAACACTAACCTGCGAGCTCTCAATTCCTCTCCCTCGATCAAAGGGCTGGTACTCTCCTCGTCCTCTCCCGTGTTCTCTGCCGGGATAGACTTCAACGAGCTCTATCAACCCAATCCAACTCGTCTTAAAACTTTCTGGGCTTGCATTCAGAGATTATGGAAACTCCTCTATCCGTCTTCTTTAGTCACGATAGCAGCGATTAACGGTCACTGCTTAGCAGGAGGGACTCTCTTAGCAACAAGCTGCGATTACCGAGTAATTCAGCAAGGGAAGCATAGTATCGGTGTGCCGGCGGTGAAAGTTGGGATGACCGCACCGTACTGGCTTCAGCGGATGCTAGTCGGACTAATCGGACAGCGACAGACAGAGATATCTACGCAGCAAGGGACTCTTTATAATCCGTCTGAGGCTCTTGGTATCGGTCTCGTGGATGAGGTGTACGAGGGTGAAGATCTTTTGGGTCACTGTCTAGACACTGTTCTTCCTCGTTACTTTGGTGTGTTTGAGGAAGCTAGGGTAAGGATGAAACTGGCTCTGCGCGGCGATCTGGTCGAGGAGTTTCAAAGGAGAGAGAAACAAGAGGCAGAGGAGTTTGTGCAGTATCTTTTGCAGCCGTCTGTACAGCAACAACTGGAGACATACATGAACTCACTCAAATCAACGAAAAACAAGAAAAAAGATTAAAAACAAGAATTTTATTGTAAATATTAAATTTTAGTATACAGTACAGAGTACAGAGAAGAGACACACTTAGATGTAAAAGGAAAAACAAAACATTAATAATTTATTTTTTTTAATTTATTTGTGAGAAAAAAATTTTGGGGGAGGATAATAATTTTGTCATTGACAAAAAAAATTAAATCTAGGTCAATGCTATCTCAAGTCATTTTCTGCACACTTAGGTGGAACCCAGCGTCTGCCTCGCCTGGTTGGAATAGGTAAAGCTAAGGAACTTGTTTTCACTGCCAAGATTCTCGATGGAGTGGAAGCAGCTGATATTGGACTGGTAGAGCAAGCTGTGACTCAGAATGAGAATGGAGATGCAGCTTATCTCAAAGCTAGAGAACTCGCCAAAGAAATTTGTTCCAAGGTAAGAACAGTGAATTTTTGAATTGTGCTGTCAAGTGACGTATTTCTCAGGGTCCTGTTGCTATTCGAGCTGCTAAGCAGGCTATTACATACGGCATGCAGGTGAGGGACACCGTTTGAATAAGTGCTGCCATTCAAATTCTGCAGACTGACATTGCTACCGGCATGAAGGTTGAAGAATCGTCTTATTCTAGTGTAAGTTATCTGTTGTGTTTCAGAAGATATAACACTGTGTTGTTGTGCAGGTGATTCCAACCGAAGACAGATTAGAGGCACTGAAGGCATTTGCTGAAAAGAGGACTCCAGTCTACAAAGGAAAATAGAAAAAATATTATTGTTTATTTCGAGGATCTGGGAGTGTAGTAAATTATTCGCGCCACACAAAGAAAGCGGCGCGCGTTTTAGCCGGCTGATTGCAAAAGGAGTGGTCGGCTAGGAGGTCGCCATGAAGCTTCTAGCTCTACTGTCTCTACTCGTTGTCGCAGTAGCGATTAGCTATGTGATAGCGGCTCCCTCCGATCTAATTCGTGAACCTCACAAGCACACGATCAGTTGGGAGACTGTCTTTGTCGGATCGGGCAAGACAAAGCTGAGTCATGCCGAGATCGAGTTCCCCCTCGCGTACCTGCAGCAGAAGACAGAATACTTGCACGCATCTGGGGGTCGCAGTAAGCGAAAGGTCTACGGAGAAGACAAGCGGATCAGAATAGACCCAAACACTCACGATTCTCAGTACACGGCTGTGGTAAGGGTCTCGACTGGGTGCTCTGGAATTCTGATTTCACCCAATCACGTCCTAGCTGCCGCTCACTGTGTGCACGATGGGGAAAATTACCTTCTCTCAGCCCGGCTGTTCCTGCGAGCTGGTTACCTCCGCTCCGATGGTCGAACACAGTGGTATTTCGTGAAGAAATTCCATGTTCCAGCTCAGTGGAGAAACAGAACTGACAACTCTCACCAGTACTCTGATTGGGCCGACTATGATTTCTCTGTTCTCGAGTTGACTAAGGACCTTGGTCGTACTCGGTCCTATCTTCAACCTGGTCTTAGTGAGCTCTATTGTGACAACAAACGCACACTGCATGGTGCCGGTTCTTCAATTCAGTTTGTCGGTTTCCCTGACGACAAGTCGAGAGAAGCAATGTGGTTAACTAAGACCGTTATCAAGACAGAGTCTCCTCATTTGCTGTACTTCACTGGAGCTGCTTGGCACGGCTCGTCAGGGGCAGCACTGTTTGCTTGGGAATACAACCACCGGACAGGTGAACAAGAGCAGCGAGTTGTAGGAGTACTGTCGGGGAACAGAGACACAGTCCCGTTTGCAAGTGTGCAAGGAAACTTCAATGTGGCTGTACGACTGAACGCCTTCAACCTTCTCCTGGTGTGTAAATGGGCAGGTATGACAGAAACCTGTAAAAACCAATACGCCGAATATCTCAACGAAAGGAGACTGAGCAATCTTTGTACCCGAATGTGACAAATCAAGTACAATTTTGATGATTAATGATACAAAATTTGACAGTGCATAAAGTTATAAGAACAGATTTTATAAACAATGTGTTGCTTTAGTTCTAGCTAAAGAGGGACCTAGTTGTACGTGGTTTGTTTCATTCTCGGGCCACGTAGTTCTACAGTTAACTGCGGGAGCCGTGGGATTGTATATCCTAGGACGCTGCACGCATTGGAAGATGTTGTACAGGGTGTATGGCTTGGTGTGTTGTGTCTCCTGTGGAAGGTAGAGTCTTAGCTTGTCCAGTAGAGCTCCTGCCCAGAAAGCATTGTTGGAAGGAAGACCGTGATACTTGTACCTGAATCCAGGTCGTGATCGTATGTGCCTAAATGAACAATACATCATTGTATTAGTGTAGACAACACAATCCACTCACTTAGTCAGTGTTATAAATTCCTCATAAGTCATCCAGCAGTCTGTTTTGGCTTTCACCTCAGCTACTCCGGTTGACAGACGCATCGTTTTAGGCCTCTTGCCTCCTCTGATTTCCTTGTATTGCCAGCCATAGCGACTCTGTAGTTCTTCTAGTGATGGACCAAGTACCATTGGCTTGTCGGGAACGAGGTCGGTGTATTTCATGAGGTGAAGACCAGCCTGTCTCATGTTGGCTCGGCACTCTCCTTTCCTTCGATCAGCAGGTAGCAACAGAGCTGTAGATACAAGTGATCAGAGCATGATCATACTAGTCTATGCTGATACAATACAGTACATACAGTGGAACCTCTCTAAGGCAGACACTATTGGGACCAACAAAATCGTACATTATAGAGAGGGTGTCCTCTGGTCAGAGGTTTATTATACATTATGTGGGTTATATTTGGGATTCTGTAAAATTAATGTCCATTATAGAGAGGGTGTACAAAAATTGATTCTCTGATAAAAAATTATTCTAAACACCTAGTGTAAACAGCTTTGATAGTCACAAGGCTAACAAACTGCTTATTGCTTATAGTGATGAGGTGCCATAAATCAAGAGTGAAAAAAATTTTAAACTAATCTATTACCTGACGCATTAGTCGCATTAGTGCATGTGACACTACATGTATACTAAATCTCTATGGTTTTATCGATTTTACCAATGAAGTGAAAATGGCTAGTTTCTCACCTCTCTCTGCTGTTTCTCTGTTCAATGTGATGTCATGTTCACGACAGAACGTCATCAAGTTGTCGAACTGCCTCAGTGCCTCTCGTTTGTACTCGGCCGCCCATTCTCCACTCTGTCCTTCCATAGTGCTCCTCCATTGTCCTATGCCCTGACTTGAAAAACCAGGCTCCAATTTTACATACACGTACTCTTCGCTCTTAGGTGCCTGAGACTTAGGTGCTTCGTCGAAAGATTCGTCAGCAAAGAGAAGTTGGTCTGGCCGACTTCTTACTCCCGTGTCATCATTCGTGATGTGCTTCTCGATCAAGGCAGTGAAAGCACCTTTGAGGAACACCTGATAGTCAATATTACCACTTCTTTTCTTCTCTCTGATCACAGCAGTGAGGATTAGATGTAGTGTCTCGTCTTCTTCATCGAGTGGGGCCTTCAGCCGCTTCAAGATAGCTATCAAGTTGTCGGCTGTGATGAGATGATCTCGAGCCAAGTCTTGGGCTACTAGGAAGTCTGCTAGCCTTTGTCGATTTGAGCTGACAAACTTCTCTAGTCTGATGGCGTCCTTGAGCAGTCTCCGCCTTATTCTCATCCTCATTCTTCTTGTCTCTAATCCAGCCGCCTGCTCTTGAGTGAGCCGCCCAGAACGACTCTGCAAGAAGCAAAAACAATAAAAAATAAAATCAGAATATGCATTGTTGTCGAAAATGAAAGAAGACAAACAATAATAGCAATTAAACTTGTGTAAAATTATAATGCATCGCAGAACATTCGAAATAGTCTTTGTGCATTATGATCAGTAAAGGCAAGGTGTTAAAAAAATGCATCTTAACTGCAAGCAATTCTAGGAGTTCTCTGAGGTGTTGATTCCTGCCCGCCCAAGCCATTACCAGACTACTCGACACACACAGCACATGCAAGAGACAGCATTAGAATTTTAAAATACCAGTTGTTTTACCTCAGACGTGTGATCTTTGTTCTCGATTCGCGATTGCCTCAGCCGGTTTTTCTCTCTCAGCTGAGCAAGCAAGTGCTCTTCTGCTGGTGTGCGATTCTTGGAGCAGAGCCATCGCTCGTTGACTCCCATATCCTCAAGCCCCTCTCTGATTCGCATTCGTTCCTCCACCCACTCGCGATAGTCTGCCTCTGTGAACTCTGAAGGTTTGCGAGGACTTTTGAGTGCCTCGTCTAACTTAATCTCCTGCTCCTGCTCTTTGTCTGGTGGTTGCAGTACGCGGGAGGGATGAACACGGGGCTGCCATTTTGGAGGACTGTACTGAGATGCCTCAAATACTCTTGTTCTTGTCAGCGGAGCATTGCCGAATAGTCGTATTCCAATGCGAAATAGATGCGACGGTATCAGATCGCGCTGCTTGTAACGTTGCAGCCGTTCCTCCATAGGTAGGTAGTCGAGGGGCAGTTGGAATAGCCGCCGCAGGCCATAGTCCTTCTGCAACTCCATTATGTAGCATCTGCAGCCGTTTCTATGACAACCGACAAGCCGCCCACGCATTTCAATGAATAATTAATTATACTTGTACCAGCACATTACAGTAGAAGAATTTAGGATCTGAAATTCTCGCTGACCAGCAGGGAAAATAAAGCTTTATCCTTATACAATAAAGGAAATGATTGTAGACTCTGAGAGAGTAATTGAGGGATGAGTTCCTGTAAAGCAGCGGCAGAGGAAAGAAAACAGGAAGGTGCCAACTGCACCCCATACTATGGAACCCTAGCCCTCCATACTTAACAGAAAGAGAGGCCTGCAACCATGTGAGACTATCAGATGACAGCTGGACATAGGTGACAGAGCCTAAGAGAGAACAAAGCAAAGAGCCGTACTCACTGAGACTATAGGGTGCAAGAAAAGCAGGAGCTGTAAGAAGCGTCTTGGTATGGAAAAAGAATGACGTAGAGGCATCATGAGTTGAGAAATGATGCAGCCTTCTCCCATTAACTGAAGAGAAGAAATCTCTGGATGACCAAGTCAACACTGTCAACATCACCAATAGGGGAACCCAGGGGACAAGCTGAAGAAAGACGTGCACCAGCTGGGAGCTCAGGAAGACGTATGTCTGTGATAGCATCATAGAGGTGGAGCAAATTATCTCATATTAGGAAGAGCCTTAATTTAATCAAGAGAGCCCCAAATGATCTGCTCTTGTGATCAAAGTAATGACTTCCATCAGCTCATCAAGATGGTCACCAATAGTAAATAATAGGAAACACAGAATTCTGAATTGAGATTGATACAGGCCCAAGAATGGTCGCAGAGGACCAAGAGAATCACCCTCAGTGCTGAACACCTTCAGCAGATTGAATGGTCTGGGCTTCCCAGAAGAGAAGAGACTCAGCTCATGATCAATACTGGAGGAGTGAACAGATGGATAAGAGATCATGACAAAGACTGCAGCGTATCAATTCGGTGGAGGGAGTTAAATGCATTCTTGAAAAATAATTTGCATTGAGCAATGCACATTAGTTGAAGGCATCTGATTCAGGTAAAGTCTTGCACAATAAACAGCAGCTTCACCACCTTGAAACATAATTGACGAGGAAAGAGCAAAAGCAGACAATTAGCAGAAATTCATAAAAGCAGAGAATCATGCATTAATTTTTGCATGCATGGAATGAATATACACATGCATGCAGTTTTATGCACAGCAGCCTGTGGATTTTTGTAAACACTGATCATGAATTCTCAATAACAATGTGCAATATAATAGCAGCAACCTTCCTTAGCTGCTATTGCTAAAGTGCTGACTCACTGATTTGCCTCCCACGCACCGTACACGTCAGTATCCGGTACACGTATACGGTGACGTGTAACGATTTCGTGTTTTTACAAAATCCTGTCCTCGGTGTGTTCTCTCCGCGAGTATCAAGGTCATATCGGGTCATAGACAAAGATAGAAAGCTATATACAAAATGCCGAGCATCGAATGGACTGCCGTGGCGTACTTCTTATACGGTGAGGTCTTTCTCACGTTAATTCTTATCCTACCGATTCTCAGCGCTTCCACGTGAGTTTCAACACTTGCTGCTCACCTAGCTGTGACCTTTTGCGCATTATTTTTTTGTTTGTAGATGGAAAAGAATATTTCGTATGAAACTATTTTCGTCTGTGAAACCAGCCTGGAAGACTCTTTTCTTTGCTATTTTATTGGTGATCATTGTCTTGTTTGGAGGTTAGTTCAACAAGAATGTGGTACCGTAGCACTCACTTGATACCTTCTCTCTTTATATACAGATTCTGTGCGTACAATGGTAAAGTATGGAGGTGATTTGCCCCTAACAACCACCATGACTCTCGACGCTAAGCTGGAACGAAATTTGAGACAGTGTCGAGGACAAAGGAACTTTTACATCACGGGATTCAGTCTATTCCTGATGTTGTAAGAACCTGTCTTCACTGCCTCTACTCTCTCTCTCTCTCTTTCTCTCTCTCTCTCTCTCTCTCTCTCTCTCTCTCTCTCTCTCTCTCTCTCTGTCTCTCTGTCTCTCTCTCTCTCTCTCTCTCTCTCTCTCTTCACTCCACTCACTCCCTCCCTCCCTCTCTTTACTACTTCACTCATCCCGTTCTGCGTACTCTAAATATCTCACTTCCTTGAACCCTTTCTGTGTTGTAAAGCTTCCTAGTCTTATGTTTTTGCTTGATCGGATGTACTGTACATGTGGCAGTCCAAAATAGGCCTCCTGCCCCTCCCTAGGTCACATGACCTGGTTGATGAGTGGGTGTGGTTTTTAGAGACTGCTAGAGTAATGTCGGTCAGTCGCCTCCTGCAGTAGTGGTAGCCATGGGTTACTGTTCTGACAGGAGTGAACCAGCACCGAGACATAATCCTATCTCGACGTGTGTGTGTGTGTTTGTGTGTGCGCCTCTTTATCATTCATCGTCTCTTCAGCATTATATATCGCCTGATCACCTTGTTGTCGGAGAGAGCTTCCCTAGAGGCAAAACATGAGGCAGCTATGGCTCAGGCTCGTAATGCTAGCAGACAGCTGGAACAACGATTGCAGGATGCTCTTTCAGGAGGAAAGGTGAGGAGAAATAACAAGTGGATTGTGTATGTTGTGTGCATGCATTTCAAGAATGTGTTCTTGACTTGTTATGTCTGTGTTTGGTTGGTGTTTGTACATGTATTAGGATTTTAGCTTTCATGTTTGTGATGCTCTTGTTTCAGTTGCTTTCTCTTTCCTTCTAGAAGGATGATGGTGATGGTGATGATCCTGTAGCACAGAAACAGAAGACAAAGGACTATCTCGACCGAATCCGTGAACTGGAAGGAGGTAATGACAAGCATCGTTTGTATGTTCAGAAAAATGGATTTTGGTAGGGGATAAATGTGTCGCAGTCCTCCACAATAGGCCTCCTGCCCCTCCTCAGGTCACATGACCTGGTTGATGAGTGGGTGTGGTTTTCAGGGACTGCTAGAGTAATGTCGGTCAGTCGCCTCCTGCAGTAGTGGTTGCCATGGGTTACTGTTCTGACAGGAGTGAACCAGCACCGAGACATTATCTTGGCTTGACTTATGTGCGTTGATAAAAAAATCACCCGAATAGTCTTAAGAACAATAATTATTATTAGTTTCGTGATTCAAGAGAGACAATGCCTAATAAAACCCTGCTAAATAAACTATGCCTAGTACAGACACTGAATGGTTTACTTAGTGTTTATATTTTAACTCCTAATTTATATGCATGTTCTACGGGTGCTCAGCTATAATATAGTGAACTTTGCTAGCAATGATGATTCAATTGTGGTCACTTTGAGTAATTTTGCTATTGTAAACTGCGAAGAAGTTTTCTAAAGTATTATACCATAATATTTAGTGTTTACGTGCCTCAAAGGCATCGCTTTCCAACTTGTGTTAAAGCACAGATGAGCCCGAGTAAGTATTCAATAAACAGTTGTTTACTTTGACGCTGTAGTGCTGTTATTTTAAAGCTTCATGAGATAGTTAGAGATTAAAACTATGTTAGTACGTACTGATAGATAGGATTGCGTGCTATCTTGCTTTAACTGTTACTTACCTGAGTGACTACTAAAGCTAAGCCTATGCCAGCAGTGTAAAACTGTGATTACACTGGGTTTTATGGTTTTGTGGTTTGGCTTTTTGTCGTTGATTGCCTCATGTGTATCTGCTCCAATCTGATTGGATAGCTTGTACAATTGTATTCATAGCGTGTTCTGTTTACTGATCATGAACTATGAATTTTGTTTGTGTGTGCAGAATTGAAGACAGCCAAATCCGATCGAGATGCTATGAAGTCTCAATCGGAGTCTCTCTCTAAAGAATATGATCGAGTGTCTAGTGAATTACAGAGACTACAAGTAAGAGATTTACTGTTTGTATCTGTTCTACCATTTATTTCTTTTTTTACAGAAGGAAAGTGACGATGACAGCAAAAAGGAGCAGTAGAATTAACTAGATCTACATGTAGTAGAACCATTAAACATTAAAACAGTTTGATCTTCTTAAATTTCCTACACTACTGTGTAGCATAATCATTGCCCTAAACAACCGGCCCTAAAATTAATATTGATTTGGGTGGATACCATGAATTTGATCTCTTCATGACAGACGCTACTGGTTCGTGATCATGTGCTTGACTTGGTTGTGGTCTGTGCTCACGTACGTTCTATTGATCCAAATATTGCTTGCTACTCTCTGTTGCTGCTTCCCGTCTTGTTTCTTGAAAGGGTAAGAGATGCCTAAACGTGAATACAATGTATATGCAATACTCAACAGCTGGAGAGAATGTAAGAACATGACGGATGAGCATTGCCGCACGGTCTTCTGGTGGTCATGTGTTGTAGTTCACGCAATCCTACTCTTGTGTAAGTATAAACCTTTGATTCGAGCTGCAGATATATAATTTTTTTGCAGTTGCATATCTGCTCACCTGGATGACAAGTGATGTACCGGCTGATATAGAGACTGTGCTGTCTACTGATCCATTGGACAAAGAGTTAGTGAAACATTTCTTCGACTATCATGCAGCATGGGACAACGTTTATATTGCTGCACTTTCATTGCTTCTATTTTTGTAAGTACAATCACATGATGCGAAACCTAGGCATTTTGTCGTCAATAATAATTATGCAGAGTGATAGATCGATTGTTGAACATGAGCAAAGTTTTTCTCAAGGCAAACAAGTATGATGGAGTGAAAAATTGTAAGTTCGTGTACAATAAACATTGTAGCAGATAATCAAAAATAATTTCTTTTCAAGCAGTTATGGACGAAGAACCCTGAAGATACTAACTTTTAAGTACATGCACATGTGCTTCATCACTAGGTTCCACCTTATCAGTGAGAGTGTTTTTTGTTTTTTGACAGAAAGAATTGAGCCTAGGGATGAGGCTTAAGCAGTAGATCATTCAGGTACTAGGTACTTATACTTGTCTTCTCCTTCCTCATCAGCTTGATGGTGTTTGATAGTATCGGCTGGTGAGAGTGGATGCTCTAGAGCATATCGAAGCTGATCGAGTGTGGTGAAAGCACTGCTGTGTTGGCTGCTGTGCTGTGGTGGTATTGGTTCTTGTCCTGTTGGTAGTGGACTGGTGTCTGTGCTCTCGGTCACGGCTGGTAGTGGGTCGGAGTCTATGTTAGCAAGAAGTAGTTGGCACACATCATGATGGTTGTTATCAAGGGCATAGTCAAGTGGTGTCATACCAGCTGAATCAATAAGAGAGGATTGAGCGCCTGATGCTAGGAGAAGCTCAGAAATTGCGAGAGAACCATTTTTGGTAGCTCCATGCAGAGCAGTTGCTCCAAATATATTCTGGATATTCACATTAGCTCCTGCATTTAGCAGAACAGAAACACCTTCTTTATATCCATAATGTGAAGCAATCATGAGAGCAGTGGAACCTTCATTATTTTGTGCACTAGGGTCAGCACCAGCTGAAAGTAATAAAACAGGTATCGAAGGATCCATCGTGCAGCCACTGTGTTTAACACAAGCAAATGTAAGAGCTGATGCTTTATTTATTCCGATTATGTTCGGATCTGCTCCATGAGCAAGAAGAAGCTCCACACCTTCTGTTATTTGATTATAGCAAGCATAATGAAGTGCTGTAGTGTTGTTCTGGTCTTGTATATTAGGATCAGCTCCGTGAGTAAGAAGAAAGTGAACAATTTCAGAGCGATTGCTGCGACAAGTACACATGAGTGAAGTCACACCGCCTTCATTTGGTGCATCCACTGGAGCCCCTGCACTGACAAGATACTGGACAATACCTGTGTGACCGTGTATTGTAGCAATAGCTAGCACTGTTATTTCTTCCCCTGGAATGACAAGCAGAGCTCCAGACTCAACTAGTAGCTCCACTAAATCTATGTTGGGTGCTACTAAGCTACACACGACTTTCAGAGCAGTGCTAATCGACTTGTCAGTGACTTGAGCATTAACAACTGCTCCAGCATCAAGAAGCAGTTTAGCTATTCTGAAAGAATTGTTTGCGCAGGCAAGAATAAGAGGTGTGGTTTCACTTGTCGAAGTGTAATTTGGATCTGAACAAAGAAAGAGTAAAATCTCTACAGCCTCTGTACAATCAGCAGTAATGGCTTGTATCAGTGCTGTGTTCAAGTCCGTTTCCGTTTCTTCTTGCCTCTCCAGAATGACAGTGTCTCCTATACTCAGGCTCATAACTCCAACATGTTGCATAAACAGCACCTTCTCTTGGGCTTGAGCAGTTAGAGATGCAATCATTGATTTACGAGTATACCATGTTACACAAATGCATCCTTGTTTCACACGAATGTTAGTAAGAGCACTCGAGTTGGCTTCGAATATATGATCAACGAACCTCTGAAATCGTTTGATAGTTACACTGGGCCAGAAGCCAGTCAGCTTGAAGATGACTTGTGGCATATCTGGTGAGCTAGATAGATTAAGAAATTCAACTTCCTTTAACAGAGAGATTTCAGCCGACTCAGTAAATTCCTTCAGCATACTCTCATACTCTTCCAACTGCTGTTTCAGAGGCTTGCTGATGAACTTCTCAATGATGTCTTTCAGAACAACAGTGTTGAATAAACAGAAGTGTGGTCGGATCTGCTGGAGAAGATCATCAATACTAGAAACTTTTGACAACTCTCCATCAAGGTCAAGACGAATGTCCAGAAATCTCGTCAGTTTTTTCAATGTCACTTTTGTCTTTTCCAGACACATCTTGAGGTTTGTGACCAAAGAAGCGTATTCTCTCTCTAACGTTGAAAGACGAACTACAAGATTCTTGTCGAGAACCACTCGAACAGTTGATGAGGCGAGCTGCTTGGACGAGGGTACTAGCGCCACGCAACGAGAACGAACCTTTTCAGCCAGTACAGTTTCACCTAACTTTACCAGAGCTGCTGCGATCAGTTCCCACGAGGCATTTGGTGTTCGCTTCATCCACACGTCGAACAATTCTGCTCTGCATCGCGCTGATCCTTGGCTCGAAGACTGCTTCTCTATTTGCGCGAGATCTTTCTTTGGGACGCCCATGTACAGCCCTAATATGTACCAATCAGTAACTTCAGCTGTCTCCTCCAAGAAGCTGAGTAGACAGAGCTCTAGTGAAGACATTTCCGTCAAGGACCGTTAGGGCTCAGGCTCGTGATCAATCAAGTGTTCCGTGGCCTGATCCGGCGGTCAAAGGCTTCCTTGACGTCATTCAGTGATTCACCCGCAAAATTAATTTATGACAAAGAGGTTAGGCCTCGGTCACACTACGATAGCGATGACGGCAAATCACTGCGATCACGGTCACGACAGCAAATGCACGCGGTCACACTACCAAAGATGGACGCCTTGCTGTTGTACCGTCTTGGCTGACTACCGCTTTGCTACTCGCCTTTGCCAACTAACAAGGGTTTCGAGAGTGTACAGTTCACTGTATTTTAAGGCATGAGTGCTTTTTTCGAAGCCAGCAAGCTGATCGTCGGCCCTTCTTGACACGGACCACGACGCTCCCGCCGGTTTTCCTCACGATCACCAGTTTGTCAGTCTCTCAGTAGAGCTGTTAGATCATTTTTGTTCGATATTTGGTTGTCTTGGGATTCTAGCATGCACATTTGGCTCGATACTAGCTTTGTCGCAGTCATAACAGCTGTCGCAGTCGTAATCTTGGGCTCCAATGGAGCGACAACGTCTACTGTACGACTATGGCACGACAACGAATATAACGGACATACCCGATAGGGGGTTGTCATCCGGCTCCACGCACAGGCCGGAAATACCTCCACTCACAGGCCGGAAATAGTCAGACCTTGTCATCCGCCTACTCCACGCACAGGCCGGAAATCTCAATCACAGGCCGGAAGCTTCCATAAAGCTCCACCAAAGGTAGCACTATCTGGAGATTGCTTGGAAGATAGCTGATGCTCCTTGGCAGTCCTTGCTCCTGATGCTGGCGCTGCCCTTTAGCCGTCTTCACGTGTAAGTTATTACTGTACGTATACCTAGTCTCCATACTATAATGTGTAGTGTATGTTGTGTGTGTACGTGCCTACATAGATAGTAAAGTAATTCAGACCTCCCTAATGTCAAAATGCAATGTGTGCATGTACTATGTACATCATGATACTATATAGAGCAAGGTTGATACAATGTAAATAGATGCCTAGTCGATGTGTAGGCATTAGAGGGTTAAGCATTTTGTTGTGTACGTAGATCAATATGTGTGTCGTCAATAGCATGACTGTCTTATCCCAGTCTCTTCCTCTTCTCTCTCTCTCTGTCTGTCTGTCTGTCTGTCTCTCTCTCGCTCTCTGTCTCCTCAATAACCAGTTGCTATACCATATTGTGTGTTGCAGGGTGGCTTCACGTACCAATAGCCGATTCACTTACATAATATGTACTCATGGTCTCTCTCACACACTTCATCTCTCAAAATATGTCTGATTGACTGCACTGATGAGATCCGATAGATCGAAACAGTCTGATAACTCATGTTGTCGACTGTCTGCAGTTTCAGATTCTATGTTTCTGTTCTCTCTTGTCAATTTTTATTTTGTTCAGCAAAAATTAATGTGTTCAAATGTATATCTGATCATACCATTGTTTCAGCTGTGTTCTATTAATAATGTATTTCACATGTACACTAGCCTCGTCCCCAGGCCACATCCTCCTTCCTCGTTCATCTCCTCAGCAGTGGGAGTGGCCTGGAGGCGAGGCTAGTACTATACATGAGATAAACATGTAGTACAGAGGTATCACATTATTATAGCATGTGAGACATTGCTTTGAGTTTGACAAACATGAATCAAATGACTTGTATGTGAACTCTGTGATGCAGTTGAATGAGTTTCGTACTGTGTAGCTGGTCAGCTTTAAGTTAGTGTATAGTGCAACGAATATTCCTGTCTCTAGGCAATAAGGATGGAGAATCATTCTATGGTAAGGTAAGCATATCAAGAAGCCAATTGAACACCATTATTATTATTATTATTATTATTATTATCAACAAGCAAAAAAACACAACAAAATACAGTAGATAAAACATTACGAATTTATGAGATGACTTTATTATTATTATTATTATTATTATAGACATATTGATGTTACAAACTGTTTTTTGTAACCTTAAAACACACTCCAGCTTCGACCCCTTGTCAGGCAGACCACACTGGCGACACAGACTACGCACTACTTCAACCTGCATAGAATTGTTCCATTAGCTACAAACAATCATACTACTAGATGCATAACATTGTGTGCTATGTTAGGCCAATTGCAGTAATAACAATTTTACTGATTAACTGATACATTTATAAATAAAGGACACTACCGGTGTTTGATATTATCTTTATTGTAAGCATTGTACATCAAACTAGAAATACTGGCAGCACGTACATACCTGGATGATGATGGTAGTATCAACAGAAAAAAATTAGGTCCAAGTACATGTATAATAATTTTAAAATATACTTCAGGTAATAATTGCCTGTTTTGGTAGCAGAATGATCCTATCTCACTGCATACCGGCTGCATGTTGGGAAACTATTCCAAGTTTTTTCCAGAAAGAGCTTGTCGACAAACCAACACTCCTCTCAACTGAATAGAACTGATCATGCATACGTACACATCATTACATTGCTGAATTGTACATTCATTCTGACACACACTGCACTGATGAGATCCATGCAAGAAGATCGAAATGAACAATGTGTTGTTGTTCATCTGCAGTTTCAGTCATTTATTTTATGCTATTTTGTTCTTCGAGAAGGAACATCAAGTTTGTAGTTTTTGAGTATATAGCTACTCAGCAACCGAGCTACTGCACAGTTTACTCTGTAAGAGCAAAATCTCTGCACTACGTAGAGATAGAAAGAGCATTATCATAGACATAAGTATGCTTAGAGTGAACTTGTGTAGTAATCTATCGAAAATGCTTTGATGGCACTAAAATTAATAAAGAAATTTACAGCGGTTTTGAGTGATTGTGGACCTAAGTTGAATTGTATATAATAGTAGAACATAAGAATGAAGTATACTATGTAAGTTCTATACTGCATTGTTGCACTAGTACAATTGGTTTAGCAGTAAGTATTCTCACTACACTGTTATTATACTATTGTTAATTATAGTGTACTATAACAGAGCCCTGGACTTGGTGTGTGTACAAATAATAATTATTTGCTGCATGTGTTATGCATGACTCCTCTGTGTCTGTAGTTGTAACTTGTGTATCGCTATGTGTAATGATTGTGTGTGAAACAGTGTTGAAGAACCGAAACTCAATAACATTTGTACTTTGCAAGCCATTCTCTCTCACCAAACACATGCTACTATCAATTTTACTGGATTGGTACATGTGCCGAGGTAGTGACCAGTACTAATGATAGTTTAGTGCTGTTTTAAGCATTCATGTATTCTGTTACTAGTAATGCAGTATGTAACACTACTATCTAGACTGCTGTGATTAATTTTGCACTGCAGCAGTGCAGCAGCTAGTACAACAGCAGCAGTGCAGCAGCTAGTACAACAGCAGCAGTGCAGCAGCTAGTACAACAGCAGCAGTGCAGCAGCTAGTACAACAGCAGTGCAGCAGCTAGTGCAACAGCAGCAGTGCAGCAGCTAGTACAACAGCAGTGCAGCAGCTAGTGCAACAGCAGTGCAGCAGTGCAACAGCAGCTAGCATTGTCTGGGGATGCCAGCAATGTTCATTTCTTGACAATATTACTAGGATTTTTATCCAGACACGCAGAGCTATCATTAATCCAGTATTTCAAGCCTTTATCGTCGTCATGAACTAGCAAAGAAAACAGAATATGGTGACAGAGTCAGACAAGTCGAAAATGGATCTTTTACCCCTCTTGTTTTCTCCACTACTGGTGGCATGGGAAGAGAGGCAACACAATTTTATCAACATTCAGCAGATCAAATAATTATTATTGCCGATCGGCAATGATATGTAGTGATGACCTCGAACTATTATATATAGAATTCTCACAACAGTATACCCTGGCTTGGTTAAGATGCTCGTCATCCTTCTCTTTCATCCTACATTCAGCCGTAACTTGTATTCGTGGCAGCTGTGCAACACGTCATTATCTCTGACAGACCACTTGTAGTTATAGAATGCTGCCTTTCCCAGGCTGGCTAATTTGCTATTCATTTCATTTAGTTATTCATTTCTAGCTATTATTTCACCCTTATTGTAAGTATTCACTAACCATTGCTCTCTTGTATTGTGTATGATAAAAAAATTGTGTGATGGATTGAGTTCAGTTCTTTGCCCTTGTTATTGTTCACAAAACATAATTAAACAAGGATAATAATTATTTCTTTAATGTTAAGCTGTAAACATTACACAAATTTGATTTTATTGTTAATGCTATATCATTCCCAAAGAGCACTGCAATTAGCACTAGATAGATGTGACCGAATGCAACTAAAGGCAGGCAATAGTAACAAAACCTGTGGTAAAGTATAGAGGCATGAGTGATCATACAAGTCCAGATGAACCAGGCTGTATTGATGGAAACATTTATTTCTGATCTGGGGCTTGAGTCATAGCCTAATCACACAGACCACAGGAACATACGGGCCTTCTCCTGGCAGTGATAATAATATGCTAATTTCAGTCTGGTTCAGTCTGATTGGTAGTGCAAAACACCACTGAACTACCTACCATACCAGTGCAGCACTGTAGTAGTACGTAGTGATAGTATGTTTAGTGAGAGATAGTTAGTGATAGTTATGTGTTCTCCTTGATTAGTGCTGTTATCAGTCACCAAAACACTGTGACTACTACTAATAATCATAATGATTTGCATCCTGCATGCATCTTATGATGCATTAACTTTTAGTAATAATTAAGCGTTGAGTTTTATGGTAAAACTATCTGAACCATGCTGAAATACGTAGTTGTGAGCATGTAACATATGTTCAGTGCTGTTTTAGTCTCAGATGTAGCTAGGTATTCTACTTAAAAATTGTATTGTTGATAAGACAAGGGAAAAAGCTATATGCATGCACATACGTAAGTTTGATCGCCTGGATAAACTATTTCGCCATGAGGTAGGTGCATCTGTTGGGTCTACAGTGATCACTCTCTTGATTGCATTTAACTGGTGAAAATTTGCTGCCTACTGGGAACGCTGGCATCTCCTGAAGTTAGACAAAATGATCAAAGCGTGTGACAGGTAGCATGGAATCTACAACGGCGATTTGATGGAGTTCTGATAGACAAGCAGCTAAAAATATCCTCTGCAAATGTACAACATCCCAGCAACTACTCTACACAGGCACGTACAATAATTATGGAGAAATATAGGACAGAAACAAAAGCAACAAATTATGAATTTAATAATAATGGTGTTCAATTGGCTTCTTGATATGCTTACCTTACCATAGAATGATTCTCCATCCTTATTGCCTAGAGACAGGAATATTCGTTGCACTATACACTAACTTAAAGCTGACCAGCTACACAGTACGAAACTCATTCAACTGCATCACAGAGTTCACATACAAGTCATTTGATTCATGTTTGTCAAACTCAAAGCAATGTCTCACATGCTATAATAATGTGATACCTCTGTACTACATGTTTATCTCATGTATAGTACTAGCCTCGCCTCCAGGCCACTCCCACTGCTGAGGAGATGAACGAGGAAGGAGGATGTGGCCTGGGGACGAGGCTAGTGTACATGTGAAATACATTATTAATAGAACACAGCTGAAACAATGGTATGATCAGATATACATTTGAACACATTAATTTTTGCTGAACAAAATAAAAATTGACAAGAGAGAACAGAAACATAGAATCTGAAACTGCAGACAGTCGACAACATGAGTTATCAGACTGTTTCGATCTATCGGATCTCATCAGTGCAGTCAATCAGACATATTTTGAGAGATGAAGTGTGTGAGAGAGACCATGAGTACATATTATGTAAGTGAATCGGCTATTGGTACGTGAAGCCACCCTGCAACACACAATATGGTATAGCAACTGGTTATTGAGGAGACAGAGAGCGAGAGAGAGACAGACAGACAGACAGACAGAGAGAGAGAGAAGAGGAAGAGACTGGGATAAGACAGTCATGCTATTGACGACACACATATTGACCTACGTACACAACAAAATGCTTAACCCTCTAATGCCTACACATCGACTAGGCATCTATTTACATTGTATCAACCTTGCTCTATATAGTATCATGATGTACATAGTACATGCACACATTGCATTTTGACATTAGGGAGGTCTGAATTACTTTACTATCTATGTAGGCACGTACACACACAACATACACTACACATTATAGTATGGAGACTAGGTATACGTACAGTAATAACTTACACGTGAAGACGGCTAAAGGGCAGCGCCAGCATCAGGAGCAAGGCCTGCCAAGGAGCATCAGCTATCTTCCAAGCAATCTCCAGATAGTGCTACCTTTGGTGGCGCGTTTGGTGGAGCTTTATGGAAACTTCCGGCCTGTGATTGAGATTTCCGGCCTGTGCGTGGAGTAGGCGGATGACAAGGTCTGACTATTTCCGGCCCGCCTGTGAGTGGAGGTATTTCCGGCCTGTGCGTGGAGCCGGATGACAAGTCCATATGACATACCCGGAGAAAATGACGTCAATCTTGTCGTTGTCGCCAATTTTATCGTAGTGTGACCGAGGCCTAAAAGATAATAAATTATTAGTTACCAGAGCTGCTGCGATCAGTTCTCACGAGGCATTTGGTGTTCGTTTCATCCAAACACCGAATAATTCTGCTCTGCATCGCGCTGATCCTTGGCTTGAAGTCTGCTTCTCTATGTGCGCGAGATCTTTTTGTGGAACGCCCATGCATGTACACGCCTAACATATACCAATCGGTAACTTCAGCTGTCTAGCCTGTCTCCTCCAAGAAACTTAGTAGACAGAGCTCTAGTGAAGACATTTCCCGCCAGGGCTCAGGCTTCTGATCACTGCATGCTCCACCTCAATGCATGTGTAGTCTAACTGAACATTTCACAGCCTTCATGGTTTTGTTATGTAGTAAATAATTTGTAATATAATCAGCGAATATAATTATACAATTTGACCAGTACTATAATTTTAGCGATTATGATGCTATTGGTAAATTCGATAAGATTGGTACCCTCTAATAATACGTAGTATATAACATCAAGGGCGTATGGAGTCATAAAGGTATAGTGCATGTAAATTAATAATCCCAACTTACATACATGTAGGTGAGTGATAAAGAAGAGGTATAATATCAAATAAAAACACAGGACTGGTTTTAATACAGGACAGGACTGGTAATTTGGACAGGACTGGTATTTTAACAGGACTGGTATTTAAGGACAGGAGACTGTAGGACAGGACTGGTAGGACAGGACTGGTATTTTAAAAACATTTTTAATTAATAAAAATGCAAGAGATTGGTACATGTGTCGAAAAGTATGGAAACAAGATTGTGAAAAGTAAACAAGATTCAAGTTAAAATAAAAAGGATCGTAACAATAACAGTGTAATGCTACCTCCGTATTACAACTATCGAAAGCAATTAATTTAGGGAGGTAGCATTACATTGCTATTGCTACAATCCTTTTAATTTAAATCTTGTTTGCTTTTTAAAATCTTGTTTCCATACTTTTTCGACATTTCCCAAGCTTAAACTTTCACCGCCAGAGAGCATGGGGCGAGGTTACCAGCACACCTCTGATTTTCTGTATAGTTGTCATTGCTTGTGAATCATTTTGAGTGACCTAATGGATTTCCCTAGCTAGGTAAGTTTAGCTGATCAGTGTGTGCTTGGTTTATGCATCACTGTTGGTAGTGTTGCTTTCTATACTTTCACGACCAATTAATGTTTTAGCATTGCAGTCACAAAGTTCATATTAACTACCAGTACTGGTATATTCCTGTCCCTAGCCTAGGCTCGTCGTGAACGGCCATCCATAATAATTAACCCACGCAATTCGGAGGGGACTAAAGTAAAAGATACCCTTGATGGGGCCAATCCTGCTGCTAACAGATAAGCATCCGAGGTGAAAACTTCAATGCTGCGATAACAGAGCTTAAATAACTGAGATTCTTTCCTTAATGTGTTTTTCCAAATGCTACCTTTCTTGCAAATTTGTGTCACGTTCTTGCAAGAAGCATAAGATTCAGTAAGGATAGAGCGTGACATTCTATTAATGATTACAGAGAAATCAAGTAAATCGTTTCACTACAGCTTTAGTCATAACAACCTCCAGGTTGGCACTATAGGGGGCCCGGTAAAACCCGGAACACGGAATACGAATAAAAGTGGGCGTGTAATGTGGGCGTTGCTGATCAAAAATTAATGTAAACAACTGGTCAGTCTCGCTGCAAAACATGGATTTGCAATTTGACTGGAATGGCGCCATTATGGCGTAGTGTCGCTAGAAACTAAACCCAAAACCCTAAAAACGTTCGCCTAACAGCGCCCAGTATGGACCTAACAGCACCCAGTATTCGCCTAACAGCGCCCAGTATGGACCTAACAGCGCCCAGTATTCGCCTAACAGCGCCCAGTATGGACCTAACAGCGCCCAGTATTCGCCTAACTGCGCTGTTAGGTCCATACTGGGCGCTGTTAGGCGAACGTTTTTAGGGTCTTGGGTTTAGTTTCTAGCGAGACGGCGCCAGTCCATGGTCCATGTTGTGTAGCATGAATTGACCAGCTGATTTTTAATCAGCAACGCCCACCTTACACGCCCACTTTTATTCCGCTATTCCGTATTCCGCGTTCCGGGTTTTACCGGGCCCCGCACTATAGCTGCTCCTCACAGGACATAACACTACATTATGCATGTCACACCTAGGGGGTTTTGCTACAAGCATGGCTGTGTAAGCCAATTATTACACTATGGTAGCATCTATTGGCTTCTGTTATTATTGCCAGCTTGTATCAATAGCTAGCTTACACTGTAGACTGTAGTGACTGTACTTTATAAATCTGTCATCTGCTGATGGAATAGCTGTACTTACGTTGCTGTGTGCTGTCAAAACATGTCCAGCCGTGTGCAGTATGCATGCAATTCCACCGAGCTATGGTGCTTCATTTGTTTCTGGCGCTCACAGCTCTGAGCGACTGTACTGAGCGAGCGCTAGCGTACTCCACGTCGCTAGCAGTCTCCGGCATCCGCATTTCTCGATGAATTTCATTAATTTGTAATCAACATTCCTTATGCCTTATTATGCCACACGGTGGGGGTGGCACAATGGAAAGGGTACAAAAATCGGAGGCATTCTGTATGCACGTACGGAGAGAACATCGCAATGAGTTCAGTGGTCAAAGAAGAGACTCGCCGCATCACTCTAGAAGTGAATCAGTATCGTGCTGAAAAAATGGGTCGTTTAAAGAATTTAGATCTTTTCATTCTCGATAACTCGATCCGCGAGAGCACAGTTGGTCAACTTCGCAGCCACACCGTCGAAAACAAGAAGGCGATCTTCGCCGAGGTCACCAAATGGGTGGTTACTAAAACCCGGGACGGGACGGGACTCAGGCGGGATGTCCCGTCCCGTCCCGCATACTAAAATGCGGGACGAAACTAAAATCTTTCATTTTTACTGTATATAGTCTAGCGTAGTACCTAGTCGCTGTCGTGAAAGGCCTCTTTTATCTACAGGTGCAGTAATGTCTGCATACTGAAATTAATGTTGCATTGCTGCATGTTATTTCCGGGTAATAATAATTATTATTGTGAGTTATTTTCCCAATAGCATATTATTGGAAAAGGTACATGCACTGAAATAAAACCGAAATTGTACATGTACAATTGTGTGATGACAAAAATAAAACTGAGCCATGACAGTGCACTAAGGGAACTAAGGGAGTGAGAAGAAAGTGTAGAAGAACAATTAGAGTGTTTGAGCTTGTGACTTGAGGAGGAACGAGTGTTTGATGAACAGAAACTAACATAGTCAAGGATATCAAAAGCAGAAGTTGGAGAGCGAAGAGATTTTAAAAAGAACATAACGTCATTTAGCTTCAGCAGTGCACTAAGGAAATCTCAGGAAGCTCAGAGTTCACAGCATAAACTATTGCCTGCTCTCTGTCTGTGACAAGTGGACATCTGGTCTTCTTAAGGCTCGGAATGTGTTTGGCGCACTCTCTGAACATATCCTGATGTGTTTCCTTGAACTTTCTCTCATGCAGAAGGAACATTACTGGGATGCAAGGCTTCTGCAAGGCTTCTTGTGGTGATACATAAAAATCACCTAAGAGAAACGTTGTATCGTAAGATAGTAACTGCGGAGTGTCATCTAGCTTAAGCACACGATCAGCTTCATCTAGCAATCCCTATTAACGGAAAAGAAATGAAGATAGAATGCAATAGAAATGTTAGATGAATCTTACGGCTGCATGCTCACACAAAGTCTCACATCAATTTGTACTAGCTAAACACATAGTTTGCAAATGCATGCATTCACTTGCTTTGAGACCGCATACGCAGATGAGATCCGGAAAAGTTGTTATCCTTCTTGTAAAACCGCTGATATCATAGGCAATTTCGTGGATGTTGTACAGGTCATCACGTGAGAGTCTAAACTGCTGCAATTGTTTGTACAGCATATTTCTCAGCTGCTTCATGTCTCGAGGAATAGTCACGGGTATACTCTCAGGAGGGCAGTCTAGTGATCCCACCTCTTTCTTGTACACAATGTTGGCATGATCAATAGCACTTGCTTTTTCGAACTCCTTCATCTTGGATGGGAGAGTGCGAACAAAATTATGGTTGGATGATTTGGTAGAATTTCGGTGGCAGAAGTCAACAGCTGCACTTTGATCACCTAGGTAGTGAACCAGAGTGAAGGTAGTTTCTCCTATGAGTTGATACCCATGTCGTTGAAATTCTTTGGATGGCCCATTTGGAGTGTCTAAATCAAAATAGAACTTCTTTACCAATGGTTCTTTTCTCGGAAGCTTGGTCGCACCCTGATTTATCCAGCGATACTGATCACATCTCCAGTCATCTAATCAAACATAACATGATAGTAAATATCATAGATATGCATAATAAATTTCAAATTGTTTTTAGGTTACCTTGCTTGGCATCATCAGTCGCCAGGAACAAGTACAGTTCACCAGCCTTTGGCTTCTTTGGAGGACTAGTAATGATCGTATCACCATCTTGCTCCAGTACCTGTTCCTTTGCCCTTGTTAGAATTGCAACAACTTCTGTAATAGAAACAGATTTCTGGAGATCGAAGACTCTGTTCGTCATCGTCGAATAGCAAGCACGTGAGCAAAGGTACGAGTCACGCCCTCCCCACCCTTATGCGTCCCGCATTTTAGTATGCGGGACGGGACGGGACATCCCGCCTGAGTCCCGTCCCGTCCCGGGTTTTAGTAACCACCAAGAAATGCGGCCTCGAGCACATCATTGTCGCCTCGTTCTCGCACATGACTCGCGTGGACGATGATTTCTGTCAATATCTGGTCGACAGTGGTGACGATTTTACTAACCTGTACTCATTCTCTGAAGTAACCAAAGGTCTCAAAAGCGGTCGTTATGACACAGAGAGCGTCTCGATATCGTTGGTAAAGAATAAAAAGTACGGCCTTCGAAATACTATTTTTGAGCTTGACTTGGCGAATCCAGACTGCAAGTGGGGTGACACGTGGACCGTGCAAGACCATTGTCAATTGCTGTTAAAATGGATTAGATGGACAAAAGCAGAAATCCACAAAGATGCCCGTGTTCTGATTAACCTGCGTGATTTTGCTGCATCTATGTCGAGAGCCCCTGAACGTGTGCTGGAGATTGTAGAATTTGTCGCCTCGTTGCCTCCATACGAACGCCTGTTTGGCATTCTCTATGAAGATCTTGGTGACTCTCTTCCTCAAGAACTAGGTAGAGTAAGCCACCAATATTCGGCCACCATCTATTATCGGCCACTCGTTCGTACACTTGCAAATACGCTACACAGATCAAACTTGACCTACGTATAGACACACAGTTCCTCTGCCTGCATTGCAAATATGCAGCTCGTAACTGCTTCTTTGTCTACTGTGGAGACGAAGAAAGTGGGTAGCCGAAAACATCGATGTTCGGCAAAAGCAATCTATTATCGGCCACCAGTCCTAGTGACTGATAGACGAATAGGGCGGGATTGCAAGTCAGTACTGCAAACACCTTTATCCATCAGCATTACAACGAGCTACAATTGAAAAGCTCTCGTCTTGCCGTCCGGGTAATTTTCTTTTCCAAAGACCCCGGGGTCGAGCAATCTATGTTCGGCAACTCATGATATTGTTTCAGTGCAATTTATGCTCAAAGAAAACACGATTGCGATACAGAAACACGTCGGCTGAGTAGAGCCATCTCATGTCTATCACAATCACCAAAATTCAGTAACCCTGCGTTCGTTTCTTCATCGCACAAGCTGCAAACAGCCAAAATAGTGGGCGTGGCTTCCAAGAAGGAACCCAGTGCTTGTAACACAAAAAATAAACCGAGCATTCCAGAAGTTAAATTTGATTCTAAGAATCTTTGTCGGCACTCGCAAAGTAGTTTAGCGCTGATCAATGACTGCACTCGTGATGGATATGGACAGTGCTTGCTGATTTGAGGATTTCTCTATAAAACTACTATCCATTACTAATGCAGTCACTGATCAGCGATAAACTACTTTGCGAGTGCAGACAAAGAGGCTTAGAATCAAATTTGACTTCTGGAATGCTCGGTTTACTTTTTGTTTTACAAACACTGGGTTGCTCCTTGGAAGCCACGCCCACTATTTTGGCTGTTTGCAGCTTGTGCGATCAAGAGACGAACGCAGGGTTACTGAATTTTGGTGATTGTGATGGACATGAGATGGCTCTACTCAGCCGACGTGTTTCTGTATCGCAATCGTGTTTTCTTTGAGCATAAATTGCACTGAAACAATATCATGAGTTGCCGAACATAGATTGCTCGACCCCGGGGTCTTTGGAAAAGAAAATTACCCGGACGGCAAGACGAGAGCTTTTCAATTGTAGCTCGTTGTAATGCTAATGGATAAAGGTGTTTGCAGTACTGACTTGCAATCCCGCCCTATTCGTCTATCAGTCACTAGGACTGGTGGCCGATAATAGATTGCTTTTGCCGAACATCGATGTTTTCGGCTACCCACTTTCTTCGTCTCCACAGTAGACAAAGAAGCAGTTACGAGCTGCATATTTGCAATGCAGGCAGAGGAAGTGTGTGTCTATACGTAGGTCAAGTTTGATCTGTGTAGCGTATTTGCAAGTGTACGAACGAGTGGCCGATAATAGATGGTGGCCGAATATTGGTGGCTTACTCTATGTGGACAGAGAGTGTTCGTAAAGTCATGGATTCGTGTGGTTGGACTGATGGAAGGCTACTAATACATGTCCATCAGCAATGGGACCTGCAGACAGCATCTGCTCTTGACTGCCTTTCTAATGGAGCCGATGGAGTGTGGGCCAGTATATGCGAGGAAGGTGCTGCTGTAGGCCATGCCCGTTCTTCAGTTACAGTAATGAATCTGGTTCGTTTGGGCAACAAGAACGTCCTCAAGAATTTCAACTGTCTTGAAATGAGGAATGCTGCTAGAGCAGTGACAAAGGTAACAACAGGAATGGATCCTCATCCCAAACAAGTCTTGTATGGAGATCGAGCACAAGACATGGTCTTCGGATTCCCTCTTCAGTTTGTGCGAGAGTTTGACATGGCCAAATTCTTTGATGTCAAACCGGTTATACGTATGAATACACTGGTTGGTACTGAGATGATCAGAGACAGGTTGATAGAAGTGTTCGGATAGAGCAAAGCATTCACTTTGGAAATAGCTGCTGAAATGAAGGAGAAGATGCTGGAGGATCTACGAGAAGGCAGAAAAGAAGAGTACATGAGTGAGGTTGGACTTGCTCTCCTATTTGATCGAGCCGGCGGCAAGTTAACAGAAGAGATGAGCGATGTTATTGCATCTGTTGAGATAGAGAATTACCGTCATGAAGAACTAATTGCTCAGATTCGTAAGCTGTGGGATACCTGGGATCTTCAAGATGAAGTGCAAGATGATGAACGACTTGAGTTTGACTCTTTCTACCATGGGTTTATGGCTCCCTACTTTGGCTGCTATCGATGCGATCTAACTAAACAAGGCCTCCAGTGCTTGGACATGGACTCGAATGGTTACGTTGACTGGAAAGAGTTCCTCGTCTACATCAAGTGGGCACTGCGTCAGTATCCTGATGTTGTGAATGCTGATGAGTTACTTGAGATTACTTTTCAAAAGGGACTTATTCCATCAATGCGTGACGAACAAGTCAAAAACATATAGAACTGTTACATTGTATGTATCAGGAGAGAAATAGCAATACTACTCATTAGCACTATTATAGTAACAATTGTTAGACAGAAGTATGCACTTAAGATTTTTAGTTGTCTGTTGCATGTTTTACACTTCATTTATGGATTCATTATTTAATGTGTAATACATTCCCTCTGTCGGCTTATTACGGTTTGTAACATGTGACTAGTTTATAGTAAGTTCAGTCTGTTCATTGTAATTCTCCTTGTATCGTTCGTTCAACTGTTGTCTTGTGTGGTCCTATAAGTTTTCGCAAAATTAATTTAACACAAAGAGGTAAAAAAATAATGTTTATTAGACAAAATTCAATTAGTTTCTATTTTCTTCTCCTTCCTCATCAGCTTGATGGTGTTTGATAGTATCGGCTTGTGAGAGTGGATACTCTAGAGCATATCGAAGCTGATCGAGTGTGGTGAAAGCACTGCTGTGTTGGCTGCTGTGCTGTGGTGGTATTGGTTCTTGTCTTGTTGGTAGTGAACTGGTGTCTGTGCTCTCGGTCACGGCTGGTAGTGGGTTGAAGTCTATCTTAGCATAAAGTAGTTGGCACACATCGTTGTCAAGGGCATAGTCAAGTGGTGTCATACCAATTGAGTCAATAAGAGAGGATTGAGCGCCTGATGCTAGGAGAAGCTCAGAAATTGCGAGGAAACCATTTTTGGCAGCTCCATGGAGAGCAGTTGCTCCAAATATATTCTGGATATTCACATTAGCTCCTGCATTTAGCAGAACAGAAACACCTTCTTTATATCCACAACGTGAAGCAATCATGAGAGCAGTGGAACCTTCATTATCTTGTGCACTGGGGTCAGCACCAGCTGAAAGTAATAAAACAGGAATTGATGGATCCATCGTGCAGCCACTGTGTTTAGAACAAGATAATGTAAGAGCTGTTACTTTGTTTATTCCGCATATGTTGGGATCTGCTCCGTGTGCAAGAAGAAGCTCCACACTTGACGTCATCTGACTATAGCAAGCAGAATGAAGTGCTGTAGTGCTGTTCTGGTCTTGTATATTAGGATCAGCTCCATGTGTAAGAAGAAAGTGAGCAATTTCAGAGCGATTACTACGACAAGCACACATGAGTGAAGTCACACCATCTTCATTTGGTGCATCCACTGGAGCCCCTGAATTGACAAGATACTGGACTATATCTGTGTGACCTTGTATTGTAGCAACAGATAGTGATGTCATTTTTTCCCCTGGAATGACAAGCAGAGCTCCAGACTCAACTAGTAGCTCCACTAAATCTATGTTGGGTGCTACTAAGCTACACAAGACCTTAAGAGCAGTGCTAGTCGAGGTGCTAGTCGACTTGTCAGTGACTTGAGCATTAACATCCGCTCCAGCGTCAAGAAGCAGTTTAGCAATGCTGATAGAATTGTTTGCGCAGGCAAGAATAAGAGGTGTGGTTTCACTTGTTGTAGTGTAATTTGGATCTGAACGAAGAAAGAGTAAAAACTCTACAGCCTCTGCACAATCAGCGGTAATGGCTTGTATCAGTGCTGTGTTCAAGTCTGTTTCTCTTTCTTCTTGCTCCACGATCACAGTGTCTCGTATACTCAGACTTATAACTCCAACATGTCTCATAAACAGCACCTTCTCTTGTGCTCGAGCAGTTAGAGATGCAATCATTGATTCACGAGTATACCATGATACACAAATGCATCCTTGTTTCACACGAATGTTAGTTAGAGCACTTGAGTTGGCTTCGAATATATGATCAACGAACCTCTGAAAACGTTTGATAGTTACACTGGGCCAGAAGCCCGTCAGCTTGAAGATGACTTGTGGCATATCAGTTGAGTGAGATTGATTAAGAAATTCAACCTCCTTTAATAGAGATATTTCAGCCGACTCAGTAAATTCCTTCAACATACTCTCATACTCTTCCAGCTGCTGTTTCAGAGGCTTGCCAATGAACTTCTCAATGATGTCTTTCAGAACCACAGTGTTGAATAAACAGAAGTGTGGTCGGATCTGCTGGAGAAGATCATTGATGCTGGTAACTTGTGACAACTCCCCATCGAGGTCAAGACGAATGTCCAAAAAACACTCCAATTCCTTTAACGAGACATTACGAATTTTATTCAGAGACATCTTGAGGTTTGTGACTAAAGAAGCGAATTCTCTTTCTACCGTTGAAAGACGAATCACAAGACTCTTGTCAAGAACCACTTGAACAGTTGATGAGGCGAGCCCCTGGGACGAGGAGGCTAGCGTCACGCAACGTGAACGAATCTTTTCAGCCAGTACAGTTTCACCTAACTTGCCCAGAGCTGCTGCGATCAGTTCCCACGAGGCATTTGGTGTTCGTTTCATCCAAACACCGAATAATTCTGCTCTGCATCGCGCTGATCCTTGGCTTGAAGACTGCTTCTCCATTTGCGCGAGATCTTTCTGTGGAACGCCCATGTACAGCCCTAACATGTACCAATCGGTAACTTCAGCTGTCTCCTCCAAGAAGCTGAGTAGACAGAGCTCTAGTGAAGACGTCGACATTCCCGTCAGGGCTCAGGCTTCTGGTCATGCATGCTCCACCTCAATGCATATGTAGTAGTCTAACCGAACATTTCACAGTCTTCTGGTTTTGCAAATACATTTTTGTAGTAATTTGTTTACCAGTACTATAATTTTAGCGATTATGATGCTATCACTAAATTCGATAGGATTAGTACCCGCTAATAATACGTAGTATATAACATCAAGGGCGTATGGAGTCAGAAAGGTATAGTGCATGTAAATTTATTATCCCAACTTAAGTAGGTAAGTGATAAAGAAGAGGTAATATCAAATAATTTTAATAAAAATGCAAGAGATTTACGGTTGGTACATGTGTCGAAAAAGTATGGAAACAAGGTTGTGAAAAGTAAAAAAGATTTGAAATAAAAAGTATTGTAACAATAGCAGTGTAATGCTACCTCCGTATTAAATTAACCACAACTGTCGAAAGCAGTTAATTTAGAGAGGTAGCATTACACTGCTATTGTTACAATCCTTTTTATTTCAAATCTTTTTTACTTTTCACAATCTTGTTTCCATACTTTTTAAACATTTCCCCAAGCTTAAACTTTCACCGCCAGAGAGCCTGGGGACGGGGTTACCACCACACCTCCTGATTTCCTGCATAGTTGTCATTGCTTGTGATTCATTTTGAGTGACCTAATGGATTTCCCTAGGTAAGTTTAGCTGATCAGTTTGTACTTGGTTTATGCATCACTGTTGGTACGTAGTGTTTCTACTTTCACGACTAATGTTTTAGCATTGCAGTCACATAGATTTAGATTAACTACCAGTACTGGTATTCCTATCCCTAGGCTTGTCGTGAATGACCATCCATTAACCCACACAATTCGGAGGGGGTTAAATTAAAAGATGCCCCCTGATGGGGCCAATCCCGCTACCAACAGATAAGCATCTGAGGTGAAAAATTCAATGTAGCGATAACAGAGCTTAACTACCTGAGATTCTTTCCCTAATGTACCTTTCTTCCAAATTTGTGTCACGTGAGTGTCATCTTGCAAGAAGCATAAGATTCAGTAAGGATAGAGGATCGAAATGGTACATACTCGAAGACAATATTAATGATTACAGAGAAATCAAGCAAATCGTTTCACTACAGCTTTAGTCATAACAACCTCCAGGTTGTCACTATAGCTGGTCCAAACAGGACATAACACTACAATGTGCATGTCACGCCAAGGGTATTTTTGCTACAAGCATGGCTGTGTAAGGCAATTATTACACTGTGGTGGCTTCTGTTATTATTGCCAGCTTGTATCAATAGCTTGCTTACATTGTACTTTATAAAGTGTCATCTGCTGATGGAATAGTTGTAGTTGCGCAAGCTGTGTGCTGTCAAAGCATGTCCAGTGTGCAGTATGCATGCAATTCCACCGAGCCATCTGCACCTATGGTGCTTCATTTGTTTCTGGCGCTCACAGCTCTGAGCGACTGTACTGAGCGCACTCCAGCAAATAACGTCACTCGCCGTCACTGGTCATCATTAATTTTCTCGATGATTTTCATTAACTTTTAATCAACATTCCTAATGCTTTACAATGGAAGGGTACAAAAATCGGAGGCATACTGTATGCAGGTACGGAGAGAAGATCGCAATGAGTTCAGTGGTCAAAGAAGAGACTCGCCGCATCACTCAAGAAGTGAATCAGTATCGAGCTGAAAAAATGGGTCGTTTAAAGAATTTAGATCTTTTCATTCTCGATAATTCGATCCGTGAGAGCACAGTTGGTCAACTTCGCAGCCACACTGTCGAAAACAAGAAGGCGATCTTTGCCGAGGTCAAGAAATGCGGTCTCGAGCACATCATTGTCGCCTCGTTCTCGCTCATGACTCGCGTGGACGATGATTTCTGTCAATATCTGGTCGACAGTGGTGAAAATTTTACTAACCTGTACTCATTCTCTGAAGTAACTAAAGGTCTCAAAAACGGTCGTTATGACACTGAGAGCGTCCCGATATCGTTGGTAAAGAATAAAAAGTACGGTCTTCGAAATACTATTTTTGAGCTTGACTTGGCGAATCCAGACTGCAAGTGGGGTGACACGTGGACCGTGCAAGATCATTGTCAATTGCTGTTAAAATGGATTAGATGGACAAAAACAGAAATCCACAAAGATGCCCGTGTTCTGATTAACCTGCGTGATTTTGCTGCATCTATGTCGAGAGCCCCTGAACGTGTGCTGGAGATTGTAGAATTTGTCGCCTCGTTGCCTCCATACGAACGCCTGTTTGGCATTCTCTATGAAGATCTTGGTGACTCTCTCCCTCAAGAACTAGGTATGTGGACAGAGAGTGTTCGTAAAGTCATGGATTCGTGTGGTTGGACTGATGGAAGGCTACTAATACATGTCCATCAGCAATGGGACTTGCAGACAGCATCTGCTCTTGACTGCCTTTCTAATGGAGCCGATGGAGTGTGGGCCAGTATATGCGAGGAAGGTGCTGCTGTAGGCCATGCTTGTTCTTCAGTTACAGTAATGAATCTGGTTCATTTGGGCAACGAGAAAGTCCTCAAGAATTTCAACTGTCTTGAAATGAGGAATGCTGCTAGAGCAGTGACAAAGGTAACAACAGGAATGGATCCTAATCCCAAACAAGTCTTGTATGGAGATCGAGCACTAGACATGGTCTTCGGATTCCCTCTTCAGTTTGTGCGTGAGTTTGACATGGCCAAATTCTTTGATGTCAAACCGGTTGTACGTATGAATACACTGGTTGGTACTGAGATGATCAGAGACAGGTTGATAGAAGTTTTCGGATGGAGCAAAGCATTCACTTTGGAAATAGCTGCTGAAATGAAGGAGAAGATGCTGGATGATCTACGAGAAGGCAGAAAAGAGGAGTACATGAGTGAGGTTGGACTTGCTCTCCTATTTGATCGAGCCGGCGGCAAGTTAACAGAAAAGATGAGCGATGTTATTGCATCTGTTGAGATAGAGAATTACCGTCATGAAGAACTAATTGCTCAGATTCGTAAGCTGTGGGATACCTGGGATCTTCAAGATGAAGTGCAAGATGATGAACGCCTTGAATTTGACTCTTTCTACCATGGGTTTATGGCTCCCTACTTTGGCTGCTATCGATGCGATCTAACTAAACAAGGCCTCCAGTGCTTGGACATGGACTCGAATGGTTACGTTGACTGGAAAGAGTTCCTCGTCTACATCAAGTGGGCACTGCGTCAGTATCCTGATGTTGTGAATGCTGATGAGCTGCTTGAGATTACTTTTCAAAAGGGACTTATTCCATCAATGCGTGACGAACAAGTCAAAAACATATAGAACTGTTACATTGTGCATCAGGAGAGAAATAGCAATACTACTCATTAGTACAATTATAGTAACAATTGTTAGACAGAATTATGCACTTAACATTTTTAGTTGTCTGTTGCATGTTTTACACTTCATTTATGTATTGATTAGTTAATGTGTCATCTCATTCCCTCTGTCTGCTTAATTAAGGTTTTTATAACAAGTGACTAGTTTAGTACGTTCAGTTTGTTCATTGTAATTTTCCTTGTATCGTTCGTTCAACTATTGTCTTGTGCGGTCCTATAATAACAACTTTAAAAACCATCAGGTTATGGGTAGGACCCCTCTCTGGACTCAAGGCTCACTGTTAGACTGTTATCTAAAAACTGTTGTAGAGAATCAAGATGGCTGAAGGTAAGCTGGTAGTAGTTCCCCTGACTGGACCAATTTACTGCTTACAGTACAGTGCAAGATGTGGTCAGCACTTTGCTGTCTTCTGGTTAGTGCTAGCAATTTGGCACTATAGCTGCTCCAAACTATGACCTAACACTATGTATGAACATCCTGTATAGGATGGGGTGAACTAAGCCGATCCCATGATCAATTAGTGCTCTGCGACCTCAGTGTATACATCACTCAAAGGCTTCCTTGACGTCGTAGTTTTCGCAAAATTAATTTATTTTAGTAAAGAGGTAAAAAAAATTTTTATTAGATAAAATTGAATTAGTTTCTATTTTCTTCTCCTTCCTCATCGGCTTGATGGTGTTTGATAGTATCGGCTGGTGAGAGTGGATACTCTAGAGCATATCGAAGCTGATCGAGTGTGGTGAAAGCACTGCTGTGTTGGCTGCTGTGCTGTGGTGGTATTGGTTCTTGTCTTGTTGGTAGTGGATTGGTGTCTGTGCTCTCAGTCACGGCTGGTAGTGGGTTGGAGTCTATGTTAGCAAGAAATAGTTGGCACACATCATGATGGTTGTTATCGAGGGCATAGTCAAGTGGCGTCATACCATTGTTGTCATTAATGAGCAAGGCTTGCGCACCTGATGCTAGGAGAAGTTCGGAAACAGCTTGGAATCCCTTTTTGGCTGCTTCATGAAGAGCAGTTGCTCCAAATATGTTCTGAATATTCACACTAGCTCCTGCATTCAACAAAAAAGAAACACCTTCTTTGTAATCATTATTTGCAGCAATCATGAGAGGAGTAAAACCACTTTCATCTCGTGCGTTCAGGTCAGCACCAGCTGTAAGTAGTAAAATAATAATTGATGGATCCATTAAGTAGCCAGCCGCACTGTTTTTAATACAAGCATAAGTTAAAGGTGTTGCGTTTTTTATTCCTCGTATGTTTGGATCTGCTCCATGTGCAAGAAGAAGCTCCACACATTCAGTCATCTGACTGTAGCAAGCAGAATGAAGTGCTGTATTGTTGTTCTGGTCTTGTATGTTAGGATCAGCTCCGTGAGTAAGAAGAAAGTGAACAATTTCTGACCGTCCGTAGCAACAGGCATACATTTGTGCATCATTCACTGGAGCCCCTTTACTGATAAGATACTGGACAATATCTGTGTGACCATTTGCAGCAGCAAAACCAAGCGCCGTTACTCTTTCACCTGGAACGACGACCTGAGCTCCAGACTGAACTAGGAGCTCTATTAAATCCATGTTGGAAATATTTAAACTACACACAACTTTAAGAGCAGTACTACTCCACTTGTCAATGACTTGTGCATTAACATTAGCTCCAGCCTCAAGAAGCAGTTTAGCGATACTGATAGAATTGTTTCTGCAGGCAAGAATAAGAGGTGTAATTGCATTTACAGAGGTATCAGTGCAGTTGGGATCAGCTTCAAACATGAGTAAAAACTCTACAGCCTCTGTACAATCAGCAGTAATGGCTTGTACCAGTGCTGTGTTCAAGTCTGTTTCTGTTTCTTCTTGCTCCAGGATCACAGTGTCTCCAACTCTCAGACTCATAACTTCAACATGTCGCATGAACAGCACCTTCTCTTGGGCTCGAGCAGTTAGAGATGGAATCATTGATTTACGAGTAAACCATGTTACACAAATGCAGCCTTGTTTCACACGAATGTGAGTAAGAGCACTCGAGCTATCTTCAAATACATGATCGACGAACCTCTGAAATCGTTTGATAGTTACACTGGGCCAGAAGCCCGTCAGCTTGAAGATGACTTGTGGCATATCAGTTGAGTGAGATTGATCAAGAAATTCAACCTCCTTCAACAGAGTGATTTCAGCAGACTCAGTAAATTCCTTCATCAAACTCTCATACTCTTCCAACTGCTGTTTCAGAGGCTTGCCAATGAACTTCTCAATGATGTCTTTCAGAACCACAGTGTTGAATAAACAGAAGTGTGGTCGGATCTGCTGGAGAAGATCATCGATGCTGGTAACATGTGACAACTCCCCATCGAGGTCAAGACGAATGTCCAGAAAACTCTCCAATTCCTTTAACGAGACATTTATTTTCTTCAGAGACATCTTGAGGTTTGTGACCAAAGAAGCAAATTCTCTTTCTAAAGTTGAAAGACGAATCACAAGACTCTTGTCTAGCACAATTTTTACAGTTGACGAGGCGGTGAGCTGCTGGGGCGAGGATACTAACGCCACGCAACGTGAACGAATCTTTTCAGCCAGTACAGTTTCACCTAACTTGCCCAGAGCTGCTGCGATCAGTTCCCACGAGGCATTTTGTGTCTGTTTCATCCACACATCGAACAATTCTGCTCTGCATCGCGCTGATCCTTGGCTCGAAGTCTGCTTCTCTATTTGCGCGAGATCTTTTTTTGGGACGCCCATGTACAGCCCTAACATGAACCAATCGGTGATTTCAGCTGTCTCCTCCAAGAAGCTGAGTAGACAGAGCTCGAGTGAAGACATTTCCGTCAAGGACCGTCAGGGCTAGGCTCAATCAGGGCTAGGCTCAGTCATGAGCAATCAGGGCTCCGCGGCCTCAGTGTATACCGCAGTTTGCAAGGTGGTTGTCATCATGTAATCAATGCATGAAATCAGGTGCCGCTACTAACCACACGTAAAGCATTGCATTGGTTTGACCATGACAATCAACTTGCAAACTAAATCAAAGGCTTCCGTGACGTCATTCACCTTAGTAGAGGCCCTGACTAAGATTTGTATGCATTTAATTTAGGAGAGGATAACTCAACTGTTTTAGGGTAATTTGACCCCAAGGAATAAGATGTGATATGTGCCTTTTTGTCTATCCGCTGCCGAAATTGACCACGCCCTTTTTATCGGCAGTGTCTCTAACAATAAATGGTCTATCTTCTTAACCATTCTAGTAACATACTTTCTGGCAACTGTTCCAAGGTAATATGACCCTAAGGAATGTATTAGAATTTGTGCCAAAACCAATATTCACTGCAAAAATGGCTACATCTTTCTCTGAAATGCATTAACGTCTCTATTCTAAAGAATTTGATTCTGATGGTTTGAAACTGTAAAAGTACAGGGTATTACCAACAAAAAGACACAATTTATTAACTTGTGGAGTCACTTAAACATAAAACCTAGGCAGTATTTAAGAATGATGTTCACAAAAATGAAGTCATTCAGTGATAGGGATTTTGCAAGATTCACCTTCTTTACACTTGCAGTATTTGCAACACTTGATTCCAGCTACCCTGCAGCGACATCCATTCTTGTGGCCGCATTTGCCACTTGTACAAGTATCAGGAAGGTCTTCAGGCTTGGAGATAACAATAATTATCAGGAACAATTAAATTTTTTCTTCACAAAAGTGAAACCATACGACTCAGAGTTCATTTCTTATCTGGCATCTTTAATGGGGCTTGTATACATAGCTGTTGTTGATAATATGCCCTTTGAATATGCGTTCATGCATTGGCTGACGTGCGGGGAATTGTCTCAAAGTTCATTTTGAGAGAATTGCTATTAAAAGCAGCAAGATGCAGGTCATCAAATGTTTCCAAGTCTGTTGTTGGCTTGAGACACCTTACTAGAAAATTTTCTGCCATCTGTATCATACTCTCTGTCAACTCTGAGTTGTTAAACTGTATCAGTGTTAAATTGTTGTGGATAGCTTTCATTGCTGCATGCTTCGTAGAAATCTTGCTAGTTGTATCACATCCAGTCAGAGCCGGCATGGAGTGCAGGAAGATAACCTGATTAGAATATCCTGTATATGGTACATCATCCTATCATCTGCTTCCTCATGTGTCACATGACATCTGCACAGCACTGGGGACAAGCTTGCAAGGTGTCTTCCTGCACTCCATGGTCTGACTGGATGTGATTCAACTAGCAATATTTCTAGAACTTGAAGCACACAGCAATGAAAGCTATCCACAACAATAACATTAACACTGCCTATGTTACAGAACTCAACTCAGAGTTGACAGAGAGTAAGATATTGACGGCAGAAAATTTTCTAATAAGGTATCTCAAGCCAAAACAGACTTGGAAACATTACTTTGATGACTTGCATCTTGCTGTTTTTAATAGCAATTCCTTGAAAAAATTCTCTGCACATCAGCCAATGCATGAACGCACATTCAAATGGCATATTTTATCAACAACAGCTATGGATACAAGCCCCACTTAAAGATGCCAGTTTAGAAATGAACGCTGAGTCGTATGGTTTCACTTTTGTGAAGAAAGAAAATTTAATCGTTCCTGATAAGTAGTGTTATCTCCAAGCTCGTACATGTGGTGAAGCGGCCACAAGAATGGATGTCGCTGCAGGGTAGCTGGAATCAAGTGTTGCAAATACTGCAAGTGAAAAGAAGGTTTTAGCACTGCAGTCACATAGTTTAGATTAACTGCCAGTACTGGTATATTCCTGTCCCTAGGCTCGTCGTGAATGACCATCCATTAACCCTTTAAGCCCTAATGACGCAATTTTGCGTCATACATACTTCAGACAGCATAACTTAATGAAAAAGTGCTAAAATATCCCAAAATTAAGCCAAATTGAAGAATACAAATAACCGCAAAAAATTGACCGGTTTTCGGCGCGCCCCCTGCGCTAAACGTATTGGCTTCGGCATTTCTATGGCTTCAATGCAAATTTCACAACATTTTAGGAAAAACAAAATGGCTGCCAAGAAAATTTGGACATTTTATGGCTTCGGGTGCTCGGAATACACATTTTTGCGCATTCTCTATGATCTGGGCTACATTTTACATTGACCAAAACCACTGCTATTTACATGTACTTTTCAGTAGCCAGCCCCAAAGTACTAACTTTGAGCAAAATTTGACGAGGTCGCTGCACTTTATCGGCTTCACTTTCGAAGTGGGAGGGGCATATCGACCGACTTGAGTGTGAGCAATTGCGGCTACTCACTGGCGTAAAAGGACGCAAATTTGAGACCAGTAGCACAAAAGACACACGAGATATTCACGATAGAAGTGGTCAGCATTTACGAGGTTAAAATTTCAGCAAGATAATTTAGTGTTTAAAGGGTTAACCCTTTAACCCCTAATGACGCCTTTTGGCGTCGTAATTGACTCCACCTACTCTATACGTCATAACTAGTGTGAAAAGTGCTCTAGAAAGGTCAAATCAAGTTTAATTGCGAATTACCTGAAAAAAAACCACTGTTTTTCGTCGCGCCCTCCCTACTAAACCATATAGAACGGGGGACGGGGGTGTCCCTCCTTTAACCCGGGGTTCGAAGGGGCGGAGCCCCTCGCCGCTTTTGGTATTTTTGGGGCTTCGGGGTGCCCGGAAATGCATACTTTGGCATAGAATATGGTTTAAACTGTGCTGTTTGCTCACCTGGACACCACCAGGTTTTTGTATCAGTCACCAGAGCTAAACGAAGACCAAAATAGGCTGAAAAATGACGATGACGCAGCACTTAAGCGGCTTCAGTTCAGAAGTGGGAGTGGCCAACTCAAGAGTTTAGTACGTGGGTGGTCGTAAACTTTGACATGCCAGGAAAAAACAGTGCTAGTTTGGAACAGCTAACGTACTGCATGTTGTAGAAAATCGCAAGATAAACTGTCAAATTTTCGTCAAAATAATTCAGTAATTAAAGGGTTAACTCACGCAATTCGGAGGGGGGGCTAAAGTAAAAGACGCCTCTTATGGGGCCAATCCTGCTGCCAACAGATAAGCATCTTAGGTGAAAAATTCAATGCAGCGATAACAGAGCTTAACCACCTGAGATTCTTTCCTTAATGTGTTTTTCCAAATGGCTATCTTTATTCCAAATTTGTGTCACATGAGTGTATGTCATCTTGCAAGAAGCATAAGATTCAGAAAAGATAGAGGATCGAAACGGTACATACTCGAGGGCAATATTGATGATTACAGAGAAATCAAGCAAATTGTTTCACTACAGCTTTAGTCATAACAACCTCCAGGTAGGCACTAGCTGCTCCAAACAGAACATAACACTACAATGTGCATGTCACGCCTAGAGGGTTTGCTACAAGCATTGCTGTGTGTAAGCCAAAATACACTGTGGTAGCATCTATTGGCTTCTGTTATTATTATTATTGCCAGGTTGTCAATAGCTCGATCAAATGTGCCATCTGCTGATGGAACGATGGAATAGTTGTAGTTGCGCATGTTGTGTGCTGTCAAAGCATGTCCAGTGTGCAGTATGCATGCAATTCCACCGAGGCATCTGCACCTATGGTGCTTCATTTGTTTCTGGCGCTCACATCTCTGATCGAGCAAATGACGTCGTTCGTCGTCACCGTGGTCATCATTTCTGAATGACATTAATTTTTAATCAACATTCCTTATGCCTTATTATAATAGAAGGGGTACAAAAATCGGAGGCATACTGTATGCCGGTACGGAGAGAAGATCGCAATGAGTTCAGTGGTCAAAGAAGAGACTCGCCGCATCACTCAAGAAGTGAATCAGTATCGAGCTGAAAAAATGGGTCGTTTAAAGGATTTAGATCTTTTCATTCTCGATAATTCGATCCGTGAGAGCACAGTTGGTCAACTTCGCAGCCACACTGTCGAAAACAAGAAGGCGATATTTGCCGAGGTCAAGAAATGCGGTCTCGAGCACATCATTGTCGCCTCGTTCTCGCACATGACTCGCGTGGACGATGATTTCTGTCAATATCTGGTCGACAGTGGTGAAGATTTTACTAACCTGTACTCATTCTCTGAGGTAACCAAAGGTCTCAAAAACGGTCGTTATGACACAGAGAGCGTCCCTATATCGTTGGTAAAGAATAAAAAGTACGGTCTTCGAAATACTATTTTTGAGCTTGACTTGGCGAATCCAGACTGCAAGTGGGGTGACACGTGGACCGTGCAAGATCATTGTCAATTGCTGTTAAAATGGATTAGATGGACAAAAACAGAAATCCACAAAGATGCTCGTGTTCTGATTAACCTGCGTGATTTTGCTGCATCTATGTCGAGAGCCCCTGAACGTGTGCTGGAGATTGTAGAATTTGTCGCCTCGTTGCCTCCATACGAACGCCTGTTTGGCATTCTCTATGAAGATCTTGGTGACTCTCTTCCTCAAGAACTAGGTATGTGGACAGAGAGTGTGCGTAAAGTCATGGATTCGTGTGGTTGGACAGATGGAAGGCTACTAATACATGTCCATCAGCAATGGGACCTGCAGACAGCATCTGCTCTTGACTGCCTTTCTAATGGAGCCGATGGAGTGTGGGCCAGTATATGTGAGGAAGGTGCTGCTGTAGGCCATGCCTGTTCTTCAGTTACAGTAATGAATATGGTTCGTTTGGGCAACAAGAAAGTCCTCAAGAATTTCAACTGTCTTGAAATGAGGAATGCTGCTAGAGCAGTGACAAAGGTAACAACAGGAATGGATCCTCATCCCAAACAAGTCTTGTATGGAGATCGAGCACTAGACATGGTCTTCGGATTCCCTCTCCAGTTTGTGAGAGAGTTTGACATGGCCAAATTCTTTGATGTCAAACCGGTTGTACGTATGAATACACTGGTTGGTACTGAGATGATCCGAGACAGGTTGATAGAAGTGTTTGGATGGAGCAAAGCATTCACTTTGGAAATTGCTGCTGAAATGAAGGAGAAGATGCTGGATGATCTACGAGAAGGCAGAAAGGAGGAGTACATGAGTGAAGTTGGACTTGCTCTCCTTTTTGATCGAGCCGGTGGCAAGTTAACAGAAAAGATGAGTGATGTTATTGCATCTGTTAAGATAGAGAATTACCGTCATGAAGAACTAATAGCTCAGATTCGTAAGCTGTGGGATACCTGGGATCTTCAAGATGAAGTGCAAGATGATGAACGCCTTGAGTTTGACTCTTTCTACCATGGGTTTATGGCTCCCTACTTTGGCTGCTATCGGTGCGATCTAACTAAACAAGGCCTCCAGTGCTTGGACATGGACTCAAATGGTTACGTTGACTGGAAAGAGTTCCTCGTCTACATCAAGTGGGCACTGCGTCAGTATCCTGATGTTGTGAATGCTGATGAGCTACTTGAGATTACTTTTCAAAAGGGACTTATTCCATCAATGCGTGACGAACAAGTCAAAAACAAATAGAACTGTTACATTGTATGTATCAGGAGAGAAATAGCAATACTACTCATTAGTACAATTATAGTAACAATTGTTAGACAGAACTATGCACTTAACATTTTTAGTTGTCTGTTGCATGTTTTACACTTCATTTATGTATTCATTAGTTAATGTGTCATCTCATTCCCTCTGTCTGCTCAATTAAGGTTTTTATAACTTGTGACTAGTTTAGTACGTTCAGTTTGTTCATTGTAATTCTCCTTGTATCGTTCGTTCAACTATTGTCTTGTGCGGTCCTATAATAACAACTTTAAAACCATCAGGTTATGGGCAGGACCCTCTCTGGATGCAAGGCACACTGTTAGAACTGTTATCTTAAGACTGTTGTAGCTGAAGGAGAGCTGGTAGTACAGTTCCCCTGACTGGACCAATTTATTGCATACAGTGCAAGATGTGGTCAGCACTTTGCTGTCTTCTGGTTAGAGCTGCTCTATAGCTGCTCCAAACCACCAGGACCTAACACTAAAATGTGCATGACATGTCGAGGATTTGTGTTCATTCATCACTGTGATGTATGAACATCCTGTATAGGTTGGGGTGAACTAAGCTGATCCCATGATCAATTAGTGCTCCGCGACCTCAGTGTATACATCAATCAAAGGCTTCCTTGACGTCATAGTTTTCGCGAAATTAATTTATGATAAAGAGGTAAAAAATAATAAAATGAATTAGTTTCTATTTTCTTCTCCTTCCTCGTCAGCTTGATGGTGTTTGATAGTATCGGCTGATGAGAGTGGATACTCTAGAGCATATCGAAGCTGATCGAGTGTAGAGAAAGCACTGCCGTGTTGGCTGCTGTGCTGTGGTGGTATTGGTTCTTGTCTTGTTGGTAGTGGACTGGTGTCTGTGCTCTCGGTCACGGCTGGTAGTGGGTTGAAGTCTATGTTAGCATAAAATAGTTGGCACACATCGTTATCAAGGGCATAGTCAAGTGGTGTCATACCAATTGAGTCAATAAGAGAGGATTGAGCGCCTGATGCTAGGAGAAGCTCAGAAATTGCGAGGAAACCATTTTTGGCAGCTTCATGGAGAGCAGTTGCTCCAAATATATTCTGGATATTCACATTAGCTCCTGCATTTAGCAGAACAGAAACACCTTCTTTATATCCACAACGTGAAGCAATCATGAGAGCAGTGTAACCTTCATTATCTTGTGCACTAGGGTCAGCACCAGCTGAAAGTAATAAAACAGGAATTGATGGATCCATCGTGCAGCCACTGTGTTTACAACAAGCAAATGTAAGAGCTGTTACTTTGTTTTTTCCGCATATGTTGGGATCTGCTCCATGTGCAAGAAGAAGCTCCACACTTGATGTCATCTGACTATAGCAAGCAGAATGAAGTGCTGTAGTGTTGTTCTGGTCTTGTATATTAGGATCAGCTCCGTGAGTAAGAAGAAAATGAGCAATTTCAGAGCGATTGTTACGACAAGCACACATAAGTGAAGTCACGCCATCTTCATTTGGTGCATCTACAGGAGCCCCTGAACTGACAAGATACTGGACTATATCTGTGTGACCGCGTATTGTAGCAATAGATAGTGATGTTATTTTTTCTCCTGGAATGACAAGCTGAGTTCCAGATTCAACTAGCAGCTCCACTAAATCTATTTTGGGTGCTACTAAGCTACACACGACCTTAAGAGCAGTTCTGTTCCACTTGTCAGTGACTTGTGCATTCACATCAGCCCCTGCGTCAAGAAGCAGTTTAGCAATGCTGATAGAATTGTTTGCGCAGGCAAGAATAAGAGGTGTGGTTTCAGTTGTTGAAGTGTAATTTGGATCTGAACAAAGAAAGAGTAAAAACTCTATTGCCTCTGTACAATCAGCAGAAATGGCTTGTATCAGTGCTGTGTTCAAGTCTGTTTCTGTTTCTTCTTGCTCCAGGATCACAGTGTCTCCTACTCTCAGACTCATAACTCCAACATGTCGCATAAACAGCACCTTCTCTTGGGCTCGAACAGTTAGAGTTGCTATCATTGATTTTCGAGTATACCATGTTACACAAATGCAGCCTTGTTTCACATGAATGTTAGTAAGAGCACTTGAGTTGGCTTCGAATATGTGATCAACGAACCTCTGAAATCGTTTGATAGTTACACTGGGCCAGAAGCCGGTCAGCTTGAAGATGACTTGTGGCATATCTGGTGAGCTAGATAGATTAAGAAATTCAACCTCCTTTAACAGAGAGATTTCAGCCGACTCAGTAAATTCCTTCAACATACTCTCATACTCTTCCAACTGTTGCTTCAGAGGCTTGCTGATGAACTTCTCAATGATGTCTTTCAGAACAACAGTGTTGAATAAACAGAAGTGTGGTCGGATCTGCTGGAGGAGATCATCGATACTAGAAACTTTAGATAACTCTCCATCAAGGTCAAGACGAATGTCCAGAAATCTCCTCAGTTCTTTCAATGTCACTTTTGTCTTTTCCAAACACATCTTGAGGTTTGTGACCAAAGAAGCGTATTCTCTCTCTAACGTTGAAAGACGAACTACAAGATTCTTGTCGAGAACCACTCGAACAGTCGATGAGGCGAGCCCCTGGGGCGAGGGTAGACTACTAGCGCCACGCAACGTGAACGAACCTTTTCAGCCAGTACAGTTTCACCTAACTTGCTCAGAGCTGCTGCGATCAGTTCCCAGGAGGCATTTGGTGTTCGTTTCATCCAAACACCGAATAATTCTGCTCTGCATCGCGCTGATCCTTGGCTTGAAGACTGCTTCTCTATGTGCGCCAGATCTTTTTGTGGAACGCCCATGTACAGCCCTAACATATACCAATCAGTAACTTCAGCTGTCTCCTCCAAGAAGCTTAGTAAACAGAGCTCTAGTGAAGACATTTCCCGTCAGGGCTCAGGATTCTGGTTATGCATGCTCCACCTCAATGCATGTGTGGTCTAACTGAACATTTCACAGTCTTCTGGTTTTATTTTTGTAGTAAATTTCTAAACCATGTCAACATGTAATACAATTTGACCTGTACCATGATAGTATCAAATAAAAACACAGGACTGGTTTTAATATATAAATATAAATACTAGATATTTAGAGTTGGTACATGTGTCAACAAAGTATGGAGACAAGATTGAATAACAGTGTAATGCTACCTCCGTATTAAATTAACCACAACTATATCGAAAGCAACTAATTTAGGGAGGTAGCATTACACTTAGTCTTCACAATCTTAATTGCTTTTCGACATTTCCCCATGCAAGCTCAGCCCAACCTCCTGATTTCAGTTCTGCATAGTTGTCATTGCTTGTGAACCATTTTGAGTGACCTAATGGATTTCCCTAGGTAAGTTTAGCTGATTGGTGTGTACTTGGTTTGTGCATCACTGTTGGTATAGTGTTTCTACTTTCACGACTAATGTTTTAGCATTGCAGTCACAAAGTTTTAGATTAAGTACCAGTACTGGTATTCCTGTCCCTAGGCTCGTCGTGAACGACCGTCCATTAGCTCGCGCAATTCGGAGGGAGGCTAAAGTAAGAGACGCCCCTGATGGGGCCAATCCTGCTGCCACTGAGATAAGCATCTGAGGTGAAACTGAAATTCAATGCAGCGATAACAGAGCTTAACCACCTGAGATTCTTTCCTTAATGTGTTTTTCCAAATGGCTATCTTTCTTCCAAATTTGTGTCACATGAGTGTCATCTTGCAAGAAGCATAAGATTCGGAAAAGATAGAGGATCGAAATGGTACATACTTGAGGACAATATTAATGATTACAGAGAAATCAAGCAAATCATTTCACTACAGCTTTAGTCATGACAACCTCCAGGTTGTCACTAGCTGCTCCTCACAGGACATAACACTACATTATGCATGTCTCTCCTAAGGGGTTATGCTACTACTAGCATGGCTGTGTATGCCAATATAATTACACTGTGGTAGCATCAATTGGATTCTGTTATTATTATTATTATTGCCAGCTTGTCAATACCTCGGTCATATGTGTCATCTGCTGATGGAATGATGGAATAGTTGTAGTTGCGCATGTATTGTGTGCTGTCCGAGCATGTCCAGTGTGCAGTATGCATGCAATTCCACCGAGGCATATATGCACCTATGGTACTTCATTTGTTTCTGGCGCTCACAGCTCTGAGCGAGCAAATGCGGACGTCGTTCGTCGTCACCGTGGTCATCATTTTCTGGATGAATTAATTTTTAACTAGTGAAATGCAGGACATTTGTGGGGCGAGCCTGAGAGAGTAGTGTTGGTAGCCATAAGTAGGCATTTAGCCGAGGAGGTGCATTTGGGAAGGCGTGATGCACTGATTGTGCCGCAGTCGAGTGAAGGCTGATTTGCTGCACTCAGCAGCCTGTCCTCTCTCTGTTCCTCAGTCTCTGCACCACGTCGTTCATGCTGCATCTCTCTCATTTGCTGCAGCCTGTCCTCTCTCTGTTCCTCAGTCTCTGCATCACGTCGTTCATGCTGCATCTCTCTCATTTGCTGCAGCTGTCATCTCTCTGTTCTTTGGTCTCTCCACCACGTCGCTCAGCTCCTTCTCTCTCATTTGCTGTAGCATGGCTGTAGCCTAACCGCTCTCTGTAATTCTTCAGTCTCTGCATCACGTCGCTCATGCTCCTTCTCTCTGGCCTAACCTCTCTCTGTTCTTCAGTCTCTCTGACATCACGTCGCTCGTGCTTCTTCTCTCTAGCCTAACCTATCTCTGTTCTTCAGTCTCTGCATCACGTCGATCGTCATGCTCCTTCTCGATCTATGCGCTTGCTCAGTCTCAGTTGAGTAAAATTGAAACCATCCGGTGAATTACAACGCGGGGGCATTTACGGAATGACGTACGCATACATATATATGTTCTGCGCAAACCGTGGATCGGGACCATCCATGGATTGTCTTGCGCAAAGCGTGGATCGGCGACATCCATGCTTTGACCAGACAAACCTTGGATCGCTTGCGCAAAGCGTGGATAATGCTTGCGCAAAGCGTGGATGTGGGTCAGACTGTGGATCGCTTCTCTACCAGTATTGTGTACAGCATCAAAGCTAGGCACATGATCCGCGAAGGAGGCTACATGATGCTGAGACAAAGCTCAGGCACATGGAGAGCAAGGCGGTGTGACTCTCTGTGCTGAGACAAAGCTAGACATGAGAGCAAGGCGGTGTGAGCCGGTGTGATCTGTGCTGAGACAAAGTTAGACATGAGAGCAAGGCGGTGTGATCTGTGCTGAGACAAAGCTAGACATCATGAGAGCAAGGTGGTGTGAGCCGGTGTGATCTGTGCTGAGACAAAGTTAGACATGAGAGCAAGGCGGTGTGATCTGTGCTGAGACAAAGCTAGACATCATGAGAGCAAGGTGGTGTGAGCCGGTGTGATCTGTGCTGAGACAAAGTTAGACATGAGAGCAAGGCGGTGTGATCTGTGCTGAGACAAAGCTAGGCTCATCATGAGAGCAAGGCGGTGTGATCTGTGCTGAGAAACATGAGAGCTAGGGTTAGGCAGTGTGATGCTGAAACAAAGCTAGTGACCGGCGTGTATGAGAGCAATTACAATGCTGAAAGTTAGCTAGCCATGACAATGTATGGATACCGTCACATTTTAGTCAACCATCTTAAGTATGTGTGATCACTAGCTGACTGTACTATCCTATTATTACTTTTTCTTCAGGATCTCAAACTTTCCACTATATTTTAGTCGCCACTTCTATTTTAACCAAGACTGTGAAAGTCCTCTTCATTTGATGTTACTACATTTCTAAAGCTGAATTATAGACAAATCACTTCTGGAGTCATGTTTTAACCCTTGTACATTCCATCATGTATCCCCTCAAGCTTCTCTACTTACCAGAGTAGTTGTACTTTTCATGTTTTTTTTTTACCTTTATCTGTACAGTCTGTCAGTCATCATTCTCATAACTACGTACACCACTATTACTAATCTACTTCCGTTCTCTGATAATGCAACTGTAAAGCAAGTTAATGATGAATGGAATGTTGTACACAGAACACTGCCACTGGGCATGAATATTGTTTATTCTCAAGCTGGCAGGGTGGCTAGCATGGGAAAGGTATCAGTCTTTAATAGTACTTGAAAGCATGCACTGTAGCAGATGTTCAGAGTCTTTATTTCCTTCTTTTCCACAAAGTAGTCTCCTTTGCTATTAGTCAGTAACGACTTTGCTGCCATCTGTGCTGCTGGATGTGACTAGTGTCACTGCTGCACGGCACTGATTCTAATGCTGCCATTGCCACTGCACGTACTAGTCTTACAAAAGCCTGATTGGCGTGTGGCGATCTGTGCGCTTGCGCTTCAGTGGCGGCGACGAGGTGCAATCCATGGATTGACTGCGCAAACCGTGGATGGGCGGCCTATCCACGGTTTGCGCAAGACAATCCATGGATGGTCCCGATCCCCGGTTTGCGCAGAACATATACATACATAGATAGATAGATAGCGCGGGGGACGTTTTCGACCAGTATGGGGCTCGCTCAGGCTCGCCCCAATCAACATTCCTTATGCCTTATTATAATGGAAGGGGTACAAAAATCGGAGGCATACTGTATGCAGGTACGGAGAGAAGATCGCAATGAGTTCAGTGGTCAAAGAGGAGACTCGCCGCATCACTCAAGAAGTGAATCAGTATCGAGCTGAAAAAATGCCGGGTCGTTTAAAGAATTTAGATCTTTTCATTCTCGATAATTCAATCCGCGAGAGCACAGTTGGTCAACTTCGCAGCCACACTGTCGAAAACAAGAAGGCGATCTTTGCCGAGGTCAAGAAATGCTGTCTAGAGCACATCATTGTCGCCTCGTTCTCGCACATGACTCGCGTGGACGATGATTTCTGTCAATATCTGGTCGACAGTGGTGAAGATTTTACTAACCTGTACTCATTCTCTGAAGTAACCAAAAGTCTCAAAAACGGTCGTTATGACACTGATAGCGTCCCTATATCGTTGGTAAAGAATAAAAAGTACGGCCTTCGAAATACTATTTTTGAGCTTGACTTGGCGAATCCAGACTGCAAGTGGGGTGACACGTGGACCGTGCAAGATCACTGTCAATTGCTGTTAAAATGGATTAGATGGACAAAAGCAGAAATCCACAAAGATGCTCGTGTTCTGATTAACCTGCGTGATTTTGCTGCATCTATGTCGAGAGCCCCTGAACGTGTGCTGGAGATTGTAGAATTTGTCGCCTCGTTGCCTCCATACGAACGCCTGTTTGGCATTCTCTATGAAGATCTTGGTGACTCTCTTCCTCAAGAACTAGGTATGTGGACAGAGAGTGTGCGTAAAGTCATAGATTCGTGTGGTTGGACAGATGGAAGGCTACTAATACATGTCCATCAGCAATGGGACCTGCAGACAGCATCTGCTCTTGACTGCCTTTCTAATGGAGCCGGTGGAGTGTGGGCCAGTATATGCGAGGAAGGTGCTGCTGCAGGCCATGCCTGTTCTTCAGTTACAGTAATGAATCTGGTTCGTTTGGGCAACGAGAAAGTCCTCAAGAATTTCAACTGTCTTGAAATGAGGAGTGCGGCTAGAGCAGTGACAAAGGTAACAACAGGAATGGATCCTCATCCCAAACAAGTCTTGTACGGAGATCGAGCACTGGACATGGTCTTTGGATTCCCTCTTCAGTTTGTGCGAGAGTTTGATATGGCCAAATTCTTTGATGTCAAACCGGTTGTACGTATGAATACACTGGTTGGTACTGAGATGATCCGAGACAGGTTGATAGAAGTGTTCGGATGGAGCAATGCATTCACTTTGGAAATAGCTGCTGAAATGAAGGAGAAGATGCTGGATGATCTACGAGAAGGCAGAAAGGAGGAGTACATGAGTGAAGTTGGACTTGCTCTCCTTTTTGATCGAGCCGGTGGCAAGTTAACAGAAAAGATGAGTGATGTTATTGCATCTGTTGAGATAGAGAATTATCGTCATGAAGAACTAGTTGCTCAGATTCGTAAGCTGTGGGATACCTGGGATCTTCAAGATGAAGTGCAAGATGATGAACGCCTTGAATTTGACTCTTTCTACCATGGGTTTATGGCTCCCTACTTTGGCTGCTATCGGTGCGATCTAACTAAACAAGGCCTCCAGTGCTTGGACATGGACTCGAATGGTTACGTTGACTGGAAAGAGTTCCTCGTCTACATCAAGTGGGCACTGCGTCAGTATCCTGATGTTGTGAATGCTGATGAGCTACTTGAGATTACTTTTCAAAAGGGACTTATTCCATCAATGCGTGACGAACAAGTCAAAAACATATAGAACTGTTACATTGTATGTATCAGGAGAGAAATAGCAATACTACTCATTAGTACAATTATAGTAACAATTGTTAGACAGAACTATGCACTTAATATTCTTAGTTGTCTGTTGCATGTTTTACACTTCATTTATGTATTCATTAGTTAATGTGTAATACATTCCCTCTGTCGGCTTATTAAGGTTTTGTAACATGTGACTAGTTTATAGTATGTTCAGTTTGTTCATTGTAATTCTCCTTGTATCGTTCGTTCAACTATTGTCTTGTGCGGTCCTATAATAACAACTTTAAAAACCATCAGGCTATGGGCAGGACCCCTCTCTGGACGCAAGGCTCACTGTTAGAACTGTTACAGTGGTTTTTAGCTATCTTGATATGTTGGTCTAATGTCTAATGTCTAATCTAGCCTTTGAACTACTTAGCACTTCAATTAGTAAATTGTAGGGTATGCCCGAGCAAGAATCACACTATAGTTTTAACAATAGTGTAGAGATTGTTTGCTACATCCATATTATTAACAAGTGGGATTGTCTAGGATCGTGGTAGCTTTTTGCCGTAGCACAGAAACAATAAAGCTACCACGATCCTAGACAATCCTACTTAATTTTGTTTTACAATGCTTTCATTTTCTTGAATATAATCTCTTTCTGCTGCTCATACTCAACTTGAGATATAGCGGAGATTTCTAACAGCTGATGTAGTTCTTTCAGTTGTTGAATATACATGTTATATACACGTTGTTTATTAACATAGTTTATTGATTCTTGCTCAGGCATACCCTACAATTTACTAATTGAAGTGCTAAGTAGTTCAAAGGTACATTAGACCAACATTTCAAGATAGCTAAAAACCACTGTATCTAAAAACTGTTGTAGAGAATCAAGATGGCTGAAGGTAAGCTGGTAGTAGTTCCCTGACTGTACCAATTTACTGCATAGTGCAAGATGTGGTCAGCACTTGGCTGTCTTCTGGTTAGAGCTAGCAATTTGGCACTATAGCTGCTCCAAACCAGGACCTAACACTAAAATGTGCATGACATGCCGAGGATTTTGTGAAATCTCTTCATTCATCACTGTGACGTAGAACATCCTGTATAGGACGGGGTGAACTAAGCCGATCCCATGATCAATTATTAGTGGTTCGTGACCTCAGTGTATACATCAATCAAAGGCTTCCTTGACGTCATAGTTTTCGCAAAATTAATTAATCTTAAAGAGGTAAAAAATAATATTTATTAGATAAAATTCATTTAGTTTCTATTTTCCTCTCCTTCCTCATCAGCTTGATGGTGTTTGATAGTATCGGCTGGTGAGAGTGGATACTCTAGAGCATATCGAAGCTGATCGAGTGTGGAGAAAGCACTGCTGTGTTGGCTGCTGTGCTGTGGTGGTATTGGTTCTTGTCTTGTTGGTAGTGGACTGGTGTCTGTGCTCTCGGTCACGGCTGGTAGTGGGTTGAAGTCTATGTTAGCATAAAATAGTTGGCACACATCGTTGTCAAGGGCATAGTCAAGTGGTGTCATACCAATTGAGTCAATAAAAGAGGATTGAGCGCCTGATGCTAGGAGAAGCTCAGAAATTGCGAGGAAACCATTTTTGGCAGCTTCATGGAGAGCAGTTGCTCCAAATATATTCTGGATATTCACATTAGCTCCTGCATTTAGCAGAACAGAAACACCTTCTTTATATCCACAACGTGAAGCAATCATGAGAGCAGTGTAACCTTCATTATCTTGTGCACTAGGGTCAGCACCAGCTGAGAGTAATAAATCAGGAATTGATGGATCCATCGTGCAGCCACTGTGTTTAACACAAGATAATGTAAGAGCTGTTGTTTTGTTTTTTCCTCCTATGTTCGGATCTGCTCCATGTGCAAGAAGAAGCTCCACACATTCTGTTATTTGATGATAGCAAGCAGAATGAAGTGCTGTACTGTTGTTCTGGTCTTGTATGTTAGGATCAGCTCCGTGAGTAAGAAGAAAGTGAGCGATTTCAGACCGATTGTTACGACAAGCACATATGAGTGAAGTCACACCATCTTCATTTGGTGCTTCCACTGGAGCTCCTACACTTACAAGATACTGGACTATATCTGTGTGACCATGTATTGTTGCAAAAGCTAGCGCTGTTATTTTTTCCCCTGGAATGACAAGCTGAGCTCCAGACTCAACTAGCAGCTGCACTATATCTATGCGGATAGGTGCTACTAAGCTACACACGACTTTCAGAGCAGTGCTAGTCGACTTGTCAGTGACTTGAGCATTAACATCCGCTCCACCGTCAAGAAGCAGTTTAGATATGCCGAAAGAATTGTTTGCGCAGGCAAGATTTAGAGGTGTGGTTTCACATGTTGAAGTGTAATTTGGATCTGCACCAAGAAAGAGTAAAAACTCTACAGCCTCTGTACAATCAGCAGTAATGGCTTGTATCAGTGCTGTGTTCAAGTCTGTTTCTGTTTCTTCTTCCCTCTCCAGAATGACAGTGTCTCCTATACTCAGACTCATAACTCCAACATGTCGCATAAACAGCAACTTCTCTTGGGCTTGAGCAGTTAGAGATGCAATCATTGATTTACGGGTATACCATGTTACACAAATGCATCCTTGTTTCACACGAATGTTAGTTAGAGCACTTGAGTTGGCTTCGAATATATGATCAACGAACCTCTGAAATCGTTTGATAGTTACACTGGGCCAGAAGCCGGTCAGCTTGAAGATGACTTGTGGCATATCAGTTGAGTGAGAATGATTAAGAAATTCAACCTCCTTTAAGAGAGAGATTTCAGCCGACTCAGTAAATTCCTTCAACATACTCTCATACTCTTCCAACTGTTGCTTCAAAGGCTTGCCAATGAACTTCTCAATGATGTCTTTCAGAACCACGGTGTTGAATAAACAGAAGTGTGGTCGGATCTGCTGGAGAAGATCATTGATGCTGGTAACTTGTGACAACTCCCCATCGAGGTCAAGACGAATGTCCAGAAAACACTCCAATTCCTTTAACGAGACGTTGTTTTTCTTCAGAGACATCTTGAGGTTTGTGACTAAAGAAGCGAATTCTCTTTCTACAGTTGAAAAACGAACCACAAGACTCTTGTCAATAACCACTCGAACAGTTGACGAGGCGACTAGCCGCCCCTGGGACGAGGAGACTAGCATCACGCAACGTGAACGAATCTTTTCAGCCAGTACAGTTTCACCTAACTTGCCTAGAGCTGCTGCAATCAGTTCCCACGAGGCATTTGGTGTTCGTTTCATCCAAACACCGAATAATTCTGCTCTGCATCGTGCTGATCCTTGGCTTGAAGACTGCTTCTCTATTTGCGCGAGATCTTTCTGTGGAACGCCCATGTACAGCCCTAACATATACCAATCGGTAACTTCAGCTGTCTCCTCCAAGAAGCTGACTATACAGAGCTCTGGTGAAGACATTTCCGTCAGGGCTCAGGCTCGTGGTATACGCATGCATGCTCCGCCTCACTGACATTTCACAGTCTTCTGGTTTACATTTTGTATGGACACCGGAACACTGGCATAACTGTATACTCAGCTAGGCGCTGTCCTTGCCAACTCGCATTTAGAAGATTATTTTTTTACAAAATCTTTGAATTGGCGAGTACTAATTCTAAACCATGTCTACAAGTAATACAATTTTGGCCTGTACTGTAATTTTTAGCGATTAGATGTCATTGCTAAATTCACTAAAATTAGTACCCACTAATAAGCTAATAATAGTAACATAAAGGTATATTATGCATGACACTTTAAATTAATAATCCCTTATTTTCTTCCTCATCATCAGCTTGATGGTGTTTAATAGTATCAGCTAGTGAGAGTAGATACTCTAGAGCACATTGTAGCTGATCGAGTGTGGTGAAAGCACTGCTGTGTTGGCTGCTGTGCTGTGGTGGTATTGGTTCTTGTCTTGTTGATAGTGGACTGGTGTCTGTGCTCTCGGTCACGGCTGGTAGTGGGTTGGAGTCTATGTTAGCAAGAAGTAGTTGGCACACTTCATGATGGTTGTTATCAAGGCCATAGTCAAGTGGTGTTTTACCAGCCAAGTTAACAAGCGAGGTTTGGGCACCTGATGCTAGGAGAAGTTCAGAGATAGCAAGATATCCATTCTTGCCTGCTCTGTGAAGAGCAGTTGATCTGAATATGTTTGTAATGTTGACGCTGGCACCAGCATTTACCATGAGTGCATGTAATGCCCTTTTTGCAGCTACTATCTGCAGCAATCATGAGAGCAGCATAACCATTTTCATCTTGAGAATCAGGGTCAGCACCAGCTGAAAGTAACAATTCTAGAATTGAGGAGTCCGTTGTACAGCCACTCTTAGTAATGCAGGCAAAATTAGTAGACCCGGCAATATATAGGGGCAACAAGGTTGCTATTTTAACAGGTTAACAGCAGTTATTAGGTTAACGTCAAAATCTGCACAGTTATGCTGGAGCAGTGACTGGGGTTAACTCAGTTATTCAGTGGTAAACTAGTGGTAAACACAAGGATATCTGATGGTAGATACTTGGTTAACTGGTTAACTCAGTTATTCAGTGGTAAACTAGTGGTAAACACAAGGATATCTGATGGTAGATACTAGGTTAACTGGTTAACTCGGTCATTCAGTAAGTAAACCAGTGGCAAACACGCGGATATCTGGTGGTAGATACTTGGTTAACTGGTTAACTCAGTAATTCAGTGGTAAACACACGGATATCTGATGGTAGATACTTGGTTAACTGGTTAACTCAGTCATTCTGTGGTAAACCAGTGGTAAACACAATGGGGTGTCTAGAAAATATAAACGAATCGCACTATGTACAGTGAACCGTTTTGAAGCTAAGCTACAACTAAACCCAAAACCCTAAAAACCTTCTCCTAACTGCGCAAAGTCGGGAGGGTCGTCCTAAACCGGGCCTTCGGCCCTTGGTAAGCCTAAGGATCGTCAAGAGGGTCGTCCTAAACCGGGCCTTCGGCCCTTGGAAAACCTAAGGATCGTCGGGAGGGAGTCGTCCTAAACCGGGCCCTAAAAACTTTCGCCTAACCTAACGGCGCCCTGTATGGACTGACCACAGACAAACTGACAACCAGGTTGGTGCTGTGAAGCAATGTGAAAGCCATTTAACCTCGTTAACCTGTTTAACCGGTTAACGGCAGAGACTATTCATCGCTGTGATACTATATATCGCCACATGTGAAAATTAGAGGAGTTGGGGGTTGTTTTTGGTCTCGTAGGTTTGGATCTGCTCCATGTGCAAGAAGAAGCTCCACAGGCTATAGCATCTGACTATAGCAAGCAGAATGAAGTGCCGTACTGTTGTTCTGGTCTGGTGTATTAGGATCAGAATGGATTTTGCAGGCAAAAAAGAACAAGAAGTGTGGTTTAATTTGTTACAGTGCAAGAGTAAAACTCTACAGCCTCTGTACAATTAGCAGTAATGGTTTGTATCAGTACATCAGACACATCATGTGCATAGTATTTTGGTATTTGACATGAAAAAATCATTGTAGAAATTGCGAGTTAGTTAAAATTATTCAGTATTAATTAAAATACACTGAAGAGAAACTGCCTTGCTAGTACACGATATGAACCCTAAAAATGTAATAGAAAGTACAGTCTGAGAAAGTAAGATTTAATAGTCAAGATAAAAGTAAGGCATCTTAACTTCTAATCATTCATTCTCTTTTTTCTTCTCCTTCCTCATCAGCTTGATGGTGTTTGATAGTATCAGCTGGTGAGAGTGGATACTCTAGAGCATATCGAAGCTGCTGATTGAGTGTGGTGAAAGCACTGCTGTGTTGCCAGGGCTGCTGTGCTGTGGTGGTATTGGTTCTTGTCTTGTTGGTAGTGGACTGGTGTCTGTGCTCTCGGTCACGGCTGGTAGTGGGTTGGAGTCTATGTTAGCAAGAAGCAGTTGGCACACATCATGATAGTTGTTATCTGCTGTTACAAGTCTGCTGTTACAGTGATTGGACAGCATTTGTGCTTGTTGCAGCCAGAGTTTGTGTGCCACAGCCAAAAACCGGCCACAGCTGCAATTTTTTTACATTATTAACCAACTGATGCTCAAGAATGATAGCAATGCTGTTTTTATCACGTTGGTGCTTTCTTGGGTGAATAAATTTACCAACCAATTCTCGAGTTGGTAAATTAAAAGAGCTAAGGGTCTGGGTGGGGTAAGATAGCTTAAACGAAAGTTCTTGGGCAGTACGTAGTACCCATTTCGCAACGTCAAAATTGTCCTCTAAAGAAGTAGCAGATCACGAAAGGCAAGCAGCAATGTATTTTGGCTTTGCCTACGTGCAGCAACGTCAGCATTACGTCAGAATAAATTAGCCCTTGTAATAGTACTGCACTGTCAGCTGATAGCAGGTGGAGCTCATCTTGTAATGAGATTCACAGCAATAATCATATTGCCTATGGTCAATAAAAATAAAATTAATTATGGCAATAATGAATTTAGTTTAGCCCCACCCATGCTGTGCTGTGCGTGCTCGGCTCGGATGTCTTCGATCATGTCTTTTCTCCTTTCTTCACTGAAATATTGTTCGTGGTCGTTTATTGTGTGACTCCTCTTGAGACATGGCGACTCCTCAGCGTGAGTAGGGGCGTGTTTACCGTATAGCGGGAAATTTTTGCTGGAGAAAATTCTCGCGAAAGCGCGAGATAGAGGAATTTGCGAATAATATTTTCGCGAATCAGCACCCTTATCTTTGTCAGCAAAAAACAAGACATTTTCGTGGATAATATTTCGCAAATAACCTGTAACTCGCGAAAATTTCTCCCGCGAAAATCTTTCGCTATACGGTAATTGTCTAGATACCAATTACTAGTTTATTACTCCTCACAGCGTACGAGCCTAATCCTCGTCGAGGACACCAAACCATTCGTGTTGGTAGTAACGTATACATGTGGGCTGGAAGCGTGGACGGTATGCCAGAGGTACACGACAGTCAAGAAAAGAGACGGTTTATATCCTGTGTGGAGGTGTTCCACTCTGAGAGAGGAGACTGGACACGTCAGCCAACAAGTGGAGCTCCTCCACTGGGAGTGTATAGATATAGCTGTACTGCAGTGGGTGATGCACTCCACTTCTTTGGTGGTCTCTGTAACCATGATGACTGCTTTCATAACAGTATTCACTCATTGCACACATCGTCCTTTCACTGGGTGGAGTTATCACCCACCACATCAGAGGGTGGGGTTCCGATGAGAAAAAGTAACTGTGGTACAGTAGCATTTAAGGATGGAGAGGAGGACATCTTGTACATAGTAGCAGGGTATGGTCCTACTCCGTCATATCATCAGCCTGGAGCACAGTATAAACCATTTGGTAGAGATCGTGTCATATGCAATGAGCAGCACATGTTCTCACTGAGCACAAGTGAGTGATTCTGTACATACATGTATTATAAAATAATTTTGGAACAGTTTACTAATGTATGTAGAGATAGTGCTTGTGTACTTGCTCGGTTTGTCTATCATTTATTATCACTATGATAGTAAAAGCATGAGTAATACAATGTGCATGTGCGTTGTACCATTATACCAGTAGTAGTGAGAGATGATGTCATCACCTCCTGCAGGAGAGTGGAGCTCACCAAACATTACTGGACAGCCTCCTCCTCCATTGTCCGGTTTCACGCTAACTCTTGTGGGTGAGAGAAAAGCTGCACTGTTTGGTGGTTGGAGTGAATCAGGACCCAGTCATGACCTGTTGATAGTTGAGCTGAGTAGAGATACTGTGGTGAGTGTTATGAGGATAGTGTGATAGCGTGGGTTATACATTGATCAATGGTTAGACCAACCGCAATATTTCTGCTGAATACAGTAGAGGGCAATAAAAGATTAATGTATCGTTGTTGTTCTACAATAGTCATGCATATTTCTAATAGAGTGAACTATGAATGCTTCGTATAACGGTAGATGAAACCTCGATCCTCTAGCAAAGGTAATCCCATACTAGTTGCTTGAAGAAATTCATTTGTGGAATTATGGCATTAATTGTGTCATCCTCACTAAATCTTGATAACCTTCGTTCGGTAAGGCGTGGATATTCATAGAGAAAGCATTGTAGATTAAAGCGGGAGCGCTGAGTACTGGCTTACTAAGCCTCAATTCAAAAGTGAATAGAAATCAGATGAATTATTCTTGTTTCGAGGATAGTAGCAACTTCCGTGTGGGACGCAGGACATAGGCAGAAAATCCGTGACTGTCCCAGAAGTTACTGGACGGTAATTGGCACCTATGTGTGGTCAATAGACGATGTCTATTAGGCAGTCAGCTGTAGCTGTGAGCACAATAATTTTGGGAATAATGGGCTGATGCAGGAATAAAATAAATTTGAGAATTTTATGAAAAATTTCAAAGCCACACCCAAAAGTAATCCGTAATTCTTATGTAATACAGGCAGGGGGTTCCAGTATGAAAATTTGCAGACTCCACGTCAAAAAAGAGGGTGATGGTTAAGATCCTCTAGCAAAGCTAATACATTACTATAGTTGCTTTGAGAAGTTCAATTCCATTTGTAAAAGTAGACCAAAATGATGCACGAGACAGTACAATTTTTCTGGCTCCTTTCCTTCTTCATATTGAGTAATTAGCTAGAGTGCTTTTTGGCATATTCCGAATTCTATAATTCAGACTCTCCTCCTCACGATCGGCCATGATTTGCTGCCATTATGCACTTTAGTGCATACTAAATAGAATCAAGAGTGTTGTCCGGCACGTCCAGTCTTATCTTGTGCTGACGCCCAACTGCCTAATAGACCTCAAATAGGATGTACGATCAACTTCATGTACGATCGACTTCTTGGTCGTTCTGTTACCGGCCTCATTTGTTTTGTCCAAATTTTGACACTAACAACACACCATAGAAAATATGCAATCGTTTTCCAATCATATAGAACGAAAACGAATATTGTCCTCTACTGTACCAGGAGTGCATATAAACAAGGGAGCATGTAACTCTGTAAACGGCGAAATCCTAACATGCAGGCTGTTCTAAAAATAGTAGTTTCCATATAAGAACTATAATCCATAAGGTCTATAATGTCGGTTATACCATACTAAGACTATTCTGACCAATCAGATTGCGCTATTTGAGGGATATAACGGGTCGTACTTCCCTCCGCGTCACGTGCCCAAGATCAGAACAGCCTTTAGCATGGTACAAGTAAGTTATATCACATGTTGGCGGGATGTACGACCCGTTATATCCCTCAGGAAAGGGCTAGCGCGCCCTTTCCCGCGGGATATAACCTACACTTAATGCCCTCGCGTGAGGGCAATAACTAATACTTATTGACCGCGGGAAAGTCGGTTGCTCGAGACTGTACGAGGGCAACCGACTTTCCCGAGGTCATTAACCCTTTAAGCCCTAATGACGCAATTTTGCGTCATACATACTTCAGACAGCATAACTTAATGAAAAAGTGCTAAAATATCCCAAAATTAAGCCAAATTGAAGAATACAAATAACCGCAAAAAATTGACCGGTTTTCGGCGCGCCCCCTGCGCTAAACGTATTGGCTTCGGCATTTCTATGGCTTCAATGCAAATTTCACAACATTTTAGGAAAAACAAAATGGCTGCCAAGAAAATTTGGACATTTTATGGCTTCGGGTGCTCGGAATACACATTTTTGCGCATTCTCTATGATCTGGGCTACATTTTACATTGACCAAAACCACTGCTATTTACATGTACTTTTCAGTAGCCAGCCCCAAAGTACTAACTTTGAGCAAAATTTGACGAGGTCGCTGCACTTTATCGGCTTCACTTTCGAAGTGGGAGGGGCATATCGACCGACTTGAGTGTGAGCAATTGCGGCTACTCACTGGCGTAAAAGGACGCAAGTTTGAGACCAGTAGCACAAAAGACACACTAGATATTCACGATAGAAGTGGTCAGCATTTACGAGGTTAAAATTTCAGCAAGATAATTTAGTGTTTAAAGGGTTAATGTCGGTTATAAATGCCCGAGTTGTGTAAGGCAATAAATGATTTATTGCATAGTTCATCACTGTGAGCGCAATAACATCGCGAATTTTTCAAACTCGCAAAGATACAACGGTCTGTTGCTATAGAAGACGCTAGGCTCAGTCAATAACCTACATTAATGCCGTCGAATAGAGCAATCCGATTGGTGAAAGATGACGTACTATGTAATAAGTAATAACAGGAGCGTATAAAAGGAAGGAGCGTGTAACTAACAGAAATATCGGAGCCTAAAGTCCGCCGCTTGCGCTGCAAAAACCTTCCTTATAAGGAAGGTTTTTGCAGGCCGCATAAGACGGCGACCATAGCTCTGGCTGAACGCTTGCTTGTTTTAGCCGGAGACGGGCAGGACGAGACGTGGATGAATGTATAGGTAGGAAATAGCTAGCCACAACGCGCAAAGAAAGGCCCAAGTTCCAAGTAGCAACAGCGCACGGCGGCGGACTTTAGGCTTCGATATTACTAAGCGTATACGGTAGTTGAACGCTCCTTCCTTTTATACGCTCCTGGTAATAAATATTTCAACCGCGCCTCCACCCGGTACCCGCGCCCACACACCAATCGAGCGCACATGGTCTGTTGCAAACCACAGCCAAGCAGTGAGCACCCTGCAGTGGACGATACACGGGTGCTTTAGCACGCACGGGCTCTTTAGCATTTCGTCTCACCCTTCCAGATGAAGAATATCTTGAAGGGCTTGTGTGGTAAAATGTAAGCCGACTTCGCTTAGAGGCCTGCTCCATAGCTAGCTCGCTGGGGTTAGACGATCACTCGATCAGAGTCAGAACGTTGACCTAAAGTCCCGTGACGAATCCGATATAATTATTATTAATAATGGGTGTGTACTAGTTATTACATCCGCAAACGTCACATTATTTCATACTTTATATGGAAAGTAACTAAAAATAGCAAGTCCGCCATAATGATTTCGCCGTTATATGGGGTAGTGCTCAGAGTTACATGCTCCCTTGCTTATACGTGCTCCTGACTGTACATACAAAATTAATAACAGCATAATTTATTGTGTACAGTGTAATCACATACACTATTGCTAACACATCATGTTATGTGCTGTGAGCAAGTCTGTTATAAAGTGATAGCCCAGGATGAGTCTGCTCTTCCTCTTACCAGCACTGGACCAGGATCAACAAACCTATCAAGCAATCATGGCCTGAGAGGAGAAGGAATCATGCTACCACATGTATGAATGGTCCATTACTAGTGATAGTGGGAGGGCGCAGTTGGTGGAATACTATCAGTGACTGTTGGATTGGTGACCTCTCTACAAACCAGTGGAAGAAGGTATAGTGTTTGTATCTTAGACACTTTCAAGATTGGTTTGATATTGTATACATTCTTCAGCTATCCCTCCCTGACTCTGTGACTAAACGATACAATCACTCACTCTCTGCTCTACAATTATCACCACACAGTGTGTTACTGGTAATATTTGGTGGAAAGGAATTAAGTTATTCTGATACACTATCCCACACTGCCCTCATTGAATTGAGTGAGTACTATCAATGTATTGTCCATGCAGTACAGCAGCTATAGTGAGAGACACTGGGCAGTGGTACAGGTGTATACTGCTGACATAACAGCTCCTTTCTCCCATGCAGTCCTACAGGAAGATGGCGGGCAGTGGGTGGTGGGTAGGATATTAGAGGGAGCAGCCTTGGAAGACAAGAGAGTGTACCAGCAGATGTACCGGGAGATGATACAATACAATGGTCAGTTCAAATTATTTATTTACATGTGTTGTGTAAAGCAATTTTTATGCTTTTTCAGATGCCAAGGCATCACTGGGAGTAACGGTCATCATGAATATCACCAATATTGGTACCCAGGGGTATCCCGGCACAGGAAAAACATCAATTCTTGACCTTGCCATGGGGAAAGAGCCAGCCCCTCAAAGGAACAGTACTGGCTGTATTGATCCACCCTCTCGCTACATGCTGATCAATAGTGAAGCTGATTCCAGTGCAGCACAAGTGGAGTGGGAGAACGTCACTACAGACAAGATGTTTGAAATGGTTTGTGGAGCAGTAAAGAAGACCATTGAGGAAAGTTCTTTGGACAAGGCTCTGGTCCATTCAGACAGGCCTGCAGTAGCAGCACTACCAGTAGCTATAGACACTAGCTCACTTGCTGCAAACGACACTGCTGCAGAGTATGACCCAACTTCAGTTGGCAATGAACTGGTGCCTCCTACACCACCACCACCAGCAGCAGCAGCAGTAGCAGGCAGTGCTAATCAGATACCAGCAGCAGCTGAGCCTTCTCTTGATCCTTATTCTCAAGTGGCTAACGTTGGCTCTACTTGGTTTCCTGATCTGCTCAAAGAACTGTACAGCAGCAGCAGTTCTGGTGTAATCTTCAACTCCCACTGGATGATGGTGACTGATTGTGGTGGTCAACCACCATTTCTGGATGCAGCCGCTCTTTTCCTTCGAAACAACTGTCTTCAAATCTTTCCTCTCAAACTCAATGAGCCCTTGAGCAAAATAGCAGAGTTTTCCTTTTTCTTTAGTGGCAAGTCTGCCAACTGTGATCAATTTGATGTAGTGTTGAGCAATCAACAGATAATGGAGACTCTAGCCAAGTCTACAGCTTCTATTCAGCTGCCGTACACACCGTCAGCAACTGAGTGCCCAAAGGGAGCTAAATTCACAATCGTGGGCACATTTGAAGACAAGGCACACCATTGCAGTGAAACAGTAGCAGAGAAAGAGACGATTCTCAAACAAGTCCTCGAACCGTACAAAGCATTCCGAGTGCAGCTGGGTAGCAAGGTGATCCTGCCTATCAATGCTGTTGCCGTGGACACCGAGACCAAGAAGGAGCGGACAGAGTCAGCAAAGAAACTTCGAAGACTATTGAATAAGGCAAATGTGAAAATGAAAGTAGAGGTAAAGCTGCGCTGGTTTGGGTTTCTCCTGAGCATGCTGACTATAGCCGAGAAGGATGGTAAAGCCACACTTACACTTAATGAGTGCTATAGACTCGGAGACTCTCTTGAGATGGACAAATCAGAGACCATGAAAGCAATCCGGTTTTTCCACGATATCAGCCTCATTATGCATTTTGATACTCCAAAGCTCAGAGACACTGTCATCATCGACACCAAACCAGTGCTCAACAAGCTCTCTCGGCTAATCACTCTCTCGTTTCTGGATGAAGATTTCCTTGCCGAGCACTACGAGGACATTGTCCTTCCTGACGGAGCCAAGGAACTACTCCAGCACCACGGGCGCTTCACTCGGTCCACACTAGAGTCATGTGTTGAGTTCTCTGAGTCCATTCCATTGCAATTCTTTGTGGACATTCTAGAGCACGTAAAGATAGTGGCTGCGATTGACCAAACATCAGAGTATTTTATGCCTTGCGCTCTACCCTATGCTACTGATATACCTGACTCCTCCCACCCATGGGTGATTAGACTGAGAGTAAGACGAGGGGTCAACAAAGAGTATGTTCCTATCCCAGTGGGTTATCTACCAGCCATTCTAGTCTTTCTTCTCACTATGTTCCCTGATCGCTTTTCTTTAAATCTACTCCAGAGGCAATATCGAAATAAGATCAAGTTGGATTATGGTCCTGGAGGAGTGGTCTGTTTAGTGGAGCACCATCTTCAACTGGAGGTACACTATTCTTGCTTTGACCGACTTCAGCAAGAGTGCACGAACATTCGAAATCACGTTTTGAAATCGATACGTTTGACAGAAGAAAAGCTCCACATCAGCGAAGGTGCCATCACCAAGGTGGACTCTTTCCTATGCCCCTGTGGTGAGGGCAGCAGGGCCCAGCACATCTGTACCTACAACCCTGAGACACAGATTGTGGAATGTGAGGAGACAAGAAAAGTGTTTGTATTGGAAGCTCATCATCAGCTGTGGCTAGGTGTGTTGTGATGTAGTCTCTGATGATACATGTGATAATTGTATTGATGTAGGAGCAGCAATGGAGAGCACTGCACACTCTATTCACTGCAGTGACGACACCAGTGACAGTCATGAGCTGCCACCACTAGCAGCAGCAGAAGGTGAGCACTGTATACTGGTGTGGCTAGGTCAACCTCAGCTGGTATTATGTGGTATCATGATAATACAGTGAGTGTGTGATCATGATCAGCTTGTGATGATGGATAGTGACTAGTAAACAGTGTTTACACTAGTAGTCATGTATCATTAGGTATACTGTATTACCATTATGGTTGGTAAACATGTAGTAATATGTGGCTACCACTATCTCTTACTATACTAAAAGTGGTTTATCACAATAGCTCTCTCATGTCAGTGCTGGTCATGTGAGTCATATCTTTAGTGTTCTATCAGCTAGTCATGAGATGTGTTGAATCAGTTGTGTTAGTGACTACATGTTACAGTGTGTTGTTACTGTCAGTACTGATGGTATTATACCAGTAGCTACTATACAGTATCTGATGGACACACACCATCTCATGATCATGGTAGCACTATACCTGCTACTGCTGTCAATATTGGTTCATGGTGTCTCATGTGTGTAGGTAGTGACACTCCCACTCTACTCAAGCTGAAGACAATGAAAGGAGCTGATGGTAAACCACTGAAGATAGTTCAAAAGATTGCTGCTCATGACTACACAACATTCGGTATGTGTCTCCTACAAGATGAGAATGGAGAAGAGGTTGATCTCATTGAGAAGGACCATATCAGCAAAGGTGCCGAGAGTGTTACGAAGGAAATTCTCAAGAAATGGCTGACAAGTGATGCACCTACTCGTACATATCAACATTTGATAGAGTGTCTCAGACAGACTGATCTGGGTGCACTTGCTGAGCTCATTGCACAAAGGTAAGCTACCAACAAACAGAGTTCACTCACTCACTCACTCACTCTCTCACTCACTCACTCACTCACTCACTCACTCAATGCACACTCACACACTCACTCACTCTCACTCACTCACTCACTCACTCACTCGTTCATCTCTTTCTCAGATAAAGCTGTTCAGTGTCATATCACTTCATTGTATACCAGCGGGACTGTTAGCAGTACTGATGTGTGAATCAAGACACATGTACAATAATTTTTGGCTGTTGTTCATGCAACTATTGCAGTCACCACTTTTGGTCAAGTTGGTATTCAGCTTGATATTGAGCCGACTACATTATCATCGTTCGAAACACAGTTCCAGCGTGATCCGATGAGGTGCTATACCAGTGTGTTTGTTGAGTGGAAGAGAGACTCCAAGCTACCCTATACCTGGACCACCATCATTGAGGCTCTGGAGTCGAATGCTGTGACTGAAGTAGCTGTTGCTAATAAAGTACGAGAGTGGCTGGAACACCGTCAACTGTGCAGACGTACACTTGTAACTATAATTATTTGTGAAATTAGTGTTTATCACATACTTTGGTTATAATGATAATAATTATTATTATGCTCCTAAATTAATTTTAATGGATGACGATGAGTGTTGTGAAGTCCCATGTGAGGTTATTGAATGCTACAATGGTTCCAGTTCATAAACATTTTCAAGCAGTATCACTCTCAAAATCTATACTATCATGAGCTAGAAGCTTTGAATGTTCTCAGTGGCTGGTCAGCAAATGCAGTGGAATGCATACTATCATCAGAAACACTATACCTAAAACAACTCAGTATCAACAAGAAAATAAAAAGATTTCTAACAAAATCAAAAGGATGTAGGGATAAAGAAATCTGCTACATCTGTACTGGTCCACAATGTAAACCAACAAGGAATTAGCATGCAATGGTAACACGATTGACTTGCTAACAGATCATAGATCCCTACATCAGTGGCTGTACATAGTAAGATATCAATATTTTGTCATAAGCTGAATGCACGTCAGGTGTCAGTCAACAGAAACTAGCTGAACTATAGCTATAGTCAACCATAGCAGCCTTAGATAGGATTTCGTGCTATCTTGCTTTAACTGTTACTTACCTGAGTGACTGTACAACAGCTAAGCCTACGCCAGCAGTTAAAAAAACTGTGCCGTACTGGGTTTATGGTTTTGTGCTTTGGCTGTTTGTCATTGATTGCCTCATGTGTATCTGGTCCAATCTGATTGGATAGCGTGTACAATGGTATTCATAGCTTGTTCTGTTTACTGATCATGAACTATGAATTTTGTTTGTGCGCAGAATTGAAGACAGCCAAATCCGATCGAGATGCTATGAAGACTCAATCTGAGTCTCTCTCTAAGGAATATGATCGAGTGTCCAGTGAATTACAGAGACTAGAGTAAGCCACCGATATTCGGCCACCATCTATTATCGGCCACTCGTTCGTACACTTGCAAATACGCTACACAGATCAAACTTGACCTACGTATAGACACACACTTCCTCTGCCTGCATTGCAAATATGTAGCTCGTAACTGCTTCTTTGTCTACTGTGGAGACGAAGAAAGTGGGTAGCCGAAAACATCGATGTTCGGCAAAAGCAATCTATTATCGGTCACCAGTCCTATTGACTGATAGACGAATAGGGCGGGATTGCAAGTCAGTACTGCAAACACCTTTATCCATCAGCATTACAACGAGCTACAATTAAAAAGCTCTCGTCTTGCCGTCCGGGTAATTTTCTTTTCCAAAGACCCCGGGGTCGAGCAATCTATGTTCGGCAACTCATGATATTGTTTCAGTGCAATTTATGCTCAAAGAAAACACGATTGCGATACAGAAACACGTCGGCTGAGTAGAGCCATCTCATGTCCATCACAATCACCAAAATTCAGTAACCCTGCGATCGTCTCTTGATCGCACAAGCTGCAATCAGCCAAAATAGTGGGCGTGGCTTCCAAGGAGCAACCCTGTGTTTGTAAAACAAAAAGTAAACCGAGCATTCCAGAAGTCAAATTTGATTCTAAGCCTATTTGTCTGCACTCGCAAAGTAGTTTAGCGCTGATCAGTGACTGCATTAGTAATGGATAGTAATTTTATAGAGAAGTCCTCAAATCAGCAAGCACTGTCCATATCCATCACGAGTGCAGTCATTGATCAGCGCTAAACTACTTTGCGAGTGCCGACAAAGAGGCTTAGAATCAAATTTAACTTCTGGAATGCTCGGTTTATTTTTTGTTTTACAAGCACTGGGTTACTCCTTGGAAGCCACGGCCACTGTTTTGGCTGTTTGCAGCTTGTGCGATCAAGAGACGAACGCAGGGTTACTGAATTTTGGTGATTGTGATAGACATGAGATGGCTCTACTCAGCCGACGTGTTTCTGTATCGCAATCGTGTTTTCTTTGAGCATAAATTGCACTGAAACAATATCATGAGTTGCCGAACATAGATTGCTCGACCCCGGGGTCTTTGGAAAAGAAAATTACCCGGACGGCAAGACGAGAGCTTTTCAATTGTAGCTCGTTGTAATGCTGATGGATAAAGGTGTTTGCAGTACTGACTTGCAATCCCGCCCTATTCGTCTATCAGTCACTAGGACTGGTGGCCGATAATAGATTGCTTTTGCCGAACATCGATGTTTTCGGCTACCCACTTTCTTCGTCTCCACAGTAGACAAAGAAGCAGTTACGAGCTGCATATTTGCAATGCAGGCAGAGGAAGTGTGTGTCTATACGTAGGTCAAGTTTGATTTGTGTAGCGTATTTGCAAGTGTACGAACGAGTGGCCGATAATAGATGGTGGCCGAATATTGGTGGCTTACTCTACAAGTAAGAGATTTACTGTTTGTATCTGTTCTACCTCTCATTTCTTTTTTACAGAAGGAAAGTGACGATGACAGCAAAAAGGAGCAGTAGAATTAACTAGATCTACTGTAACATATAGTAGAACCATTAAACATTAAAACAGTTTGATCTTTTTAATTTCCTACACTACTGTGTAGAATAATCATTGCCCTAAATAGTGATTTTGGGTGGATACCATGAATTTGATCTCTTCATGACAGACGCTGCTGGTTCGTGATCATGTACTTGACTTGGTTGTGGTCCGTGCTCACGTACGTTCTATTGTTCCAGATATCGCTTGCTACACTATGTTGCTGCTTCCCGTCTTGTTCTTTGAGAGTGTAAGAGATGCCTATAAAGCCATTATAGTGTACAATACCATACTCAACAGCTGGAGAAATCTGTGTACGACCATGACGGGTGATGGTCGCACGGTCTCCTGGCGCGCATGTGTTGTGGTTCACGCAATCCTGCTCTTGTGTAAGTATAAACCTTCGATTCGAGCAGCAGATCTATAATTTTTGCAGTTGCATATCTGCTCACCAGGATGACAAGTGATGTACCAGCTGATATAGAAGCTGTGCTTTCTACTGACCCATTGGACAAGGAGTTAGTAAAATATTTCTTCGACTACCATGCTGCATGGGACAACGTCTACATTGCTGCACTTTCACTGTTTCTATCATTGTAAGTAAAACCACATGTGACCGCGAAGCCTGAGCATATTTCATCTCTAATACAGAGTGATCAATCGATTGTTGAACATGAGCGGAGTTTTTCTCAAGGCAGACCGGTTTGATGAAGTGACAGATGGTAAGTTTGTGTACAATACACATGTGTTGCAGATAATCAAAAAAATATTTCTTTTCATGCAGTTACTATGAGAAAACAACCCTGAGGATACTTTCAAGTACATAAACAAGTGTAGTTCTTTTCTTAGCCTTGTACCAATAGGTTCCCTACCCTAGGTTCCACCTTATCAATAAGAGTGTTTTGTTTAGAACAGAACTGAGAATTGATCCTGGGGACGAGGCTAAGAATTAATCAAAATAGTAGGTCATTCAGTCTATGGTCTTTTCTTCTCCTTCCTCATCAGCTTGATGGTGTTTGATAGTATCGGCTGGTGAGAGTGGATACTCTAGAGCATATCGAAGCTGATCGAGTGTAGAGAAAGCACTGCTGTGTTGGCTGCTGTGCTGTGGTGGTATTGGTTCTTGTCTTGTTGGTAGTGGACTGGTGTCTGTGCTCTCGGTCACGGCTGGTAGTGGGTTGGAGTCTATGTTAGCAAGAAGTAGTTGGCACACATCATGATGGTTGTTATCAAGGGCATTGTCAAGTGGTGTCATACCAGCTGAATCAATAAGAGAGGATTGAGCGCCTGATGCTAGGAGAAGCTCAGAAATTGCGAGGGAACCATTTTGGGCAGCTCCATGCAGAGCAGTTGCTCCAAATATATTCTGGATATTCACATTAGCTCCTGCATTTAGCAGAACAGAAACACCTTCTTTGTATCCATAACGTGAAGCAATCATGAGAGCAGTGGAACCATCATTATTTTGTGCATTAGGGTCAGCACCAGCTGAAAGTAATAAAACAGGAATTGATGGATCCATCGTGCAGCCACTGTGTTTAAAACAAGCAAATATAAGAGCTGTTGCTTCGTTTATTCCTCGTATGTTCGGATCTGCTCCATGTGCAAGAAGTAGCTCCACACCTGATGTCATCTGATTATAGCAAGCAGAATGAAGTGCTGTAGTGTTGTTCTGGTCTTGTATGTTAGGATCAGCTCCGTGAGTAAGAAGAAAGTGAGCAATTTCAAAGTGATTATTACGACAAGCACACATGAGTGAAGTCACTCCGTCTTCATTTGGTGCATCTACAGGAGCCCCTGAACTGACAAGATACTGGACTATATCTGTGTGACCGCGTATTGTGGCAACAGATAGTGATGTTATTTCTTCCCCTGGAATGTCTAACTGAGCTCCAGACTCAACTAGTAGCTGCACTAAATCTATTTTGGGTGCTACTAAGCTACACATGACCTTCAGAGCAGTTCTGTTCCACTTGTTAGTGACTTGTGCATTCACATCAGCCCCTGCGTCAAGAAGCAGTTTAGCAATGCTGATAGAATTGTTTGCGCAGGCAAGAATAAGAGGTGTGGTTTCACTTGTTGAAGTGTAATTCGGATCTGAACAAAGAAAGAGTAAAAACTCTACAGCCTCTGTATAATCAGCAGTAATGGCTTGTATCAGTGCGGTGTTCAAGTCTGTTTCTGTTTCTTCTTGGTCCAAAATGACAGTGTCTCCTACTCTCAGACTCATAACTCCAACATGTCGCATAAACAGCACCTTCTCTTGGGCTTGAACAGTTAGAGATTGTATCATTGATTTACGAGTATACCATGTTACACAAATGCATCCTTGTTTCACACGAATGTTAGTAAGAGCACTCGAGTTGGCTTCAAATACATGATCGACAAACCTCTGAAATCGTTTGATAGTTACACTGGGCCAGAAGCCCGTCAGCTTGAAGATGACTTGTGGCATATCAGTTGAGTGAGATTGATTAAGAAATTCAACCTCCTTTAACAGAGAGATTTCAGCCGACTCAGTAAATTCCTTCAACATACTCTCATACTCTTCCAGCTGCTGTTTCAGAGGCTTGCCAATGAACTTCTCAATGATGTCTTTCAGAACCACAGTGTTGAATAAACAGAAATGTGGTCGGATCTGCTGGAGAAGATTATCGATGCTGGTAACTTGTGACAACTCCCCATCGAGGTCAAGACGAATGTCCAGAAAACTCTCCAATTCATTTAACGAGACATTTATTTTCTTCAGAGACATCTTGAGGTTTGTGACTAAAGAAGCGAATTCTCTTTCTACCGTTGAAAGACGAACCACTAGACTCTTGTCAAGAACCACTCGAACAGTTGACGAGGCGAGCCCCTGGGGCGAGGAATCTTGAGCCATGCAACGTGAACGAATCTTTTAAGCCAGTACATTTTCACCTAATTTGCCCAAAGCTGCTGCGATCAGTTCCCACGAGGCATTTGGTGTTCGTTTCATCCAAACACCGAATAATTCTGCTCTGCATCGCGCTGATCCTTGGCTCGAAGTCTGCTTCTCTATGTGCGCGAGATCTTTTTGTGGAACGCCCATGTACAACCCTAACATATACCAATCAGTAACTTCAGCTGTCTCCTCCAAGAAGCTTAGTAGACAGAGCTCTAGTGAAGACATCACCGTCAGGGCTCAGGCTTCTGATCACTGCATGCTCCACCTCAATGCATGTGTAGTCTAACTGAACATTTCACAGTCTTCTGGTTTCGCAAATACATTAATTTTTTGTAGTAAATAATTTGTAATACAATTTGACCAGTATACTATAATTTTTAGGATGCTATCGCTAAATTCGATAAGATTATTACCCGCTAATAATACGTAGTAACATGATAACATCAAGGGCGTATAGAGTCATAAAGGTATAGTGCATGTAAATTTATAATCCCAACTTAAGTAGGTAAGTGATAAAGAAGAGGTAATATCGAATAATTTTAATACAAATGCAAGAGATTTACGGTTGGTACATGTGTCGAAAAAGTATGGAAACAAGGTTGTGAAAAAGTAAACAACATTTGAAATAAAAAGAATTGTAGCAATAGCAGTGTAATGCTACCCCCATATTAAATTAACCACAACTGTCGAAAGCAGTTAATTAAGGGAGGTAGCATTACAGTGCTATTGTTACAATCCTTTTTATTTCAAATCTTATTTACTTTTCACAATATCTCGTTTCCATACTTTTTGACATTTCCCAAGCTTAAACTTTCACAGCCAGAGAGCCTTAGGGCTAAGTTACCAGCACACCTCTGATTTCCTGCATAGTTGTCTTTGCTTGTGAATCATTTCCCTAGGTAAGTTTAGTAGCTGATCAGTGTGTACTTGGTTTATGCATCACTGTTGGTATTAACTACCAGATTAACTACCAGTACTGGTATTCCTGTCCCTAAGCTCGTCATGAATGACCATCCATTAACCCACGCAATTCGGAGGGGGCTAAAGTAAAAGACACCCTTGATGGGGGCAATCCCGCTGCCAACAGATAAGCTTCCGAGGGGAAAAATTCAATGCAGCGATAACATAGCTTAACTACCTGAAATTCTTTCCTTAATGTGTTTTCCAAATAGCTACTGTACCTTTCTTCCAAATTTGTGTCACGTTCTTTCAAGAAGCATAAGATTCAGTAAGGATAGAGGATTGAATGGTACATTCTCGAGGGCAATATTGATGATTACAGAGAAATCAAGCAAATTGTTTCACTACAGCTTTAGTCATAACAACCTCCAGGTAGGCACTAGCTGCTCCAAACAGGACATAACACTACAATGTGCATGTCACGCCTAGGGGGTTTGCTACAAGCATTGCTGTGTGTAAGCCAAAATACACTGTGGTAGCATCTATTGGCTTCTGTTATTATTATTATTGCCAGGTTGTCAATAGCTGTCAAAGCATGTCCAGTGTGCAGTATGCATGCAATTCCACCGAGGCATCTGCACCTATGGTGCTTCATTTGTTTCTGGCGCTCACAGCTCTGAGCGAGCAAATGGGAATGACGTCGTTCGTCGTCACCGTGGTCATCATTTCTGGATGAAGTAATACATTAATTTTAATCAACATTCCTTATGCCTAATTATAATGGAAGGGGTACAAATATCGGAGGCATACTGTATGCAGGTACGGAGAGAAGATCGCAATGAGTTCAGTGGTCAAAGAAGAGACTCGCCGCATCACTCAAGAAGTGAATCAGTATCGTGCTGAAAAAATGGGTCGTTTAAAGAATCTAGATCTTTTCATTCTCGATAACTCGATCCGTGAGAGCACAGTTGGTCAACTTCGCAGCCACACTGTCGAAAACAAGAAGGCGATCTTTGCCGAGGTCAAGAAATGCGGCCTCGAGCACATCATTGTCGCCTCTTTCTCGCACATGACTCGCGTGGACGATGATTTCTGTCAATATCTGGTCGACAGTGGTGAAGATTTTACTAACCTGTACTCATTCTCTGAAGTAACCAAAGGTCTCAAAAACGGTCGTTATGACACAGAGAGCGTCCCGATATCGTTGGTAAAGAATAAAAAGTACGGCCTTCGAAATACTATTTTTGAGCTTGACTTGGCGAATCCAGACTGCAAGTGGGGTGACACGTGGACCGTGCAGGACCATTGTCAATTGCTGTTAAAATGGATTAGATGGACAAAAACAGAAATCCACAAAGATGCCCGTGTTCTGATTAACCTGCGTGATTTTGCTGCATCTATGTCGAGAGCCCCTGAACGTGTGCTGGAGATTGTAGAATTTGTCGCCTCGTTGCCTCCATACGAACGCCTGTTTGGAATTCTCTATGAAGATCTTGGTGACTCTCTTCCTCAAGAACTAGGTATGTGGACAGAGAGTGTTCGTAAAGTGATGGATTCGTGTGGTTGGACAGATGGAAGGCTACTAATACATGTCCATCAGCAATGGGACCTGCAGACTGCATCTGCTCTTGACTGCCTTTCTAATGGAGCCGATGGAGTGTGGGCCAGTATATGTGAGGAAGGTGCTGCTGTAGGCCATGCCTGTTCTTCAGTTACAGTAATGAATCTGGTTCGTTTGGGCAACAAGAAAGTCCTCAAGAATTTCAACTGTCTTGAAATGAGGAATGCTGCTAGAGCAGTGACAAAGGTAACAACAGGAATGGATCCTCATCCCAAACAAGTCTTGTATGGAGATCGAGCACTGGACATGGTCTTTGGATTCCCTCTTCAGTTTGTGAGAGAGTTTGACATGGCCAAATTCTTTGATGTCAAACCGGTTATACGTATGAATACACTGGTTGGTACTGAGATGATCAGAGACAGGTTGATAGAAGTGTTCGGATGGAGCAAAGCATTCACTTTAGAAATAGCTGCTGAAATGAAGGAGAAGATGCTGGAGGATCTACGAGAAGGCAGAAAAGAGGAGTACATGAGTGAGGTTGGACTTGCTCTCCTTTTTGACCGAGCTGGCGGCAAGTTAACAGAAGAGATGAGCGATGTTATTGCATCTGTTGAGATAGAGAATTATCGTCATGAAGAACTAATTGCTCAGATTCGTAAGCTGTGGGATACCTGGGATCTTCAAGATGAAGTGCAAGATGATGAACGCCTTGAGTTCGACTCTTTCTACCATGGGTTTATGGCTCCCTACTTTGGCTGCTATCGATGCGATCTAACTAAACAAGGCCTCCAGTGCTTGGACATGGACTCGAATGGTTACGTTGACTGGAAAGAGTTCCTCGTCTACATCAAGTGGGCACTGCGTCAGTATCCTGATGTTGTGAATGCCGATGAGCTACTTGAGATTACTTTTCAAAAGGGACTTATTCCATCAATGCGTGACGAACAAGTCAAAAACATATAGAACTGTTACATTGTGCATCAGGAGAGAAATAGCAACACTACTCATTAGTACAATTATAGTAACAATTGTTAGACAGAACTATTCACTTAACATTTTTAGTTGTCTGTTGCATGTTTTACACTTCATTTATGGATTCATTAGTTAATGTGTCATCTCATTCCCTCTGTCTGCTTAATTAAGGTTTTTATAACTTGTGACTAGTTCAGTACGTTCAGCACGTTCAGTTTGTTCATTGTAATTCTCCTTGTATCGTTCGTTCAACTGTGGTCCTATAATAACAACTTTAAAACCATCAGGTTATGGGCCAGAACCCCTGCAAGACGCAAGGCACACTGCTAGAACTGTTATCTTAAGACTGTTGTAGAGAATCATGCAAGATGGCTGAACGTAAGCTGGTATAGTAGTTCCCCTGACTGGACCAATTTACTGCATACAGTGCAAGATGTGGTCAGCACTTTGCTGTCTTCTGGTTAGGGCTAGCAATTTGGCACTATATAGCTGGTCCAAACCATGACCTAACACTGATTAAAATGTGCATGATTTCCGAGGATTTTGTGTAATCTGTTCATTCATCACTGTGACGTATGGACATCCTGTATAGGGTGGGGTGAACTAACTAAATCCGATCCCATGATGAATTAGTGCTCCGCGTTCCTTGACATCATAGTTTTCGCAAAATTAATTTAACACAAAGAGGTAAAAAATAATGTTTATTGGACAAAATTCAATTAGTTTCTATTTTCTTCTCCTTCCTCATCAGCTTGATGGTGTTTGATAGTATCAGCTGGTGAGAGTGGATACTCTAGAGCGTATCGAAGCTGATCGAGAGTGGTGAAAGCACTGCTGTGTTGGCTGCTGTGCTGTGGTGGTATTGGTTCTTGTCTTGTTGGTAGTGGACTGGTGTCTGTGCTCTCGGTCACGGCTGGTAGTGGATTGGAGTCTATGTTAGCAAGAAGCAGTTGGCACACATCATGGTGGTTGTTATCACGGGCATAGTCAAGTGGTGTCCCACCACTTGTGTCAATGAGTGAGGCTTGGGCACCGTAATCTAGGAGAAGTTCAGAGATAACTAGGGATCCTTTATCGGCTGCAGTATGAAGAGCAGTTGTTCCAAATACATTTTGAATGTCTGTTCGAGCCCCTGCATTTAATAAAACTTTAACACCTTCTTCGTAATCACAAGTTGAGGCAATTATAAGAGCAGTGGTGCCTTCATCATTCTTGGCATTGGGATCAGCACCAGCAGTAAGTAAAAGTTCTAGAATTGATGAATCCATTACGCAGCCACTCCTTTTAACACAAGCAAAAATAAGTGGTGTTGTCTCTTCTAAACCTCGTAGGTTAGGATCTGCTCCATGTGCAAGAAGAAGCTCCACACCTTTTGTCATCTGCTTATGGCAAGACCTGTGAAGTGCTGTACTATTGTTCTGGTCTTGTATATTAGGATCAGCTCCATGAGTAAGAAGAAAGCGAACAGTTTCTGGCTCTCCGAACCAGCAAGCATGCATTAGTGCAGTCTTACCATCACTATCTTGATCATTTACTAAAGCCCCCTTACTAACCAGATACTGGACAATATTTGCACGACCTTTAAATGCAGCGATTCCAAGTGCCGTAATTTTTTCACTGAGAACATTAAAGCGAGCTCCAGATTGAACAAGCAGCTCTACTAATACTAAATCTCTGTGAGAGTTTTTTGAGCTGCACACGACCTTCAGAGCAGTACTACTCCACTTGTTAGTAACTTCTGCATTGACATCTGCACCAGCTCCAAGAAGCAGTTTTGCAATGCTGATAGAATTATTTCTGCAGGCAAGAATGAGAGGTGTAGTTTCGTTTTTGTCAGTAGAGTTAGGATTGGCTTTAAGAAAAAGTAAAAATTCTACAGCCTCAGTATGATCAGCAATAATGGCCTGTTTCAGTGCTAAGTTTAAGTCTGTTTCGATATCAGATTCTTCTTGCTCCAGAATGATAGTGTCTCCTATGCTCAGACTCAAGACTCCAACATGTCGCAGAAATAGCACCTTCTCTTGGGCTTTAGCAGTTAAAATTGGTATGGTAGACTTACGAGAAAACCACGTCACACAAATGCAGCCTTGTTTTACACGAATATGAGTAAGAGCACTCGAGTTAGCTTCAAATACACGATCAGCAAACCTCTGAAATCGTTCGATAGTTATATTCGGCCAGAAGCCGGTCAGCTTGAATATTACTTTTGCGGGCATATCTGCTGAGCATGATTTAACCTCTTTCAAAAGGGAGAGAGTGGTACTTTCGGTGAATTCTTTTAGTTTACTCTCATACTCTTCCAGCTGTTTTTTCAAAGGCTTGCCCATGAATTTCTCAACGATGTCTTTTAGAACTACAGTGTTAAATAAGCAGAAGTGTGGTCGGATCTGCTGGAGAAGATCATCGATACTGGTAACTTGTGACAACTCCCCATCGAGGCCAAGACGAATTTCAAGAAAATTTTCAAGTTTCTTTAGTGAAACTTTCATTTTCTTTAGTGAAGTCTTGAGATTTGTAACCAGAAAAGCAAATTCTCTCTCTAACGTTGAAAGACGAGAAACAAGACTCTCGTCTAGCATTATTCTTACGGCCGTGCCAGTTGATGATGCAGTGGCGACCTGACGAGATGATTCAGATGAGGCTAAACGTGAACGAATCTTTTCAGCCAGTACAGTTTCTCCTAACTTGGCTAAAGCTGCTGCGATCAATTCCCACGAGGCATTCGGTGTTCGTTTCATCCACACTCCAAACAATTCTGCTCTGCATCGCGCTGATCCTTGGCTTGAAGACTGCTTCTCTATGTCCGCGAGATCATTTTTTGAAACGCCCATGTACAGCCCTAACATATACCAATCAGTAACTTCAGCTGTCTCCTCCAAGAAGCTGAGTAGACACAGCTCTCTAGCAGACATGGTTGCAGGGCGTGGCGCTCAAGGATAGCCAACAACATAATCATGAATAAAATTAATCACTAATAAACATTGAAAATGTCGTTGCTTTGGAAAGGAGTCGCATTCTTTCTTTACTGTGAAATAGCATTAGTGTTTCTTCTCTGCTTGCCGTTCCACTCCGGAAAAATGTAAGAAACCATATTAAGCGCGCGATCAATAAAGCCATAGCCTGCTAACGCACGAAGTGTACAAACTGCTCGTAATTATTCCTCCTCTCTGTCTGCCTGCACAGCTGGCTTCTAAAATGGAAACTTATCAGTGCCTCTACGTGGAGAATCCTGTTCTATGTTTGTCTCATCATACTTGCAATTGTCTTTTTAGGTAAGAGTACATGTAGACAGTTTGCAACAATTAATAATTACTGCCCGATCATTCAAAATGAATTTTTTTGTGCCTGATAAATCCCTAGTAAAAGGACAAACTCAGATGCCAAATTTTTAATGAACCAAACTAGCCAACCCTGTGAAAGAAACCAAAACAAGATTTATTTAAGTACTGCAGATGTAATACAATGTAGACATGAAACTAGATCATATTTTTATAATGTACTCTGCATGGGGAGTCTATCCGAGGCATACTGAAGTACAGTGATGTGACAGATAATATGGAGACAGAAGCCACTAATGTTCCACTAGACAGCGAGTTAGCAAGAATGAAGGACCTCTTCAGGGCGCAGAAAAACTTCTACGTCTCAGGATTCTCACTGTTTCTGATTTTGTAAGTGAATGAAAGGAAATCCGCGCCAATATATTCATTGCCATTATACCCTTCACAGGGTGGTATATCGACTACTGAACCTGCTAGTGGAGAAAGCAGATCTTGTAGATAAGCTGAAAAAACAAATGTGACAAAATATTGCATGTAAGCGTACATGTACGTCTAACAAACAATTTTGAGGTTGTAGACTTTTATTATTACAATAATAGACTGGGTTTAAAACGATAAGTGTTTTATGCCTGTATTGACAACTCCTGGAATGACCAGCTGAGATCCGGACTCAACTAGCAGCTCCACTAAATCTATGATAGATGCTGCTAAGCTACACACTACCTTCAGAGCAGTACTATATTCGACTTGTCAGTGACTTGTGCATCAACATCTGCCCCAGCGTCAAGAAGCAGTTTAGCAAAGCTGAAAGAATTGCTTGCACATGCAGGCAAGAATAAGAGGTGTGGTTTCACTTGTCATAGTGCAGTTAGGATCTGCACCAAGAGAGAGTAAAAACTCTACAGCCTCTGTACAATCAGCAGTAATGGCTTGTATCAGTGCTGTGTTCAAGTCTGTTTCTGGAGGCTTCTTGTTCCAGGATCAGTGTCTCCTACTCTCAGACTCATAACTCCAACATGTCGCATGAACAGCACCTTCTCTTGTGCTCGAGCAGTTAGAGATGCAATCATTGATCTACGAGTATACTAGCATGTTACACCAATTATTAATTCAGCCTTGTTTCGAATCAAATCATGCAAATAATCATAAGTTTAAGATGTTTGGACATTACGATAAAATCTATTGCTGGTAGAGTTTCTCTTGCATCATGATCTAACATCTCTATAGCTATAAGAGGATAATGTTCAAACTTTAGCCCCTTTCAACAGTTTGACTATTCCATTAATGTTTGTCACTGACAGCTCTCTGGCGCAGCCTTTTGTGTTTTGGCTGTAGTTTTTCTTGTATTACACTCTTCTTTATTATTAAAAAAGTCTTCATACAAGAAAAATAAAAGTTCAATGTTACAATAAAATTATATTTAACAATCAAACTACATGATCTCGCTTGAACACATATAATTGTAATTATGTAGCTTTGGTTGTGGTTTTACATATCACTGGAACAACTTTTCACTCGATAAACTCTTTCTGCAATATCGTCACTTATACGTGGTGAGATGCGACGCGCTGGTAAAACCTGTAAAAGGCAGGTAAATATGAGGTAAGCTTACATATAAAATTGTTATACATGGGTATTATGTTGCCTTGTTAGCTATACTTCAGCATAAATACATGTAGGAGTGTCATGTACATAAATGAATTTAGTACTAAATGTGATCACATGGCGATCGAGTGATTGTAAACTGTCCTGTTGCGTGGGTGTATTAAAGGTGCCGCCTGTGGTTTAAAACACACTAAAGTGCCATGTGATTACGTCACGAGGACTACACTTCCTTTGATGTTTGAAATGGTTCCTCGGTGCAAAGGTCACAGACTGCTGACAAAAAAAAACAAGTTTAGAGCTAAAGAATTCAACAAAGAATTCAACACATATTCAACAAAGATCCTGCGAGCTAAAGAAACATTCCACTAGCTCAGCAAACATAGAACACCGTAGTGCAATGAGTCGATCCACGGCGACATGTAGCATCACTCACACCGTGATAGCATGATCGAAGCGCTAGACACACACAAAACGTCGATAAGCAGTTTTTTCCTGTTTTCCACATTTTGCTTCGCTTTCCTTATGGTCGCTGTCTCTACAGATCCTACCATGACCTCGACCTCAGCTACCTCTTGGCCATGCGGTTTTACTGATGTCATTTAGTATGCAACGGTGCGGCCACCTGAAGCAACGTAATATAAATCAGTTGTATCACCCCGTATACTCGTGAATTATCTGTTTACAGTCACTTGCACTCGAGCGCTTCGCGCCGTCATGCTCATGACTATAAACCGGATAATTTCCTCGTAGGGGTGATATAACTATTACATATATCCCGCTAACGCGGGATATAACCTACACTTAAAGTATACCTAGGTCAAAGATCAAAGACGCCGCAAGTGCTATAAATCACATATTGCACACTTAGCACTAAAATGGCCACCAAAGCAGATGGCGTCACGGTCTTTGACCGAAGTATGCTCTAAATCAGTTAAAGCACGGTTGTTACTCGCGGGATTGGGTCTTGAGGGGTGTCTCCATTCGCTGGACTGGACTCACCTTTGGTGCAGGAAACCGAACCCATAATTACTACTAAACCCTACCCAAGACCCTAAAACCTTCGCCTAACGGTGCCCAGTATTCGGATAACAGCGCCCAGTATTCGCCTAACAGCGCCCAGTATGGACCTAACGGCGCCCAGTACTATTCTGCCGGGCATGTTAGGCGAATACTGGGCACTGTTAGGCGAAGGTTTTAGGGTCTTGGGTGTAGGGTTTACTGAGTATTAATTATGGGCGTGGTTTCCTGTTTCCTGCAGTACAGTCCAGCGATTGGAGACACCCGGTCTCGATGCTAATACGGGTGTCTCTAAATTCACAACAGTAGAAGTACGGAAGTCACGTGCAATTAGCTTTTTAACTGCGCGTTCTGAATTACTTGTTTGTAGTCAGCCTGGTTACTAAACCAAACCCTATACCCTAAACCCTAAACCCTAAAAAACCTTTTCCTAACTAACTGCGCAAAGTCGGGAAGGGCGTCCTAAACGGGGCTTTCGGCCCTTGGTAAGCCTAAGGATCGCCGAGAGGGGCGTCCAAAACCGGGCCTTCGGCCCTTGCTAAGCCTAAGGATCGTCGGAGAGTCATTCTAAACAGGGCCTCTGGTTCGATCTCCTAAGGATCGCCGAGAGTGTCACAAATTGGAAAGCAAAAAAACTTAATTTCTCTCTAAAATTCTTTAAAAAAATATGCATGCAGTGGGAATCGAACCCCAAACGTCTGCATTACAAGCAACCGCACCAATCCGCTGAGCCACCAGGAACTGCTGGCCTTACAATGCTACAAACAAGCCTTTATAGTAATTCTGTACTCGCGCCCACACATATCACGTGATTTCACACTGTGTACTTCAACTGTTGTGAATTTAGAGACACCCAGGCTAATACAGCACTCGGCTTTGTCTCGAGCTGTATCAGCCTCTCGACCCAACCCCTCATGCAGTCATGCTTTAACTTCCATACAGCACTCCAACTGTGCTTTCATACTAGAAGCATAATAATTATGTCATAGCTACTATAAGTTACTGTTTCATATTCGAACTAGTATGATAATAGTATGATTTGTACAAAAGTTGTATGCATTTGAAAGATCATGCCTAAACAAACGCATTGTATCTTTCAACAACAGACAGCAAGGCTACACACGAAGCAAGCTATGCAGGGAAGTGCTGCACACATTCTTGACTCCAGAATTTCATTAGCCTATGCTCCGAGCCAAGAATATTAAACTGGCTTACCCAGTTATGGGAGCAGGTATTCAGCAAGGGCGCCTAATGAAGTCAGCTACTTGATGCTCACCATACAGATCAGCGCTACATGAAGTTAGCCAATTTCAATGTCTGGTATAATATCGCCAATGCCAGACTCCAACAAGAGGAAAGAATCTATTTAGTGGGGGTGGAGGGGAACTTAATTCCCCTCCAAACTCTCCAAATTTCCCTGAAGTGTGATGCTTTCTAGCAGCTAGAAGTAGTTGCACAGCAGGCAAGTTAGCAACTTATACTGTTAAAGTAATAAAAACATTTTAACCAAAATGGAAGAGATTTAGGGTTGGTACATTTATCGAAAAAGTATGGAAACAAGATTTGAAATGAAAAGGATTGTAACAATAGCAGTGTAATGCTACCTCCCTATTAAATTAACCACAACTATCGAAAGCAGTTAATTTAGGGAGGTAGCATTACATTGCTATTGTTACAATCCTTTTCATTTCAAATCTTGCTTCCATACTTTTTCGATAAATGTACCAACCCTAAATCTCTTCCATTTTGGTTAAAATGTTTTTATTACTTGTTTCGTTTCTTTTTTTATTAATGACTTAGTTGGCACTTATGCTAATACAGTGTATTCATAGTTTCAAAAGTAATAATTGTATTAGTTCCGGCAGCAGACTGCACTCAATTGACTCTGCACTGCATGCAACATGTACCATGCAACATTAGCTAAGCTTAAGATAGCATTCTTACAAGCCTGAACAGACAAATCCAGTGTAACAGTGAAGATATGCACATTGTCTGCTGTGAACACTGCTAGTGGCAGCAGCACTCGCGTTCCAAGCCATTTGTACTAAGGTGCGCTTGTATTAGAATAATTACATACACGGGCGTGCGCGAGTAGGCGTAACCTAGTAACGGAGTTCACACAGAATGATGGAATGGAGTCTGTTATGGACCAAAATCGCTGTTTTTCTGGAAATACTCGCTTCTCCCAGTGTTTTAGGCCTAAATAGATATCAGGTGCACTGATGGTCATAGGTAGCGTTGCTTCTGTGTAGGTTTAGTTGCGTTTGTTTCCCTCACTACTGTGCTAGACTCTCGGAAGAATAGGAAAGAAAGAAGAAGATGAACAAACGGGTGACCACGTGAACTCTGGTTTATCACCTTAGACCTGGTTTCTTTTGCTTCTAAAGGTCTCTTTGTAATCGCACAAATCTTGCAAGGAGCTTCAGAACGTTAGATTAGCTTGAAACGCCCGTACGGCGAAGATATGGTAGTGCCGTACTTAGTGCCTCCAGGCGAGACGCCATCTTTTCATGCCCATAGCAACTGGCCTTATAGTCTTTATTAGTAGACTTATTGTAAGCGCTTACCTCTTAGGATAGCCCCTAGGTATTTAAAATACTCCTGATGTCGCCAACAGCCAAGATATACGTGAATTATTGCGTTTAGCCTAAGTGTAGCCGCCATCTTGTTTTCCGCTCAACCCTAAATATGCCACGTCTACCGCGTGGCATAATAGTGTCACCAAGTTGCTGTAAGTAGGTCTGTTACAGTCTGTGGTTAGCTATCTCCGAGCATGCTTTGATGTAAGTATCGCATACTAAAAGTATATAGTGCTTAATTTTTAGTAACAATAAGTATTTCGATATCTTACGGGCTGTTTTTGTATTCCACCGACAAAGACTGCTGAAAAGCGGTTGGATAAAAAGTTTCTCAGCTAGTGCATACTAAAGTCTTTCTGCAATATTGTCACTTATACGTGGTGAAATACGACCTGCTGGTAAAACCTGTTAAATATTACTATGGGGTGCGATTGAGAGTTGCATGGCTCTTGTTGAAAACTCTATATGGGGACAAGTTTAAAGTCTATAATTATTACATTTAGTCTGCTTGACAATGCACAAATAAATAATTATTATCCCAATAATAGAGCATACCCTCTCTTCAGGTAGACCAAGAGATGTTGATCTAAGATGTGAGAGACGGACTGGTTTCAATCTTTGTTGCTCACAGCCTTCACTGCTTGTAAGCGCATGTATAGTTGCATCCTCAGTTGGTTCAGGCTATAGCAATAATACAAACAATTGAAAATTGCCAGCAAGACATGCAGTTGTTTTTCTGTATTAAGCAGTGGTCCTAGAGGCAAACATTTGCCTATTTTAGTCCCCACACTAAACCCACCCACTGCTGCTTGCCCAAAGTAATACTCTACAACACCAATAGTGCAAAACGGCACTTAGTTTAGTACCTAATGTGCAGTGCATGGCAGCCATGTTTTTATGTACAAGTAAGGGGATAATCATAAACCCTACATACCTTCAATCTTTCGTCACATAAACTTTCATCAATTGAGGAAATGTGACGAGAGAAACTTAATGACCGGCTGTCACTACAGTAGACATGATGATATGTAAGACAATCAGTAGATATGTCTCTTACCTTACTGATTCCATGTATTTACTTGCCTGCAGGCTGTGGGCACGATACATGCCAAATTGACCTTGCAAGACCATGTCAGCTGCCTTCCTGGCTGCATGTGCCCCCACAAGATTGACATCAGCATCTGGTTATAGATCAATTACATTTACCAATTAAGGGTACTCTAGGTATACACTTGACAGTTAATTAATTCGAAGCTGAGGCATCTAATTTTATATCCAGAGACTCTGGTAACCCAATGTCTCGCGCTCATCAGCCCGCTCAATAGCTAGCTAGCTAGTTTGGCAGTCGAGTCTAAAGCTAGCCAAGTATCATTCTCTGATGGCATTGTGTATCTATTGGGATGCATGCAGGTAGTGCGTCCCTATGTAGGGGTGGGCGGAAACAAAACGGCACCTGCAATGCAATGAATTAGCGTTCCAACACCAATATTTAAGACACTTAGATCTGCTCTCTAGCATTGTCCCAACTCTACAGTAGCACAGAAATACAAAGCGATCAATGAAAATCGAGTTTCATCATCTTCTTTTCTTCTTTCTCTCACGTGAGCAGTGTCCAAAACAAACACCAATGAAGATAGAGAAAACAGATAAGCTACGACTGCGAAAATTTAAGTGAGCATACTCTACAATGTATGCGATACATGATGACACACTTCGGTGCAAAACCTTTTACAGTTTTGATATTACTACATATATTAACATTAACCACACCTCTGTCAGCCACATTCTTGTACTTGGTCACGGGTTTAGTTTGAGTGATAACTCGGAGACAGCGGTCACCATCCAAAGTTGTGTACTCTATTTGCAGTTGGAAAGGTGAGTGAGGTTTACCATTGATCATCAGTGGAGGAACTTCTGATGCTGTTGGCTTGACAGTAGTAGTTGCAGCAGACAGGGCTCCTGACTTTGTCTCCTTCTCCTGCTGTTGGCTACTAGTGTCTTTGTCAGATTTCCAGTTTCTCCATACATCCTTTGCAGCTTCCAGTGACTCTAATACTGGTTTTGACTCAATTGTTTCCTTTGAAGGTGAAGTTGACGCTTTAAAAGATACAAAATCTATTAACATCCATATAAAGTACAAAGTCATTACATTATCACACCTGCAGCAGGAGGAGGAAGTTCTTTAGTTGGAATCTTCTTACGAACTCCAAACTCATAGGTCAGCTCAGTTTCTGCTGTAACATTTCCAACTATATCACAAATGACACTTTCTCGTGTGTCTTCAGTACGAAAGTATCTAAGATATACACAGAAAAGTAAAAATGATTTTAGACTACCGCTAAACGCAATTCACGAGTTTAATTGGTCAATTGTAGGAAGTCCAAATCTCGTATTGTCTGCATAGTGTACGCTGTATAGTTCATGTATAGTATAATTATGTACTTATTAACTGCAGCAAGATGGCGTTTTGAGAATTATATTATCGTCATTTAACAAAACGTTCACCTTCGACACTGGCAACCTCTCTGGGCTCTCTACTACCTTGAGTGATTTGTCTAGGCAGCTGTAGTCTAAACAGGTTTTACGACAACGAGCAAGTGATGCCAGTGATGTTAATGGACTCCTTGCAAACACATCACACAAGAAAAAGTTAGAATGGAAATTCAATATAGCAAAGATACAGGTAATAACTATAATCAACTTTTATTATAGTTTTCAGTCCATTGCAGCTGCCATCTTAAATTGTAGTCACCACTACATGACATTGCGTGCTGGCAATGACAACAATTTTTTTAATACTGTAAAAAATTCCCCTATGCACAGTAGCTGTGTGCATGTATTGTAGTATCTAAAGTCCGCTGCTGCATGGCCGCATGCATAAGACGGCGATCACGGCTTGTTTTAGGTGGAAACGGGTAGGATGAAGCGTATAGGTAAGAAATAACGAGCCACAACGTGCAAAGAAAGGCAGAAGTTCCAAGTAGCAACAGCGCATGGCGGAATACTTTAGACTTCAATATTACTATAGCGAATACAGCAGTTGAACGATCCTTCCCCTTATACGCCCCTGATAATAAACATCATTGTCTTACAATCCAGAGTGCAGCACAACCCTTGTGATAGTATCGGTTGCTATGACAGGGTTGGCTAGGATAGATGAGAACTCCTCAGTAACTGTCAGTGGGTCCACTATGGTAATGTGACCTCCTGTACGTGTGGCTACCTGGCCTATCTCTGCTGCACGACACTCCTGTCCACGAATACTAACCAAAGAGACACTGACACTAAGAGGAAAATGGGCACAGTAGCCTTCATAGTAAACAATATTAAGCACCTATTCTTGATAGCAAGTGAAGCCATGTCATCATAAAAACGCTGTGCCTGAGCAAACTGTGAATCTGTCTTCAATTCTAAAGAAATAAAATTACAGTTTGTATAACTGTTTTTTTCAAGCAACTTATATGTGTCTGGATTACCATCTAGCTTTCCAAGACCAACATTTGCTAATCCATCAGTGCAAAGAATTACCTGCAATATATTATACAAGTGTATTACACGGGGTATTGCTTTGTCTTTTATAACTTACAGTTGATCCTGGAACACGAGAAGCAATAGCAACTGACATGAGGAGGGCTGGTCCGAGAGCAGTTTTGCCTTCTTCTACCAATCTATAGTTAAGACAATAGAAGTTAACAATGAAAAAAACCATAATCAATCAATCAGTTTGGGGTTCAATCCCTGATAAATGCGTTAGCTTTCACTTTTTTACGACATTTTAATTCCTATAAATTTTATCTTGCCACCTAACTCTGATTGCCTGCCGGTGCCCTTTTAATAGTAACTCAAACTAGAGAGCATTAAAGATGATATGCTGAGTTGTAATACATGCATACAGAGAAGGGGTAGTCCCGCAGGCCAGGGTGGGAATGTCTAGTCACTAACGTCAGGTTTTTGTGAGCGATGCCAACATTCCGGCGCACCCGCATAAGCAATCAATTGCGTGGGTTTTCACGTGACTACAGGGCGCGATTGCACATGAAGCTGTTGACAGAGCTTTTTAGCTGGCAAAACTGCGTGTTTGTCGTAGAAAGTCTTACTAGTGACGGCTTTTCGTTGTTCTTGATGCTGCTGGCAGTGTAGTTTCACGTTCGCACAATAGTTTTCTTCAGTGTTGCCTCGTGACTACTCCAGGCAGTGATCATGAACATCGTGAATATAGTGCCAACCAGGTTGGTATTGGTCTAGGAAGAGTTTTAGCATGTTAAAAAGCCTGTTAACATGCAACACGCTTGCTAGCTAGACTGGTGACGTCAACTAAACACATGATTTCAAAGTGTGACGTGTTGTTTGATTATATTCCATTATGCCACGAAAACCTGGCGTTAGTGACCAGACGTTCCTACCCCTGGAGCGTCTGGCCTGAGAGACTAAGGAAAGGGTTAGTGAATTGTCTCAATGGTACATGCACTTGGCATACCGAAAAACTTTTCTAGACAGAGCCTTTTGGGTGTTTTTAATGGGAGCAGGCAATCTGATCTCTTTGGCAGTGTCGACAAGGTAATCCACATTGTCCAGGTGATCTCCAGCCACAACTAACGGCTGTATGATGCTGTCTCCAACAATATCAACGTCACTGCTGAATGTCACCAAACATACTCTTCTGTTTGGCTGTGTCCGAGCCAAGAAGGATAGCTGAGTGTCAATTGCGGCCTGAACACTCTGTATTAAAAAATTGCACAAGTTGATTAAAGGGTAAGTATCACCAAAAAAATTTTCTTGAGTTTATTGCATGTTTGTGTAGGTATAGGTCCCTAAAAGCTGCCTCCAAAGTTTTACTTCCAAAAAAGTATTTTTTCATGAGATATGAGCTGCCAAAACGGCACTTTAAAACACTTCCTGTGGTGGGCGGGGCTTACGCGTGACGTAGATGGGGGAACCTGTTGCGCGGTAGCAATGCTGGTAATGTATGCAGACAGCAGTGGAGACAGCGTTTACCAAGTTCCCTAAGAAGTAACAGTGAGTCTTCTCTAATATGGAGTGCCAATACATCGTCTAGAAGTGTTACAAGGGTTCAGAGACACTGTAGCACTCTACAATAATAGCCTACAACAGTACCATAAAAATCATTAAAATGCGGGATTTCAGCAGTGATGGTGAGTTTGACAGAATGTTAGATGCATCATGGTAAGTTCATTGTCAGCCAAATACAAATAATAACCTGCTGGCTGATGTATGATGGTTTTGTAATGTTCCTTCCATGCCAGCATGTGGGAGCTAGAGTGTGCTTGAATTGTATCACTGATGAGCTAGAGTGTGACAGTATCTACAGTATAATGTAACTATAGAGAAAGAGTGTGAAACAAGTCTGGTTTTATGATTCTGTTTGGTTTATACCAACTCTTGGATTCTTAAAGCCACTATCATTGCCGGCAGCACACCTCATGGATTGTTGCCATCGATCATTGTTACCTTGTAAATATTGTCAGTGCACTAAATACTTTCATTAAAAACATTTGCCAGATGACAAGACAGTACTAGCTGTCTGAATTATTGTGTCGATAAAGATTATTAACAGTAACATTGCTGATGCTGTCATTGGTGGCTTTGTAAGAATCCAAGAGTTGATATAAACCAAACAGAATCATAAAACCAGACTTGTTTCACACTCTTTCTCTATAGTTAGTTACATATAATAGTTACATATATATAGTTACATTATACTGTAGATACTGTCACACTCTAGCTCATCAGTGATACAATTCAAGCACACTCTAGCTCCCACGTGCTGGCATGGAAGGAACATTACAAAACCATCATACATCAGCCAGCAGGTTATTATTATTTTGTATTTGGCTGACAATGAACTTACCATGATGCATCTAACAGTCTGCCAAACTCACCATCACTGCTGAAATCCCGCATTTTGATGATTTTTATGGTACTGTTGTAGGCTATTATTGTAGAGTGCTACAGTGTCTCTGAACCCTTGTAACACTTCTAGACGATGTATTGGCACTCCATATTAGAGAAGACTCACTGTTACTTCTTAGGGAACTTGGTAAACGCTGTCTCCACTGCTGTCTGCATACATTACCAGCATTGCTACCGCGCAACAGGTTCCCCCATCTACGTCACGCGTAAGCCCCGCCCACCACAGGAAGTGTTTTAAAGTGCCGTTTTTGGCAGCTCATATCTCATAAAAAAATACTTTTTTGGAAGTAAAACTTTGGAGGCAGTTTTTAGGGACCTATACCTACAAAAACATGCAATAAATTCAAGAAAAATTTTTTGGTGATACTTACCCTTTAATATAGATTCCTACACACCTAAAGTAATGTACAATAAAAGTTATGATGTTTTATTGCAATAATGAAGTTGTTTTCAATAACTAAAATGCTGGCCAACACCATGCTGCTGCATTGCAATGCAATAAAATGTGTCTGCCATGCATGAGTCTGCTGTCAGACACTATACCTGCATGTTAGTGAGGTAAGTGGTTTTCCTCTGTTTCTGTGACATGTATTGAAGGCTCTGTAACTCAAGATCCTTTACATCACCGATATCCACAGAAGCACTACGATAAAACCTCGTCTTCCTTTCAGAATCACCTTTGAGTTCATAGTTACCAGGCACCTGTTAATAAAATTATAAAATTTATGCAAACAATGCTCCAAGTGTGACAACTGGACATGCATACACATTACACAGGCAACACTATAATGTTGTGAACATTGTTAAATTGTGGTGATAATAATTATAATCATAGCACAAATATACATGCAAGTGAGCTTGTACAATATTACAACTGTAGTTGACTCGCGGTTACTGGACAACTCGCTACTGGTGAACTGTTTCTGCGTCAACAGCTCAGTTCAGCGGACCATATGACCAGGTCTTCTCAGTTTTATGAAGTCGTGGGCAGGGCCAGAGGTAAAACGTTTGTCAATAAAGTAACAGTTCAAGAGTTATGGCCCGAAGAAGGCGTGAAACCACCATGGGTTTGTAACTTTCTAGCTATTTCTCTATGCTGACTTACCAGGAGCCCAAAAAGACTGTCTGGGGCCCTGCTCTGGATATAGAAGCGCAGAATGGCTGTATTTGTTCATGTTTCTCTGCCAAGGCTTGGACAAAAGTTGACGCAGAAAGTCGACGAGCTTTTTGATCGCTGCTGCCTAAGTACTTTGTATTTAAGTTTTGTGTTAAAACAAGTGAGTCTTTGGCGTCTCTATTAGTAGCCTTTATGCTGTTCTAGCGCGTTTTATATTGACACAGTGATTGTATATATTTTAGGTGAAAAATTTATGAATAATTAATGAGCAAAGGATAAGCACCACATTAAATTCTCTCACCTCTGTGGTAACACACATGCTACCCGATGTATCGATGCAGAACACCACTATTGACTCCTCAGCATTGCCTCCAGCAGCTGAAGTAGCCTGGTCAGCAGACTGAGCAGATGATGCTTCTGTGAGGTATGTGGTATCTGTCTCAGTTGGTATTTCTTCAGGCACAAGATCAACTGTAGTTTTAGTACCACAAAACTCACAAGTCCAAGTCTGCAGAAAGATGTGACGAAAGCAAGGTAAGATGGAGCAGATAACAATTGAACACAAATATGAGATATGTCAGGCTAGATCATAGATTATCTAGACTACATACCCGGGATAAAAAACGGGCACATTTTTGCTGTTGCAATATCCTGACTGTGCCCACAAAAGCTCAACCCAAAATGCAATGAAAATGCTGGTTTGACGATATTCAACAGCATTGCTTGTCACTGTGGAATCTACTACAGTTCTGAGAACTATCCAGCTCAACTAACATACTAATTGTCTACCTAGATAGCAAGTCATGAAGATCTGGTGTTCTTCTACGCAAAGTTGCACGCCCACAAAGATGGCATAGTATTAGACCCAAATACTCCAAAATACTCGCTTCATCAGCGACTGTCACACTTGCACCCTCCCAGTTCTACTAAGATCTGTTTGAACAACACAATGCTATAAACTGCGAGCTACAGTGTAGTACAATCACAAATAAGTTCTTTAGCCGCCCATAAACAACCGTACAGCTAGTCAGGACAATGCACAGCTTCGCCACAGCCAGATCTTTGAGTTTATAGCCAAGTACGCTTCGCTACGAATGACAACACTCGAATAGCAGGTACTTGCCATCTTCACAAGATGCTGTTTTTCCTAGAAAATAAGCCCAATCTAGCTACAGGTACACTTGGCAGCTAGGCCATAATAGGTCAACTGAGGTCAATTTATGTTGCACAAGGGTTAAATATTATAATAGGGATTTGCCGTGAATTTCGTATTGCGATGATTTACTGTTTCCAATCCCTATTTTATGGTGCTGATTTAAGACCTGTGCTGAGTACACAAGATTCAAAACTATGTACACACTGGCAGGTGGCACATTTCAACAGATGATTATAGCTTGAGGTCACATAATTATTGTTGATAATTATATTGAGGCAAATGCAAAAATAAGGTAGACAGTACCTTGGTGTCATCTTCTCCCTCAAGTTTGGTGAGATGTGATACAATAGCAGCACACTTTTTGTTGGAGCAGAATTGAGCATCACCTGTGTGCCATTGGCTGGGCTCAGCCAATGAGCCAAACTGTACCGAAATTACATTAGTGTCGGTGGCTCTAACATGATGAACTGAAAATGACTCCATGCCCATTCCTAAAAAAAACAATAAATATAAAGGTGCAGATGCCTCGGTGGAATGCCACCATTTCACATACACAGTAAACTGTAGCAATTATACCTTTCTGTACAGCAATCACAATGCAGTATAATAGTTATGCAATCAGAAGCCAATTAGTGCTGACCACTAATTCAACTGGGCGTATCTATGAGGCCAGGGCACAGCACATGAGCGAGATAGCGTCCATAGCTAGCCTTACACAATAATTTATTTAGACATGCTCTGCTATCCTGTAGTGAAATTCTAGCCTATCAGCTTCTAGGCAGTCAACTGTTGATAGTTTTGTCTACGGAGAACTCTAGATCGCCGGCAACAGCAAGGTAAGCAAATTACACCATAACTCGAGAACGAAGCTTCATATACAAATCTGCCACACTGTTCTGAAGTAAAGACGAACTCACTAGCTGTAAGGCAGCCAGCAGCAGTACACAAATTTGTCTTTATAGAAATCCACATCACCAACAACAGCCATCTAGTAAGTTATCTACGCTGTAACTTATGCAATAAGCTCTATAACCGAAATCCGAGCAAGCATCGACTAAGTCCTTGTTTCAGCACTTAGTTTTCATTAAGCGACGAGAATTGATGTGACAGACAGACAGACAGAATGACAACACGACTACCGTAGGCTTCGTTGCTCTGCCCACCGAGGCATAAAAAGGATTAAGAGAGCAATAAGTGCAGCTATACTCACTCTCAAGCACAGACTTTGTCCACCTCACACGGCGCTTTTTTGAATTCTTTCTTGACTTTTTCCTCATAATACCCTTCAGTCCAGAAGCTGATGGAGGATCAGGAAAAGCAGTAGCAGCAGCTGCTTCTAAATATATTAAGCAAACAATAATATTAAGAATAAATTATAATAATAATTATACATGGATGCGTGGGTTTACACATGCACACTAAGCTGTTCATTGCTTGTCGACGCGATAAGTGCTTGGCATGATTGACTCAGAATAAAAATTTGTTGATGGGAACACCAGAACTTAGCTCATCTCTTGGATTTTACAAATTAAGGTAGATGGAAGTCATCTAACTTATAAGTTTAAAACGCACCTTGAGTATGTCTTGAAGGCTTTTTTGCACATGGTTCAGCAGTGATAAGCTGAGGAAGATCATCAAAAAGTGATGATTTTTTTGCTCCACAGGAACTACATTTAACAGAAGACAAGACATTATCTCCCACTGATAGCCGCTGCCAGGACAAGAAAATAGGCTGATTCTCCTTACTATTATACAATTGCTATGTGTCTGCAAGAGTTCATTACCTAAGCAACCGTCAATATGCCCTATTGGACGGCGTTGAGAATTTTCTATGTCGCAAGTTCATACAGCAGACAACATTAGAGCACTGTAGTGGCATGGCTGCAACGCTAGTGATATTCATTGTTTTGTAACGATATTCACAACTGCAGCAGTAATTAATCATCACTACATAATAGGTAAACTTGTGACGTAAAAAGGCTCAACGCTGTCCAATAGGGCATATTTACAGTTGCTAAGGTAATGCAGACACACAGTATGGCTTGAGTAGAACAAGTTTCCTTCCTCTCTCTCTTCTATCTTACCTCTCTTCTGACTTTAGCTTGGCTAGCATAGCATACTTTTTAATCGACACAGGACACCCTTCATTTTCCTCTTTATTTGTTCCTGATTCTGCACCTTCAGGCAGAGTGCTCAGACTGGTAGGCGGTGGGCTGAGCAGATCATGATAAAAACAAAATTACAAGGTCTATTTCTACAATAGCGTGATTGTAAAAATAATAAGTGAAGTTAACTAAGAGTAATGCAGGAAAAGCAGGACAAAAATATCTAGATAATTAAAAAAGAAGTACAGAACCAAGGGAATCCATACCAGAAGCATTTCCCAACTGTACAGTAACTGATATTCTTTGCAAGAGGCGTATTAGCAAAACTAAGAGCTGCTGAGAAAACACATGTTAGACTTCTTAGTTTAACAGAAAGCTTGCAAATGAGTTCCATGGTCGGAGGAGGTTGGATGCAATCATTAATTTTGACATAATTATTTTTTAGTCGTGTAAAATTGATGGTATGTCCTCAGAGCAGTCTGAGGACACTGGCTTACATCTTTGCTAAGCTAACAAGTCCAGAACATTGCCGCAGACTCACAATCAAAAGTAGAAGTGCTGACCGAGTGACTGTCTTAGCTATGCCATGAAATACAGAGCTTTTACCGCTACAATGTATATGAACTGACAAAGTTGATGAGAAGGCTATCGCAGATAGCGACAAGTGCACTACAGGGCCGGCGCACCCAATAGGGCAGACCCGACATGTGCCGGACAAATAATTTTTGGCCACAATTATACAAAAGCACTTTCCTTACGTTGCCACGAGCTAAACTGTGGCCATAGTCGCTCTACGAGTCAGTATAAACTTGTTTCGTAGACAGAGACTCTTGTCACACGCGACCAAAACATTGAACAAAGTACAAAGAGGCGTGGTCACACGCAATGAATATTAATGAGCTGTCGGTCCAATTAAAATTTGCTTCCGCCGGTCTGCTATAGGCAATTTGAACAGAACATAGTAATCTTAAAATGGATCTGTTAACTAGAGTGAATTATTCCATGAAAGCAGTATGAAACTTCTGCTTCCAGGTTATATAGACCCCTGACAGGCTATTGGTAAATTAATGATGATCAATCGACATCCACCATTTTACACGTCAACGACAATAAGTAACACTGTTTCTTCAAGTTCGCGTGCTTCTTTGGCAGTTTAAAGTCATTTTTAGCTCCTATACAATTGCCTAACCATGATAAAACAACAAAGGGTTATCGATGTTGTCCTAAAACTCCTGCAGAGCATGCAAAATGCAGCAAAGGTTACAGGTTGCTTTTGTTCTCATAACGTGCTGTATTTGAGTCGCAGGACAACGAGGAGAACTTAGTGATAGTTTACAAGAGTTGGGTATTCACTTAATAAGTCCAACTCAGCCTCAAACGGCCTAAGAAGCACACGAGCTTGATAAACAGTGGTTTACTGCCTTTGAGCATAATCAGTAAAAATTTGAGCAGTGCAGAATAGAATAATGGGTAAATTTTTGAGCATAATAGCCTCATCTCTATTTGTTTACCGCTTTTTGGAGCTCTTCAATTTTAGGGGGTGGACCCTAATTCCGGACACTTCCAAAGTTTTGTCTGTGCAATTCTGCAAGCATGCTGCAAGTTGCAAACGCAGTTATTTTCGATGTTAGCGATTAAATGCTCACTTAACCCACAGCAGTTGCCAAGACCACTATTCCCGGCTTGACTTTAGACTATTGAGCAATTGAACTAGGCTGGGAACATCATTTAGTATGTATCTGCTGTTTGCATGACAAAAATTACCAGTGAGCAGGGCTTCAAATTAAATTTTTTCACTACTAGCCTGCAGGGCTAGTAAGTCAAATTGTAACTAGCCCAAACATTTTCTACCAGCCCAATGCTGTGTAAACTTAGCTAACCACCAATTTGTATAACACATACTGTGGGTTTGATTTGCAACTGCACTACCTAAACATACATGACCTTAAGGGTGCAGTGTCACGCCCACGCATGTATTTTTGGCTGGTTGCTAGGGGACTGTATCTCAGAAACTACTGCTGATATTCCAAGAAACCAAAGACCTATGCTACAAGACTGACGAAGGCTGTACACATTGCAAACTATGAGCGCTGAAAGTGCCAGACGGAAACGTGACGGGCGCGGCTAGATACAACGCTTAGGCTAATAAAACTTTCGTTCACTCAGGCAGTACAACTTCAGATTTGGAATATATATGTACTTCAACAAGGCGAAGGCAGTAACGTAGAGCTTTTTCGTGTATTGTGCTTGAAAGTGCGATTATGAGCTGCTTACCTCGTGGTTTTCCTACTCAGAGGGTGTTTATTAAAAAAACTCTACGTTAAGGTCTTTATCTGGTCGCTAATAGTCATATATCCAAGTTTGGGTCTATTCTGAAGACCACAGGCAGAGTTTTATTGAGGAATGTATTGTTCGCGATCTTGCCTGGCTACTATCACTTATTAGTATTGTTAATGTGCTTGTATAAACAGTGAATATCATTTGTGGTGTGTAATAATGTCCAACTTGTACATTCTTGAATAAGTTAATGGTTGTTAGGGTCTGCACCCTTAACCAAATACCTGGTGCTCATTAATTCATGTTATGATCGGCAACTAGCTGTGATAAGTCTAGTTTTACTGACCACAACCTTGTGTTTTTCACTAGCCAGAGCTATAATTTTTATTTTACTCGCCTCGGGCATGCGGGTAAGCACTAATAATTTGAAGCCCTGTCAGTGAGTGGTTGAACAGCCTTGCTGCTTAGCACTGTAACATCAACTAAAGTTGGAGGACGCAACAGAACTACAGTATAGAAATTGACGTAGGTCGAATTTTGACTAAAATTTACAGCAACAGCCAACAGTTGACTCAACTACTTTTCATTTCTAACATAAAGAGTTAGATTTAGTGATAATTAAGTCTGTCAGCATGCAAGATCACACAGTAGCTAAGCTTACTGGATAAAACTAAATCATGCTGTGTGCGGTTTCAATCAATTCTTTAGTAGGGCTATAGTTAAACTCAGTGAGACGATGCTGCTAAGTAGCTCTACCAGCGTAGTGAAAATGGCTAAACTACATCAACGCGTTCTTGAGAAATGCAGCATGAAAAGTAGAGTCTGGAATTAGAGACGGAGACCAAATAGCCCTTCATGGGGGTCAATTGTAACGATTCCAATTATTAAGTTCAGATATTAAAAACTTGTCCCGGTGAATCTGACTTAGTGAGATGGTTTCGCTTTTACTGCCGCAAAAAGGAACGCTCCCCAGCTTGGTATACATCGTTCGATAGCTATTTTACTCCTCTTTCTTAGGGAGGGACTTTCGCATCAATATGATGTGTTGTAGCTTAGCAAATATTATTAGTGAAAAGATTCAACTTTGCTTAAAAAATAGTTCTTCAGTAGTTTCAATTCACCCTTAACTGCTACTGTAACAGAGCTGCAAAGTGCGTGTAAAAGACAAAGTAGGTGGATGTGACATACGTTATGATATTGGTTCATGCCTGCAAACTACACAGCAATAGCAAAATTGGAAGATATTACTGATTTTCCCGCGTCAACCCAGCAACCGTCAGTTCAACGAAGGCTGTTTGTCAAGTAAACTAGTCTCTATCATGGTCTCAGAGGTCAGTGTAAGATTTTCCCCGTTGAGAAATCGACAAAATGAGAAAAGTTTTTAAATCCCTGCAGTACTGTAGTTCCAATGCTTACAGTTGTTTGCAAAGATCTTGCATAACGGAAGCGAAAGCGGAAGTGTGACGTTGGCCAATCAAATGAATTTGATTGGCCAGCGTCACACTTCCGTGACTAACTGAAGCTGTACACGTGACGAAAAGTGAATTCACTTTTCGTCACGTGTACAGCTTCAGTTAGTCACGCTTACGTGCGTTTGATTGGCCAACGTCATACTTCCGTTGTGCAAGATCTTCGCAAACAAAATGTATGGCTAATAGTAAAGCATGCAGATACCGTTTTCTCTATTAAAACGAGTCGGAAAATATTTAACCAATTCCTCAACTTAGTTGCGAGGTTGTAACTTTGCTCTCCCTAGGCCAATTCCTGCAATTCAAGCACCATTCTGATCGCAGATGACAGGGCCGTTTAAAGGAGATCTGGAAAAAAGCTTACATTAGGTTTTCAAATTTTCGTCTGTAATTGCTTTGCTGTGACTTCACGTACAATACTTATTTTATCTATGGAATGGATCATTATAGTATAGTACAATTATAAAAACACTACTACTACAACATGTACCTCATCAGCTGCTTTAATAACAAGTCTTTACTCTTCACGCTTACAGCCTGCTCTGTGTCCTCGTCGCTGCTACTTCCTTCCAACTCCGAATCGGACAAATATTCCTCCGGCGACTCATTGCCATAATCCCAAACATGTGTAGATCCCATTCGCATCGACATGATGATGGAAAACGATAATATAAAGCACTGCCACTCTGACAAGAAAGATACCTAAACGCATGGAGTGGGATGGATCGGGGATTTCCCTTGGAAATCCCCAATTGGTATAGTAAACAAACGTCACGACTAGATTGTAACTAAAAATAGATCAGCCAACAAACCACAATGTCGCTACTTTGGAAAGGAGTTTCATTTTTTCTTTATTGCGAAATAGCGTTTGTATTTCTCCTCTGCTTACCGTTCCTCTCTGGAAAAATGTAAGAAATGCAGCGTATACGATAATTGTAAAAATGCTGATATAGTAATGAGCACTCATTAACACGAGCTTATCTCCCCTGCAGCTGGAGATGGCTTCTGAAGTGGAAACTTATCAGTGCCTCTACGTGGAGAATCCTCTTCTATGTTTCCCTCATCATACTTGCAATCGTCTTCCTAGGTAAAGGAATCTTGCAATCTTTTTAGTATAAGATTAGTTTGATTTACTGCCTGATCATTATAAAAATTAATTTTGAGCCTAGTAAAAATAATTAATTGTTCATTCCCTTGTGGACTTTCCTGATGCTCCCATACGTTTCAATTCTAGCCCTTATACAACTAGATCCCTCCATTCCCTGAGTATCGCCAGTTATCCATCTAAAACTAATCAATTTCCGCTCCTTTCTTCCCCTCTTCAACTAAACTTTGGAACAGTTTAAGCATAGAGAATGGTCTAAGTTATGATGATGTAACTTTTTGTCTTTTATACTAAGCCTAAATGTATACCTAATTTTCTTTTTTGTACTTTAAGTTACTGTACTAGTACTTATCATTATTTTTAGTGTCATTTTTTGTTATTCCTCCTGTTAGCATTTTTTGCTATTGTATCTATCCTGGCAGTTCTTAGCTGAAAAAAGCTCAATAATAATCATAATAATTATTATCAAAAGAAACAAATCCTGCTTATTCTGTATGCATTTTTAAAACTCTGCAGAGTCTATCCGAGGCATACTGAAGTACAGTGACGTAACAGATATGGAGACAGCAGCCTCAAATGTTCCACTAGACAGCGAGTTAGCAAGAATGAAGGACCTCTTCAGAGCGCAGAGAAACTTCTACGTCTCAGGATTCTCACTGTTTCTGATTTTGTAAGTGAATGAAAGGAAACCCGCGCCAATATATTCATTGCCATTGCTCCCTGCACAGGGTGGTATATCGACTATTGAACCTGCTAGTGGAGAAAGCAGATCTTGTAGATAAGCTGAAAAAGCAAAAATGACAAAACGCTGCTTGTAAGCGTACATGTACGTATAACAAACAATTTGAGGTAGTAGACTTTTATTATTACAATAATAGACTGGGTTTAAAACAATAAGTGTTTTTATGCCTGTAATGACAACTCTATTATTATAGTTTTGTTTGTATCTAAATAAGGCAGCATTTTGGTATTGCTGCGTGTGGTGTTTATTCTGCAAGCTGGCAGAGGAGAGCTGCTCCCATTGACACCCAGTATGCTGGAGGTTGATCAGAGGGCAGCTGTACTGTCACAACAAAGTTGGTAGAGTGACCTTGAAGGAGCGAGCAAGAGACAGAGTGATAGCACTGTTTGTCTAGATTTTACTGGGTTACCTGTGGTTGACAGTACTCCTGCTCTCAGACCTGTCTTGTACAATGGAGAGTTGTAGTCAGTGGTGTCGGGAGTGAAGTTTCTCCGTGGTTCCATGTGCATTATTGGCAACGCCTACAAGTATAATAAAAATTAATATAAACTATGTTTTCAATGCCCTTGGCTAGCATACAATACATATTGTACACATTCCTGTGCACTAGTCAAGTAGTGTGCATTGTAGAATGTGCATTATGCTTGTGTTACAGTTGTGCATTGACTCACTGGGTTCATTTCACCATGGAGTGGGTTAGTGATCACCATCCTTTCATCGTCCCATCTCATTGCGTCCATGTATAATCCGTGGACATAGACTCCATCTTCAGGAGCTTCAAACTGTAACTGGAATTAAGAAAAAAAACGTTAACAACTGCCAAAGCGTTGAAGAAAAAAAATTGTAAAAAGACTCCGTGACGGGGAATCGAACCCCGGTCTCCCGCGTGACAGGCGGGGATACTTACCACTATACTATCACGGATTGCCTGTAAGATCTCACCTCTTCTTGGCTTTTGTCGCTCAGCGACTCTTGAGATAGATAGCGAGAAGTGACTTTGAACTTGAAATTCAGCTCGTCAATGGGCAGGTTATACTTCCGGGCATGGTTCTGTAGTGTTCCAGTCAAGAAACCTACACACAATACAATGAATGGTTGAAATAGTGACTGTTGAGACTACAGTGCACTATGTAAGCATTCACTGTACGTGTGTGTACCTTGAGGAAAGAAAAATCCAGACACCCAGTATGACTTGGGTAGCCCAGTTCTAAGCCAGCCCTGTAGAAAAAAAAACAATAATGTGGTTACAGCATGGGAGTACATTCCACTGTAGTGCTCACATCAAGGAAGTCGAGACGCTGTACAAGATCTTTGACCCAGGAGCTGAGTGGTTTCAGAGAAGGGTAGGCTGATGAGGACCACAGCTGAGGTACCTGGGGGAGAGAGGGAGATTGAAAAGTTAAGTGTGAACACAATCATAAGGATGGCGAGAGTTGATTTTTAAGAGCGAAGAGAACAGCGTTACCTGGTTGTTTATAAAGCTGGTGTACACTCTCTCCAGCTCCTCTGACATCACCACAAGACCCTTGATGGCTTTCTGAATGCTCTTGAGTGATTTCTGCAACATAGAAAAAACGATCATGCTTGAAAAATCTGAGATTTGAAAACCAAATAGAAAGCAGACCTTGATCACTCTGAGCAAGTTGTTGAATCGATCCACCTCTTGGGTGAGTACTGTGGAGAGGGAGTTGATCTGACCATTAGAATCAAGCTGGATAGAAAGAAAGAAAAGTCACATCACATGTACAAAATCAAAGCCAATGTCAGGTTAGCAAAATGGTACACTACCGTAAAAGAAACACTGTACAAAAGATAATTTATCACTACTGTATTTTCGTGTATGATCGGACCTCAAACAATGCTGGCAGTGCGTCATCAAGGTCCAGCATGTCAGGCAGTCTGTTCAGTATGTTCTCAGATAGCTCAAACACGATCTCATCGCTTGTCTTGCCTCCTCCACTGCTAGCCATACGAGGCTGCACCTCGAGCACTGTGCTCACCAGTGTGTGGGTTTCATGAGTCTGAGAAGAGTGCAAAAAATGAGTGATAAAGAACTGAACGAAAAGGATTAGAACTACACTAATGGTATTCAACAGCATAGCACAGTGGAGCCTCTCTAAGGCGGACACCATTGGAACCAACAAAATCGTCCATTATAGAGAGGGTGTCCTCTGGTCAGGGGTTTATTATACATGTACATTATGTGGGTTACATTTGGGTTTCAGTAAGTGTGCATTATAGAGGGATGAGGGGTGTCCTCTAAGAGGGGTCCCACTGTATTATGTTCACTTATGTACCTCAAAGGCAATGTTAGCGTTCTCGTGCATTCCAAATATCTCCGGCTCATCGCTGTATGGTAGTGAGTCAATATAGTCGCGATACGCCTTGATAGTGTCAGCAGTAGGTGGATAATACACTCCTACAGTACAGATAGAACAGTAGAATCAGTAATATGCAGTGTATTAGAAGCATTTTTGTTCTGACCTGATTTAGAGTATTTGTACTCAAGGTCGTCGACTGTATTGGGAGAAAAGAATCGCACTAGAATGGTTCTCAAACATCTCTGATCCCATGCATCAGTTACACGACCACCATAAGTAATCTAATGAGAAGAAAATGAATTCATCTGCTCACTCACTCACCCACCCACCCACCCACTCACTCACCTATCCACTCACTCACCTATCCACTCACTCACTCGCTCAACCAACAAACTCACTCACTCACTCACTCACCCACACACACACAACAAAGACAAAGACAAAGTTTACCCGCCACCCTCCTCAAGAGGAGTTCTACACCATGAATGTGCAAGTTAATTCCACACCATGAATGTGCAAGTGGTGATGCGGACCCAGCAGTAAGGATGGAAACATACGTGCCAGGATTCCTGTGCACTAAGCAGGTTCTAGGGCCGGTGCTAGCATGATGGTATCTCCTGAAGCCTGGCCAGGCATCTTGCAGGAGCATCCAGCTGTGATCACAACAGGAGGCGTGAACATGTGCCCACATGGACCTCCTATTGTACATGACCACAGCCAGTGAACTTTGCCTCCCCAGTACAAGACCAGGTACCCATTTTACAGATGGGTCGGCTGGTGGGCTGGAGTACTTGTGATGTTTCTTTCCTCCTGCTCTGGGATTCGAACCAGTGTCCTCTGGGTTATAAACCCAAGACTCTACCAGTTGAACCACCAGGGCACCCACCCACACACACACACACACACACACACACACACACCCTCCTTGCCCTTCTCACCTCTCCTGTTATGAAGGTGAGAGCGTCCCACGGCATCTCTCCATCCTCAAGGAACATCTTGAGATTATCCAGTGCACAAGCACGATCAGAATCAGTAAAAGCATACTGCAAAAAAGGAACAATAGCACTAAATACCACTCTTCAGTTTTACTCCTTGTCTAACCTTGATGTTCCAGCCTAAAGGACCAAACTTCTTTCTCTCTAGAATGACAGCATGAAAGAAACAGATTCCAAATACCAGTTTGCGCCATGTGTTGCCCATAGCTAAAAACAAAAGTGATAGTTGTAACGGCAGAGAGCTTTCGAGCAGACAAGTTCACTTACGATGATTTTCAAAGAACGGTGCCTGCATGTCAGTAAATGCTCTTCTTAGATTAGTTCTGATGCCTGCAAAAAGAAAAAGAAAACTGTCGTACATAAGCAATCATATAATGCTTGATTTTTATGCAATCACCACTCAACGGATCATATAACACAAAATGTGTACACAAGCTCAAAAAATATAGGCGAAGTGAAAATTTTTGCTGGGTAGAATTAAAAATTTCATAATACAGTACATGTACTTTATTTTTGAGTAAGAGGTATAGTTTACGAACCAATGCAAGATTCACTTATGTGCTACTGACCTTTAGGAGGTTCGTTGGTGACCTTTACAGAGTTCTGCAGCACACTGACTGGAAACTTCTTGTTAGGCATTGAGCTGAGGAACAGTCTGAAGCTGTCGTTGATGTTAGCAGTGGGAGCAGAGAAACCCTTCACGACGTTCTCCATTGACAACATCCAAGATGCTGCCAGATGACAGTTCTGGTCAGAAGGAAAACAAGGTAGATTCAGTAAAGATGAAATATTATCACAGTTGTGAGTGAGTGAATGAGAGAGAGAGAGAGAGAGAGAGAGCGTGCGTGTGTGTGTGTGTGTGTGCGTGGGTGTGTGTGAGCGTGTGTGAGTGTGTGTGTGTGTGTGTGTCTGTGAGTGTTTGTGTGTGTGTGTGTGTGTGTGTGTGAGTGTGTGTGTGAGTGTGTGATTGTGTGTGTGTGTGTTGCATACTTGTAGGAACACCCAGTCACCAGTAGTGGTAGCTGCACTGATCATCTTCTCGGCAATAGGTCCCTGACCTTGTCCAAGAGAGATTGCGTGGACCCTGGGATCGATAAGATAAAACCATCAACCACTATGCACACAAACACATCCGCACATAAACAATTATACAAAAGTGGAAATCTATGCACAGTTGTACACACACATTCATGTACACATAACAGAAACACACAAGACATAAAGACAACCTCTCCAAGTATCCCATCTCCTTAGCGAATCTGAGGAAGCTGCTCATTGGATCAGAGCCAGTAGACAGGATGAACACCAGTGGAGTGATATTAGACATGTCCTCATAGAGTGTGTTCAGATCCACAGGAGGACTCTCGACAAACGTTTTACCAAGATTCTCCAGAACAAAATCGATCACAGCAAACACAACCTATGGAATAGAAAAAAGTGAATATTTAGCAAAAGAGTTTCAATGCACTGTGCATGAAGTTGGTGGAAGAAATTACATTTGTATAATGACTGACCTTTTCCTCTCTGAATGCTTTCACCATGATCAGTTTCTGGAAGGAGGTCAATCTGGTGTCCCAGTGACCAGTGACTGCAGCACCACTTTCACCCTCTCCTTCTCCCTCCCCAGTGGATGGCGAGGGAGGTGGTGGAGGCGAGGGATTAGAGTAGCCGTCCCAATCAGGAGGGTTAGCGTGCACCTCGAGTTGCCCCAGTTTACAGTTCACTGGAGTACTGACAATGTCGCCACACAGACCCTTGAAACAAGGCATCACTGCCTCCATATCACAGCATGATTTCCATGCTGATAGAGTCAGCCATGGGAGGTCTGGCTTGGGTGGGTATTCCTGTTCATTGAGGAACAATAATAATAGGAACAGCACATAAATCCATTAAAAAAAAGTATAATGCAGTCCCAAAGATACATGTGTACTTAGCCAGGTTTCACTGTACATATTAAAAGTCAACTTGAGTATCAGTACCAATATAGTTGGTGTGGTTAAAATAATAATTTGTTACATGCACATTTATTATGCCTCGGTGGGAGGAGCCACGGGGCATACGGTAGTCGGTTTGTGTATGTATGTATGTATGTATGTATGTATGTATGTATGTGTGTATCTGTCTGTCTGTCGGCAGGATTTCTCGTCGCTCGCTGAAAACTAAGCGCTGAAACGTGCAACACAAGCTAAAGTCGATATTTGCTTGAAAATGAATTGTAAGGATTTTGGTTATAAGGCTCTGTTCGTGAGTTATCTCGTCACCTGGTTAAGTTTTGTAGGCGCACGCTGAAAGTTAAGCTCTGAAACTAGCAATGCAAGTAGAACACAGTATTATCTCGCTTTCGATCATGTGAAAACTTCATACGAAGCTTAGTTCATGAGTTATGGCGCAATTTGCTCCCTCGCGATTTATCATGGCTGTTGCTGGCGATCTGGAGTTTTTCAAAGGCAAAGCTATCCACAGTTGACTACCTAGAAGCTGATAGGTTAGAATTTCACTACAGGATAGCAGCGCTGGTCCAGAGAAATTGTGTTAGCAAGCTATGGAAGCTATCTCGCTCGTGTTCAGTATGTGCATGGGCAGTACTGAACATTGTAGACACGCCCAGTTAAAGTTGTGGTCAGCACTGATTGGCTTCAGCTGATTGCATAAATATTGCTTTGTGATTGCTGTACAGAAAGGTATAATAGCTGCAGTTACTGTGTTTGTCAAATGTTCCACCGAGGCATCTGCACCTTTGGTGCCTAGTTTTTTGTTATTTTTCCTTATAATTAAACGTTACCTTCAAACCAGTAGTACATGTACATGTACGTAGAGTCAGAAGGATTGCATAAATGAAAGTGTAATTTTACCAGCAATAAGGTACATGCACTTTTTAATAGTCCAGCGAGCTTGGGACCCTCTTTCGACGCGTTCCACCCCCATCGTCACTGATTCACTCGCGTCGATAGAGGGTCCCTCAGCTCGCTAGACTGGTGCTGTCAGCAATTACACAGGTCTATAGTTTTTGTATCAGGAATTGCAGTAGATTTAGCAAGTTCACTTTATTAGCTAACACATCATTATGAAACTTGCCAATACGCTAAACAAATTAGACCCATTGAATGTTTTTCACTCATTCTCTTGTGTCTACTGTATAATGCAGTCGTGACTAGGAAACGGAGATGAAAACAAACAAACATTGAGCTCACAATATAAGAGAAGATTTATTTCACCAGCACTTAGCTACATATGCAACCTTGAGTATATCTCACTGGACAAGACGTCAAGTATGAAACTCCTCTCCTTGCTGACGGTGGCTATTGTCCTAATCGGCATAACCACACAAGCCTTTGCCTGCTACTATGAGAGGATGTCTCGTAGCCCAAACTACGCAAGAATAACTACTCCAAAGAAAACCCTTAATATTCCCAATGCTCACGGTATTTGCGTCGCTCCCAATGGCAACTTTGCTGTCATGTCAACAAACCGTGCCAAGAAGATCCATATATACCACGGCTGTGGAAAACTGATGAGAGCAGTTGATCTTAGCAAATATGGATTTGGACTCGCTACCGATTGTGCATTCACAGATCGCAGTCTCTATATTGCTGATCATAGTGGGAAAAGAGTTTACGAACTGTCGACACTTGGGAGATTCATTCGAATGTTTACTACTGGTGCAAATATTTTTCGAATTGCAGCATGTGAAGATCAACTTTACCTCACTACGAATGGTGCTGGACAAAATGTCCTTGTGTACAATACCAATGGTGGACTGATACGTCGCATTAGTGTACCAGCTAATAATGCACGTGGAGTCATAGTGGGCATAGACGGCAACTTGCGTGTTTCCAATTGGCAGAGAAAACAAGTGTATATTTACACTCCTGAAGGAAAGCAGATCGGCGTAAAAATGTACAAAGAACTTCGTCTTGCTGATGGTCTAGCAATGGACACTGCAGGCAACCTCCTTATTGCTGATCATGATCGAGGTAAAGTGGAGGTTTACAGTTCTTGTGGAGCACTGATCAAGACCATTCGAACGGGAACACGACATGCAGTCGATGTGGAGATTGGTAACGATGGAACAGTACTGGTGGCAGATCATGTTACCTCCAAAGTCTTCATGTATTAACCAGCAACCAACAGAGACTATGAGCCATAGTTTACTAGTATAGAGACTAGTGTGTGTTTGTTGTAGTATAGTGACTGTAGACTAGTCTTTTGTAGAAGTGTACATTATAATGATGGTTTCAAACAAACGTATAGCACGTATAGCATGTATAGCAAGGATCTGACTCTTCGTGCAGACTTGGTACCAAATTATATTTATGCACATGTACACCACACATGTAGTTGGGTGTTGCAGTATCATACATGCATCTATCTGACCTTTTCTACTCCAGTTGCTCCTCTGAGGAAGAAGTTCCATTCATCATCAGTGATGAGGTTAGCTTGCCTCATGATGTCAACACACAGACTCAATGAGAACACTATCTTATGCTGTTCAAACAACCCTCTGAGAGAGAGAGAGGGAGGGAGGGAGGGAGGGAGGGAGGGAGGGAGGGAAGGAGGGAGGGAGGGGGGGAGAGAGGGAGAGAGGGAGAGAGGGAGAGAGGGAGAGAGGGAGAGAGGGAGAGAGGGAGAGAGGGAGAGAGGGAGAGAGGGAGAGAGGGAGAGAGGGAGAGAGAGAGGGAGGGAGTGAGGGAGTGAGGGAGAGAGGGAGAAAGGGAGATAGGGAGAGAGGAGAGAGGGAGAGAGAGGGGGGAGGAAAAGGGATGGAGGGAGAGAGAGGGGGGAGGGAGAGAGGGAGAGAGAGGGAGGAAGGAAGAGACGGAGAGAAAGAGAGGAAGTAGAGGAGCAAAGAGCAAAGAGGAGGGAGAGAAAAAATGAAATTGTTTAACAAGAACAGACCTATATACGCAATACTAGATACACAGTGCAGTACAACTACAGTACTACTGTATTATGACTGAGTCTATTGAGGTCTCGTGTGTGACTCGCTGACCTTGCTACATTGGTGTACACTGAGCTGGTGGTAGTAGACAGTAGAATATCCAGCCTCTTCTGAAGGTCGGTCGACTTTTCACTGTTCTCAATGCAAGAATTGAACAGCTACAACAAAAATACATGACAGTAGTCAACAATCGCTAATGGTAATGTGTAACACATCGTGCACTCAAAAAAACAAACAAAATCGATTACTCTCCAGTTTATGAGTATTTTGTTAATTCTTCGTGTGATCTTACTTGGTTGAAATATTTGAGTGAGTATTGGTACATAGGGTCAACATCAGCCATCATGGCTACCACAAAGTACATCACAGAACCTGAATCAAACATTGATCACAGTAACACATCACGTACAGTACGCTCGACCAAGTAAAATTCTCAGTGTCATCAACATACATGTAGAACAAAATTATTATTGTGTGTTATTTTACCTCTGTTAGCTACAGTACGATACTTCTCTCGTGCCGCGCTGATCAGAGTCTCTGTCTGTTCAGCTTCTGCAAGCCTCTTTGAGATTTGAGCTGAAGTTCTCTGTGAGAAGGTAGAAAGAGAAAGTGTAACAGTAAGTACAACAACTGCAAACACATACAGGGATGTAACTAGGATTGGAAAGCAGAGGGGCAAGAAGGAAATGTGCGAGCGCCGCCTAACACAGAATTAATATTCATGAGATGACGTCATATTTGGTCACTTTGCGGTACATTTTGTAGGCAGTACGTCCACAAACGTTGCCTGCAGCTAGCTTGTGGACTGTTTCTCGCTGATGTAAAGCTTATTATAGATTCAGGGAGTGAATATTGAAGGCTAGCGTTGTTTTCACTGTGCTGTCCCGGGGGCAACAACCTCCCCTGCCCTACCGTACATGTAGCTACACCACTGCATATACTTCATCAAAGTTGCTAGTTAACCACAGCTAGTGCTGTATCATCTTACCTTGGACGCGTCCAGTGTTTGAATGAGATTTTCGTCATCGAGAATATTACCAGTAGACTCAAACAACAGCTTCAGTATCTTATCTTCGATGGTCTGGAATGAGAGAGAATAAGGGAATTGTTGAATTGTAGATTCCAGCTTGTACTACCTTTAGTTCATTCTTGGCTGCATTGATGTTCACAATCAGTTCATTACGCTGCTGCTCCAGATCAGGTCTCTCCAGACGAACCACATCGCTGAAAGAGAGAGGGAAAGAGAGAGGGAGAGAAAGAGATAAGAGAGAGAGAGAGAGAGAGAGAGAGAGAGAGAGAGAGAGAAAGAGAGAGAGGGAGAGAGAAAGAGAGAGAGGGAGAGAGAAGGAGAGAGAAAGAGAGGGAGAGAGAAGGAGAGAGAAAGAGAGGGAGGGAGAGAGTGAATAGCGAGAGACATTTCATTTGCTATTGCATAATTGCTTCCAAGCACTTTTGCCCTCTTTTTTCATCTGTTCCGTCTCACTCACCTCAGTAGTTGATCCTCCAGACCAGATTTGGTGACAGTGAAGTTGATTATGGTCACTTTGATACAAACTTCAGGCAGATAGTGAGGATTAGACATCTTGGTTGTCATGTAGAACCTACACAAATAACACATTCACTCACTCGCTCACTCACTCACTCACTCACTCACCCACCCACCCACTCACTCACTCACTCACCCACCCACCTATACCCACCCACTCACTCATTCACTCACTCACTCACTCGTGCTCTCACTCACTCACTCACTCACTCACTCACTCACTCACTCACTCACTCACCCACCCAGCCACCCACCCACCAACCCACCCACCCACTCACCCACTCACCCACTCACTCACTCACTCACTCACTCACTCACTCACTCACTCACTCACTCACTGCCACTCACTCATTCACTGACTCACTCACTCTCACTCACTTGAAGTTCTTATCATAATCAATATCACTGTCTCCAAGTCTGATTAGCAATCTTCCTCCCTGCATGAAGGTCTGCTTCAACAGCACTGGTTCCAGTGAAGGGTCCAACTGCTCTCCAAGCTGCATAAAAATTGAACACAAATTCGTAATTTTGATAATGAATACAGAAATATTTGATACAATTGACAAAATTTGACATGATCATGTACATTTAGGTGTAAAATTATGGTAGCTGTACTCACATCTTCCAGTAGTACCGGTGTACCAATACGAATAGCATTCTCTAGTGTTCTCAGATAGTTAGGATCTGTCAGTTTGATCACCTTTAGACCATTCTTAGTTTCCATGTTACGAATCCATCGATTTGCCTGTAGTGCATAAAGAGGTGTGTAAAACGTGACTATCTATTCTTACTTAATGCAATAAAATGCTTAGAAACAGACAGACAAACTGACAGAAAGACAAGCTGATAAACAGACAGACAGACAGACAGACAGACAGACAGACAGACAGACAGACAGACAGACAGACAGACAGAAAGACAAACTAGCCAGACCTGTTCCTGTGGATCGATCATGAGGGGCCATCTTCTCCCTCTGGTGACTAGTACAGCATTCTCAGTAGATACCACATCACGAGGCAGTCCATCTGAGTTCCATTGCCTGATCTCATATGGGTCAGCTAGCACTGACACCAGACTGATATCACTAGATACTGGTACCTCCAGCTCCTGACAACGATGAATCCACTTCTCCATCAACTAAACAGACGAAAGAAAGAAGAATAAAGTTCGAGCGAGAGTTTGAAGACAAGACTAGAGAAAACATTTTACTGTCAGTAGATTGTCTTACCTTTTCTCTGTATAAGCTGGTGAAGGCGCCATAGTAAGCAACACAAGCTGCAGCCACAAACACATCACCCACCACATTACCAATCTCAGTATCAAACCGCTAGAAAAGACAAAAAAAAAGTGGTTATAAAAAATCAAACGTCAAAATAATGACACATTTTAACAAGTCTGTTCATTATTATTGACTAGCTGGAAATTCACAACTTAGGTAAACTTTCATAATAGAAAATCGCACAATACTTTACCTTCACAGATTCGTTCCATCTGACTTGTTCATCAGCCAGTCCTAGGGTCAGCTTGGCTGCTCGTTCCAGTCGTGCCTGTGTCTGTCCTATGTTGTGTGTCAGCTCCTCCTTCTCGCTAACACTTCTCTCGTAGGAGGATTGGAGATGAGCAATCTGAAGAGAGAGAAGAGAAATGAATTCAAGTTACTACAATGTACATGAAAGCTTTGCTGGATAGGATAATAATTTTAACTGCAACGTTTGAAAGCCAAACGGTCGTAAAACAACCCAAAAAATTACACCGAATTCTTCTATTTTGATATCTTCTTACCTTTGTTTCTACTACTTCCAGAGCTTCCTCTTTCTCTTTCAGCTCAGCCATCATCTTATCTAGCTCAGCTCGAGCTGTCTTCAATCTGCAATAACACAGTATATGATGTATCAGTGGATCAGTGGTATGTATGTGCTTGACGTACCGCTCTCTCTTAGGCTCCACAGTACGGAACACCTTGGAGTAGAGATCCATTGCTCTAACCCACATGCACATTGACTTGCAGGCCTATAGGAGATCACACAATAATCTCCAATAAAATGCAATTCTGGGCTTTACCTTTGAAGTCTTCTCAACGATTTCTGGTAAAAACTTTGGATTATCGATGTATTTCTTGAGCTTTTTCAGAGTAGCGTCGGGAATGTTCTCCTACAGAAAAATATACACATGTAGCTACATGTACATGACATGTATGGCTCAACTTTGTCAGATACTGTATACGTTGTTATTATCGTGGTGCCCTACCACAGAATTTTCTATGTTTACGGTACTGAGTCTATTTAATTTGCCACTTTGCTGTGTTTTCTTTTCATTCTCTAACCTTGTCATATGTGATCATGTTCTTCATGAGGGATGAGTCTCCCAGCAGTTGTTTGGCACTTGGCCAGTCTGGACGCACTGAAAACAGTATACAGATGCTCTCCATCACTGTGGCTACAAGCTCGGGAGGCTTGGTGAACACACGGATCTCAGATATGTCACTTTTGTCAAGAGAATTAAGCGCCTGGGGAAAGAGAGAGAAAGGAGAGGGATTGGTGGTAGCTATCCTAGCGTTGTCTTACAGTGTTGGCAGCTTGCAGTGCAGGCAATGCTTGATCCAAATCTTTCTGAGCATCGGAAGCGATAGCCTCAGTCTCAGCTGCCTTGGTCTTAGCTATAGCTTGCTCCTTCACCACAACAGTACGAACCTGAACACACAAGTAACAACAAGTCATTTTTTCACTATTGTGAGTGAGTGAGTGAGTGAGTGAGTGAGTCATTGAGTGAGTGAGTGAGTGAGTGAGTGAGTGAGTGAGTGAGTGAGTGAGTCATTGAGTGAGTCATTGAGTGAGTGAGTGAGTGAGTGAGTGAGTGAGTGAGTGAGTGAGTGAGTCATTGAGTGAGTGAGTGAAGTAAGTAAGGTGAGTGAGTGAGTAAGGTGAGTGGGATGAGTGTTGTGCACTGACCTCATTAGCCTTTTCTTGATCCACCTTGAGCTTGCCCATCAGCTCTTCAGTCTCGATTGACTTCTTCTGTAGCTCTGGCTCTAGCTCCTTCAGCTCAACCTGGTAGAAAAAGCTGCGTAAAGCTTCAGCATGCATGTGTACAGCAGTACCTCCATGTTGGTGACTAGTTCATTGGTCTCTAAGATCTTCTTAAGACCAGTTGCAATGCGCTCACGAGAGTTGGTCAGTTGTCTGGAATGAAAAAAGTCATGTACTATAATACTCAAAAGTTAAAAATAAATCAGTAAAACTATGCAAAGTACACATGCTTATGTTGTGCACACAGACAGTTTGTTACGTGTGTGTGTGTGTGTGTGTGTGTGTGTGTGTGTGTGTGTGTGTGTGTTAACTGTGTATTGTGATGCAAACCTTTTCTTGGTCTGCAGCATGCTGAGGTAAAGGTTGATGAGCTCCAGGTAGCTGGTGGGTGTGGTGTAGTAGTGTCTCCGCAGCTCAGCATAGAACACATCAGCCATACTGCTGACACTGGTGTGTATCTCAACACACATCTGAGATATCTTGGCCTACATCGTGAGGTAGTAAAGTTAAAGTAATAATATCTGGCATGGTACAATAATTATGTGAAAAGTGGGCAAGTAATAAGGCAGTGAATTACTGAAGCATAGCACTAAGACTGAGAATTCATTATTCAACATGAAACAGGCACGTCTTCATAGGACTATAAATTCAGTCAAGAAGCTGCAGAGAGTGTTTTAGTGGAGATTTTCGAACAGTGAGACGCAAACAGGCGTGTTTTTTGACGACACACACACATGTAATAGACGGACATGAACGCATAACCCTCGCGCATACCGTGCACGGGTAAATATACAGTGCATTTTGTGATTCTAAAGCAACTAAGTTGATGATGATTGCGACTGCATATCTTCTTCCTGCTGTCTGCATCAGCTTGTCTGCTGGACAGGTTGATCACACATGTCTTGGGCTTGTTGATACTATCAACAAGAAAATTTAAAAGATTTCTATCGAAATCAATAGGATGTAGGGTTGTGAAATCTACCACTGGTCCACAATGTAAACTAACAAGGAACAAGCATGGAATAGTAACACGATTGACTTGCTAACAGACCATAGATCCCTACATCAGTGGCTGCTGTGGTTGACTATAGCTACTACAGCTATAGTTACTGTTGACTGACACCAGATGTGCATTCAGCTTGTGACAAAATATTGATCTTATGTACAGCCACTGATGTAGGGATCTATGGTCTGTTAGCAAGTCAATCGTCTTACTATTCCATGCTTGTTCCTTGTTAGTTTACATTGTGGACCAGTGGTAGATTTCACAACCCTACATCCTATTGATTTCGATAGAAATCTTTTTAATTTTCTTGTTTGTGTCCATTTTTCTTTTTCAGTAATGTGCAGTTCAATATCGTGCAAGTACCGAGCCGTCTTTGTTTCCACCATTGGTTTAGTTTTCCTGTTGTTGATGGCTTTTCTTTATTATTAACTATTTTAAACTTGTAACTAAAAATAATTGTTATGCTGTACATATCAGGTCGCCTACGCATGCATGAATGCATGCATGCATGCAGTGCATACGAGCCCCGCCCACACTTGTTCGTAGACCTGTACGGCGGTTATAATTATCTGGCAAGTGCAGAATGGTGATCCTATACGAGCTTACCGTTCTTCGAAGACTCCAGACAATTTATTTGTTCTCCGTGAACCATACGGAGCGTCGGCGCGGCGATACTAAAGCTAGTGCTTGGTCACGTGCGCTGACCACTGCTTGGTCACGTGCGTATTGCGCAATCACAATAATGGCGTCTAACACTTAGCTGACAATGGATCACGATCGAGAAATCGCGGAATTTATATATCGCCATTGCGCTAAAAACGAAGTTCAAAAGGCACCTGCCAGGAGAATTTCACGACTTTTCGTGGGTGTTTTGGTCTCGGCACTGCTCGCGTAAAGGCGCTAGGCGCGCTGAAGAAAGAAGAAGACGAAACTCGATTTTCACCGTTTCCAGGTTCGTCACTTTAGCAACAATTTCGAGCGATCTCCTTGCTATTGTAAGATGGGGCAACGCCAGAGAGCAGATCTAAGTGTCTTTGAACGTATAAAATTCATCACCAGACGAAATATCAGCGTTTGAACGCTAATACATTGTATGTAGCCGCCATCTTGTTTTCTCGTTCAACCCTACAAAGGGAGACACTCAGACACTACCGTGTCTCCCTAATACAGCGGTTTGTGCAATGCCACAGTCAAAGCGGAAGTACTATGTTGACCAATCAAACATGACTGGTCACGTGCAGGCCTGCAACAGAGAACTACATGTAGAATTGAGTTAAATGCGCTGTACTCCATAATTTTACAGTAAGATTTGTCTCCACTTTTAGTAAGCTTTACTCTTGGCGTTTTGCCCCTCCATCACCTTCTCCACAACAAGCTCCCTATGGCCGACACCATGACAAGAGGTGAATTCGTAGCCTTCCTACGTAGCCGGGGGGGGGGCGAGCAGATTGCAAGACGAGAAGAAGGGGTCGATCTAGACGCTCGAGTGGACAATTTCGTTCTTCGATTCGCTGGTGGACCTGAAAATGTGCGCGCGATCTGTATCGGAATTACTACCACTGGAGTAGACGGTTGCTGGAAGCAATGGAACGACAGGTATCGCCCCGGGGCCCTAGGAATGGCGCATATGGCTATAGTTTACGAAACGACAAGCTATAAATTTGCGACTAAAGTGAAAGATCGATTGATCGACACAGCATACCATGATGCAACACACTATCCTGAGATCCAGACTGGTAATCAAGGACTACCAGTTAAGGTTATCAATAGAGACTACACTGTTTATGCAGCATGGACAGAAGATCCTGAATACCAACGACCCGAGTTGGTTGAGTTTCAAAACGCATTTGATGAAATGACAGGGCACTGGAACAGTGAAAGATTAGGGGAATTGACAGGAATAGTAAATACAATACCAGACTTCAACAGGGAGACGCCTTTTTGGATTGGAATCACTTCAGATGGTATGATGAATGGATGCCAAAATCGCTGGAACACCAAGTACAAGTTTCTTAGAATGAATCATATGCGAATCTTATATCGTACACGTAACGATCAATACTGCAGAGATGCAGAGGGGGCTTTGATTGCATACTATAGGAATGAAGGATGGAATATTCAAAATCAAGGACCTGGAGGTGAAGGACGCCCTGGAGAAGAACCGTTTGTGGTATACATCGCGTGGAGGATATAGACTTTATTAAAAATCCTGACAGTAGATGATGATAGCCAGTTTAGAGTAGATTTCCCACTTCATGACTAGAAAATTTTTGCACACCAGTTTAATTAGTCACAACTTTAATAATTTTGTCAAAACAGTTTGTTGTATAAACACTTGTAACTTGACTAGACCATGTTCAATTCTTTTCAAACTTGGAACACTGATTCATCTAGATTTTTACAGCATGGAAACTTGAGTGTAGCACAAAGTACACAGAAATGCGAGCCAAGAACCAAAGTGATAGATAAATCATTTGCAAGCACACAATGCTGGCTTTGGTTTGCTGATCATTTAGAACTACCGGCTAGCTTTTCACTGCTAGCCGCCTCTCTAGGAGTAAGATATCAGATAACCATTATCAGTTTTACAGTACATACGTATCAGATAACCATACATGATATCCATATCAGTTTTACAGTACATACATATCAGATAACCATACATGATATCCATATCAGTTTTACAGTACATACATATCAGATAACCATACATGACAACCGTGAAGTTTTACAGCAAGATTTGTCTCCACTTTTAGTAACCTATATACCCTTGGCGTCCATCACCTTCTCCACAACAAGCCCCCTAAGGCCGACGCTGTGGCTGATTTTATGACAAGAGATTAATTTGAAAACTTCCTACAATAGGAACTGACTGAAGCATAACACTAAGACAGAGAGTTTATTATTCAACTTGAAACAGGCCTCGTGCAAAACACAAAGGTTTCCTAAATTAGACTCTGTGGACAAATCGATAAAAAATTTTTCAAGACATAATTATTCTTAAACATTTTCTTTTTCACCATAAAAAATACAGTTGTTGCGTTAGTGATGGTATGATTATACACAGCCGATGACAAGAGTTCATTACCTAAGAGTATGCAACTGTCAATATACCCCCTAGGACAGCTTTGGACATTTTCTACGTCACAAGTTTACCTATCACAGCGACATTACTACTGTTGTGAATAGCATTACACAATGATGAATATCATTAGCATAGCAGCCCTAATGCCTTCTGCTGTATAAACTTGTGACGTAGAAAATGTCCAACACCGTCCTAGGGGGTATATTGACGGTTGCATACTCTTAGGTAATGAACTCTTGCCGATGATTGCGACTGCATATCTTCTTCCTGCTGTCTGCATCAGCTTGTCTGCTGGACAGGTTGATCACACATGTCTTGGGTATCACTACAGCGGTTTGTGCAATGCCACAGTCAAAGCGGAAGTACTATGTTGACCAATCAAACATGAATGGTCACGTGCAGGCCTGCAACAGAGAACTAGAATTGAGTTAAATGCGCTGTACTCCATAATTTACAGTAAGATTTGTCTCCACTTTTAGTAAGCTTTACTCTTGGCGTTTTGCCCCTCCATCACCTTCTCCACAACAAGCTCCCTATGGCCGACACCATGACAAGAGATGAATTCGTAGCCTTCCTACGTAGCCGGGGGGGGGGGGGCGAGCAGATTGCAAGACGAGAAGAAGGGGCCGATCTAGACGCTCGAGTGGACAATTTCGTTCTTCGATTCGCTGGTGGACCTGAAAATGTGCGCGCGATCTGGATCGGAATTACTACTACTGGAGTAGATGGTTGCCGGGACAAATGGAACGACAAGTATCACCCCGGTGCCCTAGGAATGGCGCATATGGCTATAGTTTTCGAAACGACAAGCTATAAATTTGCGACTAAAGTGAAAGATCGATTGATCACCACAGCATACCCTGCGGAGGCAGTACACTATCCTGAGATCCAGAAAGGTAATCAGGGACTACCAGTTAACAGTAGAGACTACACTGTTTATGCAGCATGGACAGAAGATCCTAGATACAAACGACCCGAGTTGTTTGACTTTCAAAACGCATTTGATTATCGGAATTACACTGCACTGGAACAGGGAACAAATAGGGCAATTGACAGGAATAGTAAATACAATACCAGGCTTCAATAGGACAACTCCTTTTTGGATTGGAATCACTTCAGATAGTAGGAATGGATGTCAAGATCGCTGGAACACCAAGTACAAGTTCCATAGAATGAGTCATATGCGAATCTTATATCGCACTAGAAGCGACCCACACTGTAGAGATGCAGAGGTGGCTTTGATTGCATAGAGTACATGTTGCAGTTATGAGTCACTATTACGTTTTTATCCGTAACTTCCGGTTGGGAGGATAGCTCCAGGTAGAATTTTGCACATGCAAACACAGATGATCACTGCATCACATGCATGAAATAGATTCATGTTAGTATAACTAAACAAAAGAATAGAAAAAAAAAGAAAGAAAAGTTGTAAAAGATGGTCAAGTGTCCCGAGTCAAGTGTCCCATTATGAGTCAGTACATTTATCGCAGTAAAATGAATCAGGAATGTTCTCCTTTTTCAAACCAGTGCATGGAAAGTCATACCAAAGATCGCATCCATCACAGCCCACCCACATATCATCACTTTCAGCCAAAAGAATCCCACAATTTGGGCAGCAAGTGTCTTCTTCTTCAACCAAATCCTTCTCTGCCAACGCCTCCTTCTCTTTCCTCTTTGCTGTTCTCTCGTCTGCTAACACCTCCTTCTCTTTTGTCTTCTTTGCTGCCTCCCTCGCCTTACTCTTTTTTCCTGCCAACACCTCTCTTCTCTTCTTTGCCAACGCCTCACTCTCCTTTCTCTTCTGTTCTGCCGACATCTCCTTCTCTTTCCTCTTTTGCTGTGCTAACTGCTCCTTCTCTTTCCTCTTTTGCTCTGCCAACTGCTTCTTTTCTGCCAACACCTCCTTCTCTTTCTTCTTCCGCTCTGCCAACCGCTCCTTTTCTTTCTTTTTTTGCTCCACTAACAATCTTTTCTCCTCTTGTTTCTGTATTATGAGTTGCTTCTTTTGCACTTTCTCTCTCTCAGCTTCTGCCTTCTTAGCTGATCTATCTTTGAGTTGCTCCAAAAACTCATCATTGGTGATACATACTGCCTTGGAGTTTACTGAGGTAGTTGAGTGACTTTTCTCAGTTCTATCATCTGGCAAAGAAGGAAGTACAAGTATATCAGACAAAGGGTCATTAGATTTAGTTTCCTGTAATTTGTAACTGCAAGTTGGCGAGGAAGTTGCTGAGGAATTAAAGGTGCTGCTACTAACTTCAGGGTGGTTGATTTTAATCCATGCAACATACTCAGGATCAAAAATGTCATACCCTTCTCCATATTGCTTCTTGAACAGCGCCTCCTTTTCTGGTGAAAAAAGCTGTTGTGATGGAGTACAACTCTCTGACTCTGGTGACATCTTGCTAGTTTGTTGACGGAAAGTCTTGGAGGGTGCTGTTTGTCTGTCACTTACTGCACTAGGATTCAGAGGAAAGATACCACATTTTTTGAAACCAGACATTATATTTACAGGAGTAAAAGATAAGGGCCATGCCTCTGCAACTAACATAGCCAACTTATCGGTAGTGATTACTCTTCCTGGATTTGTAGACATATATTTACTACATGTTTTGGAGAAGTTAGCTTTGAATGACTTAAATACTCCTATGTCCAATGGCTGCAATATGTGGGTGGTATGCGCTGGTAAACATAGTAGATAAATGCCATCTAATTGAGCAAGCTCAATCAGTTCAATAGAAATGTGAGAACCATGACCGTCCATGATTAACAACACGGGACGAATGGGAGGAATATTATCCTTAAAGAACTTGTACCAATCTAAAAAGAGGTCTGTATTTATCCACCCATTGGAACTACTTTTAAACAACGTATTAGAGATGCATCCTTCTTTGCAATTGCTCTTTTTCGAGGATACACCATCATGGGAGGTAATGAATATCCCGAAGCCGAAACACAAGATAAAATAGTATGTGTTTTTCCACGTTCGCCAGATGATAAGGAATATACTTTACGACGACCTAACTCAGTAATAACCTTTCCTGGTTTATGGACAACACTGATGCCAGTTTCATCACAGTTATATATCTGCATTGGCTTACTTATTAAATTTAATTTACCATAAATAGCTCCAAGCTTTCCAAAGAAATCATTAATGGTTTCAGCATTGGCACATAAAGCACGTGAATACGACAGAGGCTGAGGGGAACGAATAGTGAGCCTTGGGTGTCTTCTTCGAAACCCATCGAACCATGCTCGGCCTGCCTTTTCATCTTTGAATGGATGTTTTCTCACACTTTTTGCCACTATCTTATATGCTAGATGCATAACTGTTTCACAGCTTAGACCAAATCCCATGTCAGCCATTTCTATCAAGTAACTTGCTAGTTTGTCTTCTTCTTCTTCTGTGAGTACAGTACTTGGACCTGGCCTACAACCACATTCCACTGTGCCATTAACACGCCTTCGAAGAGTCTCAAATGGAACATTATACAATCTAGCCGCTTCTCTGACACCCAAGCCTTCTTTCAAAACACCATTTGTTGCTGCAGTCATGCTTACATCTGACCACAGTTTTCTTTGTAGTGGTTTTGAGCTGGCCATTGTGTTCAACCTATAAGCAAAATAATGTTTGAGTGCGACTAAAAATTAATTTTTA
>OZ024789.1:4298715-4392663 GCA_964017065.1 Haliclona indistincta
GTGCTGTCACAGCATTCTTACCCATCAAGTCTACCAGATTAGTATGCAACATACTGCACTTTAGCCTCAAGATCACTATTCAATGTCATTTTCTTCATTTCAGTGCTGTCACAGCTTCCTTAGACATCAAGTCTACCAGATTAGTATGCAACTTACTGCACTTTAGCCTCAAGATCACTCTGAAATAGAAATTTCTTCATTTCAGTGCTGTCACAGCATCCTTAGACATCAGGTCTACCAGATTAGTATGCAACTTAGTGCACTTTAGCCTCAAGATCACTCTGAAATAGAAATTTCTTCATTTCAGTGCTGTCACAGCATCCTTAGACATCAGGTCTACCAGATTAGTATGCAACTTACTGCACTTTAGCCTCAAGATCACTCTGAAATGGAATTTTCTTCATTTCAGTGCTGTCACAGCATCCTTAGACATCAGGTCTACCAGATTAGTATGCAACTTACTGCACTTTAGCCTCAAGATCACTATTCAATGTCATTTTCTTCATTTCAGTGCTGTCACCGCATTCTTACCCATCAAGTCTACCAGATTAGTATGCAACTTACTGCACTTTAGCCTCAAGATCACTATTCAATGTCATTTTCTTCATTTCAGTGCTGTCACAGCATCCTTAGACATCAGGTCTACCAGATTAGTATGCAACTTACTGCACTTTAGCCTCAAGATCACTATTCAATGTCATTTTCTTCATTTCAGTGCTGTCACCGCATTCTTACCCATCAAGTCCACCAGATTTGTATGCAAATTACTGCACTTTAGCCTCAAGATCACTCTGAATTGGAATTTTCTTCATTTCAGTGCTGTCACAGCATCCTTAGACATCAAGTCTACCAGATTAGTATTCAACTTACTACACTTTAGTCTCAAGATCACTATGAAATGGCATTTAACTATACTTTTAAACTACTCCTACTGTCAAGCTACACTTCATCAGTGCTTACCAGGCAAGGTCACTGGAAAAATTTTGCAACTGTTTATTATGATTAGCTCAGGACTATTTCAGTGGATAGTACGATTCATTGTAACAAAATAATCATTGTATTACAATTAGACCATAATGTGTTATGCACTCCTAGTGTGTTCATTGTTTCAATAGTGATACACACGAAAATATATAACTGTAACAAAATTACTAGTCTTGTTGTCTGGGATTAGTAACTACTTAGCCATAATTATCGTCTTGTTACGACTTGCCAGACCATCACTTTTTGGGTTGCACCTGTGGACATAGCACCATCAAACCAAGCAGCACGTTGTCACTCATTATGACAAACCTGATGTTCATTCTCCTAGAACAAAATAGGTGTTTTAGTAATAACACATGTCCCCTTTCTGATTTTACAAAATTAATGAAAGGCCTGAGAGAGAAAGAGAGAGATGTGATAAATTTCGATAATTTTAAGATGGTTAAATCTAGGGCTAAACACAAAAACAGTCAATAATATGAACCAGAGAGCCTATTATGCCTTTCACTATTATTATTAGATTATACAAAACCGTCAATATACATGTACAAGGCCGTAGCCAGGAATTTACGGAGAGGGTTCTTTTTTGTGACGCAGAGCACTGCTAAAAATTTGGTCTTATTAAAAATCATGATGGCCATGTGAATTGATTTTGTGCAATAATTCTCGTGACAAGTCGCGTAGGACTACCTATTTTCACTGCAATACTTTCGAGACTGGGGATTGTCATTCTTCAGAACCCCGTGAGCTGCGTGTGTCGTTAACAGGAAGACAGAACATTTTTGAGCGAATAATTTATTTCTCTACCCATTTCGCTGCATTCATCCTCCACAATTATTTTTCATGTATCAGTAGAACTATTGTAGGTAAAGTGCTTCAGTGACAATTTTTTGGGTACAGGACAACCTTCTTTTCAGTTTGTGATTACATCATTACAAGTGTGCTGGTCATGCAAGTAGCCTTGGATGGGTTAACAAGACAAGCATGAAACATTATTCTCTGTCGATCATTAAAGCATGCAGGCTGAATGCTATAGAGAGCTATATAGCTAGCATGCAGGCAGGTGGTCTATAGACCTCATTTACAGGAAAACCAACAACAGCGCTACTCTTAATGCTCCTAATACAATCTGACCATCTCCACCTATTGATAGACTCACCAGTTCTACTCAGAGGTGTGCAGGAGCTTGGCATCGGACCTCTAATTCATAAACAAGCTACTATAGTCACATTCAGCCGATTCTAGCTGAGATTCTTCCTCGTTACAACGCTTTCCATTGTCACACAGAAGTTTAAAAGGCTGGTCCACTTGGCTCGTAGTCAGTAGAAAAGAATGCCAGACACCAGAAACAACTCGTCGCCAGTTCAGTGAATACAGCAGCCATCTCGCGAGAGCCATCTTTACTAAAGTAGGCGTGTGCTGGTAGTCTAGTACCGTCCTTATGTATTATACATGACATTCGTATTATAATATATGGTGATTTTGTACAGTCAAGACCTGGTCATACGCAATGATTTTAACCAGTCATTTCCTGAGTGATTTTAGGTGAAGCGGGTGGTTATACGTACCAGCCCTGAATCTGATCCTAGCCTAGGTCGCGATCATCATAATGGAAAATCTTACTACAGACGCCATTTCTACGGCGCAGCAACCACCTGCTAGTTTGAAACAGCTTTGTACAGCTCGCCATCTTGCTGTTATATCAAGAAAAATTGCGGATTGGCGAGCAGTCTCTCCTTTTTTAGGGCTAACAGAAGCTGACGAATGTGCGATACTAGAATCAAATCCTCATTCCGAAGCACGAAGGATTGCAATGCTGAGAAAATGGAAACAGAAAGAAGGAGCAAAGGCCACGTACAAGAGACTGTGTCGAGCATTTCGTGAATGTGAGAGAGCCGACCTAACAGATTTGGTCGAGCAACTAGTAACAGAGAACAGCGGCTCTTCAGATGAAGAAGGTAAATCATGTCTAGTATATGCATGCCCCAGCTTTCATGTTGTACCACAACATGAACGCTGAGTCCTATATGACGTTTAATTCAATTGAAGGACTGCATGGAAGCATGGGGTAGTGACTCAAATCAATACACACTGATGGAATCAAAACCAGTCAAGTTCACAAGATACTATGGATATATGGTCGAGCATGATATATGGTTGGGCTTTGCCCTCGCTGCTGTGTAAATTCCCATATGGTGTTTAACCTACATAGTACATATACGTGCAGCCAGCAGCAGCGAACAGTGAACGTGAAAATGTAACGATCAAATAAATAAATTATATTTGTAGACAAATTTTACAATCTACAATTACATTCATTTTTTATAACTACACAGGTGAGATAAGTGGTGACTTGCCACCAGTTGCTAAAAAGCAAAAAGAAGATCCGTGTCTTGAGTTTGTGACCAACCTTCGACAGGTGTATAGAACAGCCCAACCTCCAACTTGGGACCCTCTCCCTCAGTGTGGGCATGTCAAACTAGCCATGATAAAGAGGAAAGGAAAGCAATATGAATGTGACACTAAGACAACTGCTGAGCGCAGAGTGAGAGGAGATGTAGAGCAAGCTTTGACAGAAAAGGTACCTGTAGATTTTGATAAGATTTTTGATGCTGGCACTTTCAACAGTGACCATCAGGTACTTCTAGTTGAAGGAGTGGGCGGAATGGGAAAAACAAGTCTTGCCTACCAATATGCCAAGAAATGGGCTGAAGGAAGCTTTAGTGTGTTTGATGCTGTGGTGCTTGTTCGTCTACGAGACTTGAACGAACATGATGTATGTGAACAAAATGTCTGTGGAATTGATCATATCATGTCTCAGCTTCTCTTCCTAGCTAGTGGTAACAGAATTCCAACAGAAATGGCTAGACGTCTCTTTAGTGAACTAAAGGCTCTTCTCATTTTGGATGGCTGGGATGAATCTCCAGCAATCATTCGTAATCCATCCTTTGTTAAAAGTCTGCAGTCAGTTTCTCCACTAACTACAATATTAATAACCTCTCGACCTGACTTCTCGATGAATCTTCACAATCTAGCTAACCGGGTAGAAATTCTTGGCTTTGCAAAGAATGATATTCATAATTACTTTAAGGCAGCATTAGAGTCCCAACTGTCCAGTGACAGTGAAGTGAAATTAGCTTGTGATAAACTGAGCAATCATTTCCATCGTTACCCAGTGATTGAAAGCTGTTGCTATGTGCCTCTGAATGCTGCCATTCTAGCGTACATATACCTCAATCGCAACAAGACCTTACCCATCACTCGATGTGAGCTGTTTCGAGAGCTTGTATTATGCTGCGTAGTTCGTGAACTGAAAACTCGGCAACCCGATAGAGTCCTTGAAAATGTTTCCTCATTTGAGGACCTCCCTGCTGATCTCAAGGAACAGTTACACAACCTCAGTAAACTAGCATTTGAGGGAATGATCGATAATAAGATTGTTTTTATACAGAAGGAACTCACATCACTCTCTACATTAGGTCTGCTTCATAGTGCCCAGGGGTTTGGATCATTTGGTAGAGAATTAGTCACTTGCAACTTTATCCATCTAGCCGTCCAAGAGCTTCTTGCTGCTTGCTGTATATCTCAATTAGAACCAGCTGAGCATTCTAAACAGTTTATAAATCTATTGCAAAACAATCGCATGTTTCCTGTACTCCAGTTCTACAGTGGTCTGACTAGGCTCACTGATGAGGGTGTACGAAACCTTGTTGTCAATGAATTTCAGAGACGTGATGCCGATGAGCAAACGTTTGGCAGAGCATTGCTCGTTATTATAAACTGTTTCTTTGAAGCTCAAGTAATTGATGAGGCATTTTATGAGCAAATCACTAATACGCATAGATTGGAAATGGATTTTAGACAAATTTCCTTGACTCCAGTGGACTGTCTCTCTTTACAATACTTCCTGTCCTCCGTTGGAAGAACGAAAAAAGGAATTATATCGATAAATCTCGATTCTTGTAGCCTCAATGATGACTCCATTAGTCTACTACTTGGAATTTCTTCTGAGCAGACGCTCTCTACATCTGTTGTTTTGGAGTCTTTAGATACATTTTCTGTAATGGGAAATACTTACACAGATACTGGGCTTATTCATTTTGCCAAAGCTCTAGATCTTACCTCCATCAGCACTTTAAAAACATTAAAAATCGGTAATGGCATTGTAACAAACAAAAGACTCGAGCGACTGCTGGAATCACTGTCAAGACAACATTCACTGGAGGAGCTGGAATTGTTGTGGTCATCACCACATGATGACCAATCACTGGAGAAAATCGGAGAGTTTGCAAAGAAAACGATTAAACTCACAAAATTAGCAGTGTTTCCTAATCCGTCTTGTACACGTAAGCAATTCTCATCAGAAGAAACAAAACAATGGTCCCAAAGTCTGATGGATGGTGGGAACAGTCTCATGTATTCTCTTGAGTCCAGTATGGTTGAGCATCTTGTTATGTACATTGTTTTCTATACTGAAAGTATGTATGCTTATCATAACCAGGTAATGAGTTCACTAAATGAGACAGAAGACAAAATCAATATCGAAAGAGAAAAGAGAGGTCTCCCTCACTTTAAATTTGATCCTGAAGTTCTGACCCCTGTTGGTGCAGATGAGAGTTTGAAATAACTGACTGTAATTCATACTTTTTATTTATTGGATTGTATTTTTTCATTATCATTAACAATTTCATGCAGCAAGACAATTATTTGCGTGGTCTGTTAGTTGGGATTGTCTGAGCTGAAAAATTAATATGCGTATGCAATTTACTGCCCTCACTCTCCTTGTCACATTATACCCTCCTGATACTATAGATGACTTCGGTGTGAACTCTCACCTCATTAAACGCGAGGCAATCTTGGTAGGCGTGCCTAGGTCGAGCGTTTAAGTTACACCCCTTTGGGGTCAGTGCTGCCTTCTTTCGTGTGTTAAAGCAAGAAAACTATAAAATCAGAGGTCTGGGTTGCTTGAAGAGCGATTACTACTCCCAACCTTTAAATCTGAGGCCTGAAGAGCGGCGGCTACACCCAAAAGCCACGCCGTAGTACAGGCGTGGCTTTTGGGTGTACCAATCGCTCGTCAGGCCTCAGATTTGTAGTTTCGGAGTAGTAATCGCTCTTCAAGCAACCCAGACCTCTGATTTTATAGTTTTCTTGCTTTAACACACGAAAGAAGGCAGCACTGACCCCAAAGGGGTGTAACTTAAGCGCTAGACCTAGGCACGCCTACCAAGATTGCCTCGCGTTTAATGAGGTGAGAGTTCACACCGAAGTCATCTATACAGTGTAGCATGTTCTCAATCCTAGACAGATTCTGTTCATGGATATGTTACGACCGGATTCACAACCTGACCCGTTTCAAAGCCGGCCACCGGTTTCGAAGCCGGTTAACCCGATTTACAACCACATAACAACTAACTCTGAGAGATACCTTCTTCACTCTGATTACCATGTTGACATCCTCATCCAGCACATAGACACGAAGATGCAGAGATACATGTACAAATGATAGACTCAATCCATACACTGCCAGTATGCTGTAGAAGATGACATGTCCAAGAGTGGTATGACCGGCTGGCACACAATCAGTTGTTAAAATTTCTTTGCAAACATTCTGGATAGCTGGCTTTAGCATGCAACAAGCTGATGTGAAAAATGAATTTAAATTGCAGCCATTCAATAATTTTCATTAATGCAAACCTGTTACATGGGACACAAGCAACATAAGAAAGGTGTTAGTATAGGCTGAATATCGATGGGGTCGAGCGAGTAATGAAATTCACATCTCGATTCACAATGCATTAATGACCCACGCCCACTAGTTTACTCGAAAAGTGGGCGAGAATTCTACGGGAATGGTGGACGTTGTCGAAGCTATATCATCGTCAGATGCCACGTACACGGCGCAGCAGCCAGCTGGTTGGAACAAGCCTTGTACAGAGAGTCATCTTGCCTCTATTTCGGAAAATATTGCTGATTGGCAAGCGGTCTCTCCTCATCTGGGATTGACAGAAGCTGAAGAAACCGCAATTCTAGGGTCACACCCTCATTCTGCATCTGCGCAAAAGATCGCTATGTTGAGAAAATGGAAGGAGAAACTAGGAACAGAGGCCACGTACAAGAGACTGTGTCGAGTATTTGAGAATTGTAAGAGAGCTGATCTTGTTGACGTGGTCAAGCAACTATTGGCAGAGACTGGCAGCTCTTCAGATGAAGAAGGTATCATACCTTGTATGCCTTAATTAGTGTTTATTTGAATTATGAGTTGTCGTGGTTGTTGTATTGAGCGTAGTAAAGACCAAAATTTCTGATTGTGGTCAAGCAGCCCTCCCCCGATCTATTGGTCAAGGGAATGTAAAATACCCAGTGGCGTAGCTGTCACTAGCTGAGATCAAGCTGATGGTCTGTGGGTGTGGCTAATTAATTTATAGGTGTGGCTAGTTATTATCTCAGCATGGAGACAACTTTCAAACTGGAATTTGTTTTCAGCAGCTTTGTGGCCTCAATTAACTTGGTCAACTGATGCCTGGGCCTAGGGTCCTGTAGGCCCAGATTTAGCCATAGTCATAGATAGTAGTACATAATATCTATGATTTAGCTATGCCACTGAGAATACCAGGTCCTATGTGTGATCATAGTGACAGTAGATTCTAAACCACAACCAATAGCAACTGTGAATCCAATAATTAGATTCACAACCACCACTCAACTAGCATTTCAATGGCGTTGCCCTTGCCAACTCGTATTTTGGCACAAAACTACACCATCCCTTGCTGAAACTGGACGTCTTTTGCTCTATCTACTCGATCTCCTGGCATTGCCAGCTAATAACGACATCCTGTTACAATTTCCGTATACTATCAAAACTTAGGTCCGTATATTCACTTTAGTTAATGTATAGTATTGTGTTCATTGGAAGATGAACTTCTACTCGGCGTCCTGACTTCCACAAACTAGATTTTCACTTGATCGACCCAGGATAGCAAACTTCAGCCTATTAGCTATCGATTGAGCTAAAAATGTTGCAGTAGAGTTGAAAAAAGTCCGTTCCAAAACGCACTTCAAAGTCGCGACTATCGCCCAATTGTTAATGTATTAGCTGATGTCAAAATGTGATTTTTATCGAGTTTTGAGCGACTGTAACTAAAAAACTAAACTCGATTTTGAGTTGATCGACCCCAGGTCTAATAGAACAGGGTCTGAAGATTTGAATGGTGTGTTCAAAATTGAAATCCAAAGAAAAAAGTAGGTTCCACTTTTGAGGTGAAGTTAGGTAAGAAACAAGTTTTGCCCGGGAAGAAATGAAGTACAGCAGTTGTGTTTAGGACAGTTTGAGCATGGATTATTCAGTTTAAACTGTAGCGCTAGTATCTCAGACTATCCCTAGACTGTCTAGAAACTAGTACTTGACAATTCTAGTGTAGCAAAGGCTCAGGAGGGAGGCCAGAAGTCACTGTGACCGCCATTCTCTATGAGCTCTGATTTCGTCGCGCTGCTTACTTTCTGTTCTGAAAAGAACATTGTTACAGGTAATACATAAGCTTGAGCTTCTTAGCATAGCTATACACAACCGTGTTGAAACAGTGGACGTCTATACTGCAAGCGTTGTAGAGCTGTGAAGTTGCCTACCTGTACCATGCTAGCGAACGGCGACAAGGCTTTGTAGTTCAGAGCGAAGGAAGCAGACGTTCAAGGCGCACCAATAGGAGTCCTTTTCGGTACCACAGACGCTACTGGGACTAGTAGAAACTGTGCAAGAAGACGCACAGTGAACTATGATCAAAGGTGACCTTCACGGAACGGAGCGGTTGTCATTAGCAACCCGTTATATTAATCGTGTTACATTACAAGTAAATCGTGTTCTGTGCATAAACGTAATTCCGTGTGATGTCTTTTATTTCTGGTAATGGGCTACACCGTAACAGAACAATTTTTCTAAATAAACGGCACACTGCTGTGAAAAATTGAAAAATCCATGCTGCGTGACTGTCTGGTCCAGTTTCGTCGACTCCATCCATTAGTCAATTGACCACGCCCATGCACGCGACCACACTCATACGACCAATGTATCCATGGCTGAATAGAATCAGCGATCCTTGTGTTGAGGACCAGAAGCCACGTTTAGAACGACTCTCCCGACCTTAGGTTTTCAGGGTCTAGGGTTTAGTTTTGAATATAAATGAGGCAGCATTCCTCCTGGAACCTTGTACGCAAAAGCGCGCGCCTCCATACAGATAGTTTACCTGCTAATTTGTTGTGAGGCCTAATATTGTTGGTGTTGTCAAGCGGACCGACATTTTGGAGGCCTGGCTGCAGATAAAACTTCCAGTATGATATTATTATAAAATTATACCGCCTAGAACTACTAGCTACTGTTCCTAAAAGAATGCTGAAGTACAGGTGCCAACCAAGGGCCAATTTGCAAAAGTTTTGCTTTCGTATAAAATCGTGTTCTAGACGGTATTCTCTGTCGTTACCTTGTAGTTTGGATCCATCTGTCACTACCTAGTTGATGTTACCAGATATTTTACACAATTAGGTGGCCTTCACACGGCTCCGCTTCGAAAGTAACCGGGTATCAGGTATTCGTTTTCAACCAAGAATTTACAGTGTTCACACGTATCCGTGTACACTGAAACTACTACTACTAGAGGCTGGATACGAGGCTACAGCCATGCATGCATGCCTCCCAAGCGCGCGAGCACACGACAATCACGTGTGCAGCGTGCTAGTGGCTCAAGTATTTGGATTCCCTGTTCACACGGCGCCTGATATTGACTCTGATTTCAAGGTCTCCGCTAAAGTCTCCGGATACAAACGTACCTGGATTCAATATCCGTTTTCATTGGATACGTGTGAACGAGAGGCCTAAACGGATAGAAATGTACCAGGGTTTCCGTGAATCCGGAGCCGTGTGAACGCCGCCTCAAACTATACTATTATAGTCTATTGTTTTAACGATTTCAGTTGTATTTTCAGTTGAAATTCATGCAATAATGTTAGCTGTAGGATAGTGATGTTCACCAAAAATAAAAAATCATGGCATTATAGAGTAATAATTTGAGAATCTGGACCCTCTGTGCATCCTCCATAGTCTGCTGACTCTTGGCTTTACATTAATCAAAATGCTCACTCTCTGATATTGCATTGTTCACATCATCTTTGCATTGTTCAGTCATGTAGTTGAAGTGTTCTAGAAGTCTAAAAAGTGTATCTTTAATACTCAAGCCATAATTATGTGTTCTAAGAGATAATATAACCATTTTTACACTTGGGGAGCACTCAGTAGTACAGCAATGTCAGAATTGAGTATGAAAGGCTGATCCCTAGAAGCATGAAAGTAGTAAAATGTAGCTAAAACTAAGATAAACTGCTCCCAAAGTAAAAATATATTGTGCACTGTAGTCTGTGTATCCCAAAGTCGAGTTTTCATTGATACTATCCCGGGTAGCGAGTCACTGCTGCAATCTTAGCCTGCAATCCAGCTTGCTTTCTGCATTTTATCTATGAAGACTTACTGAAATTGTTTTTCCGATATTCTCTGGCGGCTAGGACAGCAAACTGCACAGCAATAGCGTGGAATGTGCTCTTTCGACCATTCTTGATGTGCCTCCAAAATGTTTGATTTATGGAATTTCTTTCTATGATATGGTGTTAGATGGATATAATTTAAAAATTGGCATGTAAGCCATCTATTGTCATCAAATGTGGGTCACTGTAACATTGCTGATTTATTGTCGATAAATCGAGAGTTGACGAAATGGCACTAACTCATGCAAAATCCATGCTACTCGACTGGCAACGATAGTTTCTAGGCGCGCTAGCGAATAATCGCGTTGTTACTAGATTTTAGCTCTGCTGAAACCTACATTTCTGGAATCTTGAGCTCATAGAAGTATTTGCTGATGAGTTTTATGAATAAACACTTCAATCATGGACCGCAGTCCTCCGTTTTCTTGTGAGCAAGCCAACTGGTTAAATTTCATGATACAAACAGCTATCAAGACGTACTTGCTAGGCTGCTAATATCACTCTGTCCGCTGCTTTAGTTTTTCAGAAACACTGACCATAGCAACGCACGGCGCCGTGAATATTAATTAGTTCCCTAATTATTAATTAGCACCCTTAATTATTCACTGGGAGTAGAGTCAAAATATGATCCAGGTTGATCTAATATCTCTTAACATTGCAGGTGGACATTTTCACGGCTTGGCACCAGATCAGAAAAAATTGAAACAAGATCCTTGTGCTGAATTTGTGACCAACCTTCAACAGTTGTATAGAAGAGCCCAACCTCCAACCTGGGATCCTCTCCCTCAATGCGGGCATATCAAACTAGCCATGATAAAGGAGAAAGGAAAGCGATATGCATGTGACCAGATAGTTGCCCAGAGCAGAGTAGAGGGAGACGTAAATCAAGCTTTAACAGAAAAGGTACCGGTGGACTCTGATAAACTTTTTAATGTTGACACTTTCGACAATGACCGTCAGGTGATTCTAGTTGAAGGAGTGGGAGGAATGGGAAAAACAAGTCTTGCCTACCAATATGCCAAGAAATGGGCAGAAGGAAGCTTTAGTGTGTTTGACGCTGTGGTGCTTGTTCGTCTACGAGTCTTAAACGAACACGATATACGTGAAGTTGATCATATCTTGCCTCACCTTCTCTTTCTAGCTAGTGATAAGCAAATGCCATCAGAAATGATCAAACATTTCTTTAGCGAGCTGAAGACTCTCTTCATCTTGGACGGCTGGGACGAAACTCCAACAAGTATCCATAACATAATTCTCAAAAGCCTGCAGTCAGTTTCTCCACTAACTACAATATTAATAACCTCTCGACCTGACTTTTCGTTGAATCTTCACAATCTAGCTAACCGGGTAGAAATTCTTGGCTTCACAAAGAATGATATTCATAATTACTTTAAGGCAGCATTAGAATCTCAACTGTCCAGTGACAGTAAAGTGAGATCAGCTTGTGATAAACTAAGCGATCATTTCTGTCGTTACCCAGAAATTGAAAGCTGTTGCTATGTGCCTCTGAATGCTGCCATTCTAGCATATATATACCTCTGCCGCGAACAGATCTTACCCATCACTCGATGTCAGCTGTTTCAAGAGCTCGTATTATGCTGCATAGTTCGTGAACTGAAAACTCGGCAACCTGATAGAGTCCTTGGAAATGTTTCCTCATTTGAGGACCTCCCTGTTGATCTAAAGGAACAGTTATACAAGCTCAGTAAGCAGGCATTTGAGGGAATGATCGATAATAAGATTGTTTTTACACAGAAGGAACTCACATCACTCTCTACATTAGGTCTGCTTCATAGTGTCCAGGGGTTTGGATCAATTGGTAGAAAATTAGTCACTTGTAACTTTATTCATCTAGCTGTCCAAGAGCTTCTTGCTGCTTACTTTATATCTCAGTTACAACCATCAGTGCATTCTAAACAGTTCAAAAATCTATTGAAAATCAATCACATGTTTCCTGTACTCCAGTTCTACAGTGGTCTAACTAGGCTCGCCAATGAGGGTGTACGAAACCTCATCGTTGATAAATTTCATGTCAATGACAAACGATGCAAACAATGGCACAGAAACCTCTTAGTGTTTATTAACTGCATCTTTGAAGCACAAATGGAAGACCAGGCATTTTATAAGCAAATCACTATTATGCATAGATTGACTTTGAATTTTCACCAAATTTCCTTGAGTCCAGTGGACTGTCTCTCATTAGAATTCTTCCTGTCCTCCATTGGAAGAATGAAAAAGGGAAATATATCGATATACCTTGACTCTTGTAGCCTAAATGATGACTCTATTAGTCTACTACTTGGAATTTCCTCTGAGCATACATCCTCTGGATCAAGTGTTTTGGAGTCTTTGGATAAATTTTCTGTAATGGGAAATACTTACACAGATACTGGGCTTATTCATTTTGTTAAAGCTCTAGATCTTACCTCCATCAGCACTTTAAAAATCGGTAATGGCTTTGTAACAGACAAAGGAATCGAGCCACTGCTGAAGCTACTTCCAAGGCAACATTCACTGGAGGAGCTGGAATTGTGTTGGTCATCACCGCATGATGACAAATCACTGGAGAAAATCGGAGAGTGTGCAAAGAGAATGAGTAAACTCAAAAAATTAGTTCTATTGCCTAATTTATCTCGTACATGTAAGCAATTCGCGTCAGAAGAAACAGAACAATGGATTCAAAGTCTGATTGATGGTGGCAACTGTCTCATGTATTCTCTTGAGTCCAGTATGGTTGGGGAACTTGTTATGCACATTATTTTCTATACCAAAAGTATGTATGCTTATAGTGACCAAGTAATCAGTTCACTAAAAGAGACAAGAGACAAAATCAACATTGAAAGAAAAAAGACAAGTCTCCCTCACTTTAAATTTGATCTTCAAATTCTGGTCTCCCTCTGATGCAGCAATAATTATAACTCTTGAAAAAATATTTTGTAAAAGATTCTCATTTTGTGGATTATATTTTTGCTTTATTTTTGCTTTTTCATTAAAATTTTATGACGCAAGTCAATCAATTATTTGCATGATCTATTGCGATTGTCTGAGTTGAAAACAAATTATAAACTGAGAATGCATTCTGTGCATGGTGTCAGCTTTTTGACTGTATCAGTAACGTCTACATGAACCACATGTTTCAAACTTTCGATTTTCAGCATTAAAACACCATAATGACAGCATGCTCTCAGTCCTAGACATTCTGTAGAATGAGTCTGCGTTTACGATCGTATGTGAACTTGTTAGTTTTGAAGATGTCGCTGTCATAAAACGTTCCCAGAGTGTGAATGTTGATCTGCCTAGCCTGTAAGAGATAACATGAGAACATTCAATGCAGCACATCTTGCTCTGTCTCACCTTGTCCACAAACTCTTCCTCGGGCACCTCAATGATGTCCTGCAGGACATCATTGAGGTGCCCGAGGAAGAGTTTGGTCACCTCCATACCTGTTCCTGTTGAAGGTCATCCTGTTGAAGGTCTGAACAGGTATGGTCACCTCCATACCTGTTCCTGTTGAAGGTCATCTGGTCTGATGCCAGCTGCTTGAGAATAAACAACAGCAACTCATTGTTGTCACGCTTGTAGGCAAGGTAACGAGCAAATGCCTGAAGTAGTAAACAACAACGAATGTAGCTTACTGTAGAGCAAATCTTGAGCATTAAATTATAGAGAAACTTATCATTGGATTTCATTAGAACCGTCTATGCACAATATTCACGAAATTTGAGGTTTATGCAATAATTCTTTTGCAAAATTAGGTGAAGAAAACTCTTCAGTAATTGGTAAAAGAAATTTCTTTCATTCATTAGAACCATCTATGCACAACATTCACCCTTTTAATCAGTTTTTGGCTTTTGTAGATTGTGAACATAATTCATTTCAAGTTACGTACCTTCTTCATTGTACGCATGACAGCGTATTTCTGAGTATCAATGAAGCTCTCTAGCATCACTCTGATTGCCATGTTGACATCTACATCCAGCACATAGTCACGAAGATGCATCCTAGCATGAGCCTCTGAGATACGAATGAGTGACTCAATGTGACGAACAGTGATAGGTACACTGCCAGTACGCTGCAGGAAGAAAGAGATTAAAAATGAACGACTAGACGTTCAAAGGATGTGTGTCCATGAGAGATAATGAGTGTGAGTGTGTGTGTGTGAGTTGATGAGAATCATAGTGAAATCTTTGTCACTCCGATTGCAGGCATAGTTTTTGCACTTGATAGTACACAATGAACATCAACACACACATCCATCGAGCAAGAGAACAAATTGACAATTTCAAAAATTCATGTCTCAAAAGCTTTTCTGCAGTTGCAGTTTTCCAATCTAGAAACTAGTTTGATATAGCATGAACAGTGTAAGCTGCATGTTAAACTGCTCAGAAATTATCCAAAAATCAGTTCAGGCATGTTCTATACGTACCATAGACTCTTTCCTCAGCTCAGCATATAGTTTAGACACCTTGTCCTGATCCACTTGATGTAATTTAGGATGGATCTTCTCTTTAGCATAGATGACGTACTTACCGAGCACATCTTGTGGGAGGGGCCTGACCCCGTGAGAATTAGGAGGTTGTGTGAAGGACTGAAGTGTCATCGTCACTAGTAACACCAACTTGTGAAGGATGGTGACGAATGTGACTACCAACAACAAACCAAGCCAAGATCTCATCCTGCATGGATGAAGAGAGAGAGAAAGAGAGAGAGGGAGAGGGAGAGAGAGGGAGGGAGGGAAGGAGGGAGGGAGAGAGGGATGGAGAGAGGGATGGAGAAGGGAAAGAGAAAGAGTGTGTGGCAGAGAGATAGAGAGAGAGAGAGAAAGAAAGAAAGAGAGAGTGAGGTTAAAATGTTGCTAAAATGAAACCCGTACAGATTTGGGTTTTAAATTGTGCTTGCTTAAGTAATTATAGACTAGTAGTGTATGTATAAAAGAGCTATTATTAATAATTCAAAGTCATGACATTTCTGTGTGTAGTACATGAGTGAAATTGTGAAGTTCACCTCAACAGGATCCACCATATCTCTCACAACACAGAGAATATCAAATCGTGACAGTATAGGTTCGGTCAGATCAACCTGGAGAACACACAGTCGAACAGTGCTTGACTATACAATAATCTTACATTTTCAGCAAAAGACAGTGAGGGATCGTATCATCCTCCGATAGGATTGGAAGCAGCTATAATAGAGCAGCGAGCCTGTGATGATGTGTATTGAGCAAAAAATTAAAGCTAGTGCTACAATGTAGTAGTACAGTACAATCAATTATTCACATTCAAAGGTCATAGCTATAAAGCATCATATAAATGGACAGCCTCTCTTAAACATGTTCCAATAATATTATGCCCTTTGTTTTTGACGTATAACACGAGAGAGGTATACTGAAGTATATATTTGTGAGTGAATTCTGACTTGTAGAGAGGTGACAATTCCAGCTTTAGAGATTGATATGCTCTGTTGCTCCATTGATGATTGATATGCTCTGAGGCACTCTTCCCTGTAATGATAATAGGGTGCTATGGCATGCATGGCAACCTTCTTGTGGTACTTTAGAAACTGAGATTTGCTGTTCCGGCCAGGGTGACCACGGAGAAAAACATTGATAATTGATATCACCTCTTAGCTTATGCTTTCCACCTGAGGAGGGAAAAAGAGAAAACCAGCTGTATGACTGCACACATACTAAAATTATACACTTTATGACACAAAAAATTGTATAACTGACTTGGGTTCTCCTCCAGAACAAGTGCTCTCTTGACATCCTCATGTCCTTACACAGAAGGAGCTATATGCTAGCAAAGATCTACCTGCTACTAATATAATGATGGACACAAGAGACATACGAAGGCAGTAGTAAGAGTTGAAGAGAATCGGTCAAGGATTTGCAGAGTTACAGAATAAAAATGATTACGAATTGGCGTTAATTTTTCAATGGTTTTTCTATTGGAAATATGGTATTAAAGTAATAAAAACATTTTAACAAAAATGAAAGAGATTTAGGGTTGGTACATGTATCGAAAAAGTATGGAAACAAGATTGTGAAAAGGTAAGTAAACAAGATTTGAAATAAAAGGATTGTAACAATAGCAGTGTAATGCTACCTCCCTATTAAATTAACCACAACTATCGAAAGCAGTTAATTTAGGGAGGTAGCATTACACTGCTATTGTTACAATCCTTTTATTTCAAATCTTGTTTACTTACCTTTTCACAATCTTGTTTCCATACTTTTTCGATACATGTACCAACCCTAAATCTCTTTCATTTTTGTTAAAATGTTTTTATTACTTGTTTCTTTTCTTTTTTTATTAATAACATAGTTGGCACTTATATGCCAATATATACAGTGTAAAGATTATTATTATTATTTCTGTAAAGTCAGAAATAATAAAAATAATAATAATAAAAGAGCCATCACTGACTGCACTGTGCAGGCTGCACTCGATCGGCTCTGCACTGCATGCAACATTAGCTAGCTAAGCTTAAGCTAGCATTCTTACAAGCCTGAACAGACAAACCCATTTGCTCGTTGTCTGCTCAGCTATGAACACTGCTACAGCTAGTGGCAGCAGCACTCGCGTTCCAAGCAATTTGTACTAAGGTGCGCTTGTATTAGAATAATTACATGCACGGGCGTGCGCGAGTATATAGGCGTAACCTAGTAACGGAGTTCAAGCAGAATGAGTCTGTTATGGACCAAAAATCGCTGTTTTCCTGGAAATACTCGCTTTTGATAGTATTTTAGGCTTAAATAGATACCAGGTGCACTGCTCACAAAGACTAGCGTAGTTTCTGTGTAGCTTTTGTCTTGAATAGCTCACTCGCCACGGCCCTAGGCTTGCTGGAGAAGAAGAAAGAAGATGAACAAACGGCTGATCACGTGAACTCTGGTTTACCACCTTAGACTTCGTTGCTGCTGTTACTAAAGGTCTCTTTGGCATCGAAAAAATCGTCTAAGACGCCTCAGACGGTTAGAATCGCTTGAAACGCCCGTGCGGCGAAGATATAAGCGTGCCGTAATTTTGCCTCCTGACGAGACGCCATATTGTTTTTTGTCTACCAACTTGTTTTCTTGACGGACTTAATGGACTCATTGCAAGCGCTTACCCATCAGCATGAACACCAGGTGATTAAAATACCGTGCAATATATTGTACGAGAGAAGAGAAATAGGCGATTAACTCGTTTTCAGTCTGGTGTATCCGCCATCTTGTTTTCGTGTCAACCCTAAATATGCCACGACTACCGCGTGGCATAATTATGGTAAATATGTTAATATGGAAAGGTTGCTGACTAGAGTTCTCTTCGCATTGCATGCATTGTCGGCATGCTGTGGTGCCAACGTGCTTCATTTTAAACTAACGTACATACGTATTGCTGTCATATTGACATTTTCCAGCTATGATGGCTTATCAACAGCGGCTTGAAAAAGTAAATTTGTTCTAATGCATGCACAACTTACTATTGCAGTTAAGAGTTACATAATAATTATATACTTTAAAGAAACTGCTAAATATAACTAGCTAGCTTGTATACTTCAAAAAATTAATGTTCAATGTATGATACTGCACGCAGTGTGTCATGACTGAATTTTCTTCACAAGGATCTACCTAATAGCTGACAAGCAGAGGCGTCTGCTAGCAAGATGACTAGACTTTGATAAAGATATAGTTGTTTAGGCCTCTTGTTTCAAAGTTGGACTCTATCTCTCATTGCTATATAGTCTGTTTTTCCTTGGCAAAATCCTGAGCCGGAGAGAAGTCATCAGGAAAAAATCAAGATAAGATAATATTATGCAAGAAACTAAACCTATGTATTTAAAATTCATCTGCTTATTATCATAGTTAACCCTTTAACCCCTATTGTCGCCTTTTGGCGACATACATGCTTCAGACACCATAACTTTATCAAAAAGTGTTAAAATATCCCAAAATTAAGCTAAATTGAAGAATACAAATAACCCTAAAAAATCCAGTGGTTTTCGGCGCGTGCCCTGCGCTAAATGTTATGGTGCTGGCATTTCTATGGCTTCAGAGCAAATTCCACAAAATATTAAGAAAAACAAAATGGCTGCCAAGAAAATTTGGTCATTCTATGGCTTCAGGGTGCTCGGAAAACACATTTTTGCGCATTCTCTATGATCTGGGCTACATTTTGCACTCACTAAAACCACTGCTATTTGCATGTACTTTTCAGTAGCCAGCCCCAAAGTACTAACTTTGAGCAAAATTTGACGAGGTCGTTGCACTTTATTGGCTTCACTACCGAAGTGGGAGGGGCATATCGACCGACTTGAGTGTGGGCAATAGACCTTTTCGTTTAAGGCGATGGAATGTTGGCGCGTCATAATTAAGTAATATTTAGACCACACTAGGCGGTGCATTACGCGATATAATGCACGAGGGTGGGGTCAATAACGGTTGAGAACGCGTTGATAATGCACGAGCCGAAGGCGAGTGCATTATCACGCGTTCGAGACCGTTATTGAGCACGCCCGAGTGCTTTATATCGCGTAATGCACCGCCTAGTGTGGTCTAAACGTTTTAGACCATGCCAGGTGACTTTCCGACCGAGTGCTTGCTATTTTGTTCAAGTGCGCGTTAATAAAAGTGTGCATTAAGAACTTAATCCGCGAGGTGCATTAATAAAAGTGTGCATTAAGAACTTAATCCGCGAGGTGCATTAATAAAAGTGTGCATTAAGCTATTTAATGCACACTTTTTGAGCGATCTGATTGGTCGAAAGTCACGTGGTATGGTCTAATTGAAATTTTACATTCGTAGTAAGGCTGGGCCTTCGTTTGCAGTGATTTTACATTACGTCAATAGAGAAATGAACTACTTTCAAACTGCGCGGGTTTTGCAAAGGCGCCGAATATTCCTAAATAAGAGAAATAGAATAAAACTTTCATCTTTCCTGTATACGCTTGCATTTGTTCCGTCGTTCTACTTACAGTGTGGGCCGAGTTCTGTGGTAAGGCAACATATGACCTAGCCTCGACGCTACATATTACCTAGCTACTAGCTAGCACCGACGAAGCTGTGCTGTAGTGTGTTTGTCGTATGGTGGATGTAGGATTGGTCCAGGAACATCGTCTTCTGTAAGTACAACGATGTTGTCTGCACTGGTAGCTGCCATTAGTTCCCTGAGAGGTGCTACTATAGACCGCTGGAAGTCAGCACACGCAGTAAGCAGAGCAACTAAACAAAAACTAACAGACACTAGGAAGACGAAAGTTCTCTTCTACTGCTCTTATTCTGGAATATTCGGTTGCGCTACAAAGCCCGCGCGGTTCAAAACTAGCTTATTCTCCATGTAAAAGCAGCTTCAGCTTTACTACGGATGTGACGTAAAAATTAATTATTAATAATTGCATTCTTCTGGGTCTTAAACGAAAAGGTCTATTGCGGCTACTCACTGGCGTAAAAGGACGCAAATTAGAGACCAGTAGCACAAAAGACATAGTCTCGTCCCCAGACCACACCCCTCGCTTATTGCTCGTGAGAGGGTCTGGTGACTTTAGTCGATTTTCTTGGGCCAGGAAGTAATATCTTCCCTGGAATGTCTGGGAAGGAATCTGATTGGTCAGAAGGCCAACTCTTACGTAATACAAACCACATCGATAGAATGATGGCGTTGAAGATACCTATACATGACTGTAGTCTTATGCCTGACGTTCTCGACCGTATAATCGGAGCTGCATTTGTCAGCATCGGTTATGAAAGTCCGACAGACGATCAGCGTCTTGCTATTACTGAGTTTAATTTGTCAAAGGGAAAGACGTTTTCATCTGCCTCCCGACTGGAGAAGGCAAGAGTCTGTGTTTTTTTACTCTGCCTGCTGTCTATAGACGTCTTCACCTTCTTAGATTGTCTCCCTCGTCTAACGCGCAACTACATACGATACCAGACACTTGTGTGTAGCAGCCATTTACTTATACGGATTCATTAGTGTTACGTAACTCTCGTACACGAAAAGCCCAAGAAAGTGCAACTAAAGTCACCAGACCCTCTCTCGCGATAGGCGAGGGTGTGGTCTGGGGACGAGACTACAAAAGACACACGAGATATTCACGAGAGAAGTGGTCAGCATTTACGAGATTAAAATTTCAGCAAGATAATAATTTTAGTAATTAAAGGGTTAAAATCTCAATAAAATTACAAGCGTTCACATTGCGTTAGTGCATTTATGCTGGCTTCATTCGAGCACGACAAACTGTTATTTATAAATCGCGAGTAGTAATCCATTGTGAAATATACTGGTTTGGATCGATGTATAGGCAATGAAGGGCGCTGAATCGTTCTATGATAGTCTTGCCATCGTACGATGTTTGTGTGTGGCTGTAGACGATCAGGTAAGCAAACAGCGTTAATACATTACTTAATAATACTATATTTTCACTCAAGACTATCATAAGCGAAAAGATCAGTTCATTGTGATTCGAATGGTACCTGGTTTGTCGACATTTGATTGGATTTTGCCATCGCGCGATTCGTTTGAAGTTATACACCGGGTTGTAATAGACCTTTTCGTTTAAGGCGATGGAATGTTGGCGCGTCGTTATGCGTCATAATTAATTGAAATTTTACATCCGTAGTAAGGCTGGGCCTTCATTTGCAGTGATTTTACATTACGTCAATAGAGAAATGAACTGTTTTCAAACTGCGCGGGTTTTGCAAAGCCGCTGAATATTCGGCCTAAATAAGAGCAATAGAATAAAACTTTCATCTTTCCTGTATACGCTTGCATTTGTTCCGTCGTTCTACTAATTACAGTGTGGGCCGAGTTCTGAGGTAATGCAACATATGACCTAGCCTCGAGGCTACATATTACCTAGCTACTAGCTAGCACCGACGAAGCTGTGCTGTAGTGTGTTTGTCGTATGGTGGATGTAGGCTTGGTCCAGGAACATCGTCTTCTGTAAGTACAACGGTGTTGTCTGCACTGGTAGCTGCCATTAGTTCTCTGAGATGTGATACTATAGACCGCTGGAAGTCAGCACACGCAGTAAGTAGAGCAACAGAACAAAAACTAACAGACACTAGGAAGACGAAAGTTCTCTTCTACTGCTCTTATTCTGGAATATTCGGTTGCGCTACAAAGCCCGCGCAGTTCAAAACTAGCTTATTCTCCATTGATCGTAATGGCTTCAGCTCTACTACGGATGTGACGTAAAAATTAATTATTGATAATTGCATTCTTCTGGGTCTTAAACGAAAAGGTCTATTGTACCAAGTACCAAAATTCAAATGTAATTCCGCTTGAAAATATTTGCGCATGCGCGCTAACCCTTGAATGCGGGACTTGAACGCTGCTTCAAGGAGCTGAGCTTGACGACCTGGTCTTCGGTTATCGTAGTTCTTGCGTCTTCAACTAAGACTCCTTTGTCCAGTGAAAGTACTACGCTGTCATTTTGGCATAGTTGACATGTGTGTAACAACTCAGACTGACCTCTACCTTGGAGTGGCACACGGTTGGGATATCCCGGCTTGGTGGCCGCTAGATGCGTCTACGTGGATGTTAGGAATCATACCCTACTCGGTCTTCCTATCATACATGGTGAGATGGGTAGCCTCCTTGGGACGTATTGCCGACAGTCGCCTGCTGAAACTTCTCACCTAGCGTCTCAGTTCCAGGTTGCTGTGTCCGTCATCGTTTGTTTGTTTCAACCAAGACTCATTTGTCCAGTGGAAGTACAACGCTGTCATTTTGGCTCAGCTGACGTGTGTAACAACTCAGACTGACCTCTACCTTGGAGTGGCACACGGATGGGATATCCCGGCTGGTGGCCGCTAGATGCGTCCACGTGGATGTTAGGAATCATACCCTGTTCGGTCTTCCTATCATACTACATGGTGAGATGGGTAGCCTCCTTGGGACGTATTGCCGACAGTCACCTGCTGAACTTCTCACCTAGCGTCTCAGTTCAGGGTTGCTGTGTCTGTCGTCGTTTGTTTGTTCTTTTGTATGTGTAATGTGTGTCTTGTGTGCGTCGTGAAGGACGGATTCAATGGCGGACTTTAATATCTTTCTCTATGGGGTTTCTCGATAAAGACAAGGCTCCGCTCTTCCTTCCTCCCCCTCGTACTCGGGGTGTTTCTCTTGTAGGCAGCGATCGGGAGGACAACTTTGGATAGGAGACAAACATTAAGGCCAAAGTTCTCCGTTTGGCCAGTTGGAGTCTCTTCCTGCTTCAAGAGGATACCTGAACTAATATTGTATTGTAAAATGTTTGTCCACCAAATTGTTTATTTTGTGCATGCATGGTTATACCCTCTGGGTCTCTGCCTAATATGAACCTTGGAAAGGGAAATAGCTGTAATCGTATGTAGAAATCAGAGCACTTGTAGTTGAAAAGCCCTATTCGAGCCCGCCACAGCTCCACAGAAACCACGTGGCGAAGGACCGCGTGGTTACTTAGCACGTGGTGCATGCTAAAAATTAATTAATTGGTCAGTAACCACGCGGTCCTTCGCCACGAGGTTTCTGTGGAGCTGTGGCGGGCTCGCTACAAGTGCTACTCTGGTTCTGTTTTCTACCTATGTCCCTTTCAAATTTCACCACCGACGCACCATCTACGACAAGTTAGTTAACTCATTCTCTAGCAGTTGCTACGTGTGCCTGTCAACTGTTCTCTTTCTTCAAGATTTTCTCCTTTCTTACCTAGCTCCTGTCCTCATGGCTTGCTCAACAGGTGTTTGTTACGAGAGGCTCTAGTCAGACTCGTACTGCTGATAGTGATCATCTCTCAATCTCTGATCATTTCCGGTGACGTGGAAACAAATCCTGGTCCATTAGCATGTGAGTGAAATGCATTACACATCCAAGGGTTAAGCATACATATTTGTCGGTCGGTTGGTTTGTGTTGTTTGTTGTCATAAAATAGCTCTCCAATACTTTGTTTTAAACGTTTTCTTCGGAAACACCTAGCTTTATGTTCTGGTAGCCTGGGTGTAGCCTGAACTAGCCTCGCCTCCAGTCCACACCCTTCAGTTAGTGGCCTGGTAATGACTGTCTGCGCATGCGTTGATTTTACCATGAAAACCTGATAAAAAATGTCGGTAATTCGGATATCATCGACTACTAAGCGCTACAGTACGCCGTCTCAGCTTGTTGGAAAGGCAGGTATTACGTTTAAAGAAGAGCAGACACGTGCTATATGCAACGTATATATACGATGGCAACCTGGGGAAAATGTCGTTGCCATTGTATACATTGCATATTGCGCGTGTCTGCTCTTCTTTAAACGTAATACCTGCCTTTCCAACAAGCTGAGACGGCGTACTGTAGCGCTTAGTAGTCGATGATATCCGAATTACTGACATTTTTACCAGGTTTTCATGGTAAAATCAATGCATGCGCAGACAGTCATTACCAGGCCACTAACTGTACTGAAGGGTGTGGCTAAGCCTGAACAAGTGTAACATTACATACTGTTAGCCTGAACAAGCATAATAGTTCTGCTGCCATAGGCGTTGGAACCGATTTTTCTAGACAGTTTGTGCCTCCCTTGAAATACCTACCTAGCACATGTGTTGCAAAGATCGCTTTCCACCTTTTTATTCACGAACAACTGCAAAGTATAGCATGTAGCCTCGCCTCCGATAGCTATTGTAGAACCAAAATGTATGAAAATCGGCGTTGATCTGCACCTGAATGGGTGTAAATAACAAGTTGGCAGAAGTTGGCAGAAGTGGCAGAAGTTCCATAAGCGCTGAATAATTGGAGGTGTGGCGATGAGCACGTGTTTTGAACGAGAACGCGTCTACAGCTCTTTTCCATGAAGTACAGGAATTTTTACATCGGGCTTATTGGCTTACTATGACAAAGAACCAAAGCGCTTGCCGAAATTTTAGGTTTAGTACACATTTCAGCGACTAGGTGCCGAATAATAGGGGGTGCCGAATCTTTAGAAGAAATACGGTAGCCAAAATTTTTCACTTTACTTTGCTCGCTAACTTTAGTGCCCCTCTGTTTCAACTTTCAAGTAGGGGCCACTGGCTGCTGCTACTACTGTAGCACATGGCTACATTTTACATTATTTTTGTCTACAGCTGACAGAACCTTATATATTAATCTCAAGAAGGCTGATGGATCTAGCCTTACAGTCATTCAATGGATCACTTCATTGGAACAATAATTATTTGATGTCATCCATGCACACTAGTCCTGTGGAACTTGTCAATCTCTATCCCGTTTCTCTTCTCTCATCTCCATTCAAGCTGATTCCTAAGCCCCTCTACTATTAAAAAATAATCCTTTGCTCTATTACAATAATTTTTGCAACATGTACATTTTATATAATAATGATTAATTAATTTTTCTCCTGCATTTTTCACAAAATCAATTGTGTCTTTAAAAATTGCGACTGCATACTGTGTAGATTAGAAAAGAAAATATTATTTATCATGCAATGAGCTAATTCTAGTAGTAGCCCAACAGTATTATTATGCAAAGAAAGTAAGCCATCAAACTAGTGCCATCACTGAACATTTGGTGTACGTATTTGAACATAGTTCTTAATAGTGCACGTGTGCGTGTAATCACACAGACCACACCTACTGCAAGAAAAAGGCGACCAAGTCATCTTATGGTTTCGCCATGATCTCTGTTGAGCTTTGGCGAGCTCGAATAGGAGCCTTCAACAGCAAGCGCTACTCTGGTTTCCTATCTTCTCTGTTCTCGTCCTACGTCCCTTTCAAATTTCATCGCAGACGCAAACGTTATGCAGCACAAGAACCGCCCCCTGCAGCTACTAGTACTACTAGTCATTCTAATTCTGCAGTCACACAAGATGCCCAACCGCTCCTTACTAGTTCCAAAAACACTGCTACTAATGTGCGAACAATAATCAACTCGGTCAAGAATTTCCTACTCGTTTTTACTTTCTTCTGGTCATCCTTCTTGTCTACTTCCAGCTCTTCCTTTGGTAGTTTACTCCGCAGCACTCGAATCAACAGATGTCTGTTACGAGAGGCTCTAGTCAGACTCGTACTACTGATAGTGATCATCTCACAGGCTCTGATCATCTCTGGTGATGTGGAAACTAATCCCGGACCTAGTTCTGGTGAGTACAAATTGTGATGTATTGGGAGCTTATCATTCCAAGGAGTGTACAACAGTGGATTATATCCCGTTGCGTGGGTGTATCAAAGTTGCCGCCCGTGGTTTAAAACGCACTAAAGTGCCATGTGATTACGTCATGAGGACTATATTATCCTTTATGGTACCTCGGTGCAAAGGTCACGGACTGCCGGCAAAAAACTTAGTTTAGAGCACGAAAGCGTATTCAACACAGATCCTACGAGCTAAAGAAATGTTCTTCTAGCTTAGCACACCTAGAACATCGTAGTGTAACGAGTCTCGGCGGCCACACGTAGCATAACTCGCCCCTTGATAGCACGCTAGACACACACAAAACGACGATAAACAGTTTCTTTCCTGTTTTCCACACTTTGCTTCGCTCTCCTTGCGGTCGCTGTCTCTACACTACACAGCAGATCCTACCATGACCTCGACCTCAGCTACCTCGTGGCCATGCGGTTTTACTGACGTCATTTAGCAACGGTGCGGCCACCGTTAGCAACGGAAATAAATCAGTTATAACACCCCGTATACTCGTGAATTATCCGTTTACAGTCACTCGCACTCGGGCGCTTCGCGCCCTCGTGCTCGTGACTGTAAATCGGATAATTCCCTCGTAGGGGTGTTATAACTATTACATATACATTGTATGGTCCACTATTGTACACAAGAATTGTACAACTATAATACAGCGTACATATATGTGTGGCTGTATGGCTCATACAAAATTACTACCTTATGTATATTTACAATTTTGAATATAAGCCCCTGTCAGTGTACAGTGTATACCATTTCATGAATGCTTAGCACAGGAGCAGTGTTTCTCAGAGTATGGGAAAATTATACATGAAAGCGGTTTGGTTGGTGCTTTAGTAGTAAATCAATTTCACAAACCCTAAAATTTAAAACCCTAAAAATTCACAAACTCTAAAATGTGTTGTGCACATTTTAGAGACCTCAAAGGTCGTTCCAAACTACATTTGTATTAGGTGGTTTTGTTATTTCATTAGGCTACGTAACTGGGATTGAAAATTAAACCCATGTGTGAAGCACTCCTTATTGACGTTGTTATGGGAAACGAATTGCCCACAAACAGTAATGGCGAGTACACTGAACATCAGAATAGATCAGCTGACGAGCAGTTTATAGGGACAGTACACTGTAGTTTGCTGAAACTGTTAACTGTTTATTATGATAGAACTTTGCTTGTTTTAATGTCATTATGCTTGTGAGGCTGCCTAGGTACTACAGTACCGCTCACGAGTAAGTGGACAAACACCCGCGGGAGACTCGCAGGCAACCCGGGGGTAATTTTGTCTTGCCCGCGGAACCGTGTATCATTAACCGCGGGTAGATGCGAATACAGAGTGCATCACGCGCTGGTGCGGAAATGTGCGAGCACTGTATATGCTCGCGAAAGTCACACAACGACAACGTGAGTCTGCCTAGCTATCCAGCGGGTCGCGAGTGCATGCCAGGCTGCATGAGGGCCGCGGGTTAGTGTGGTGCGGGCAGCGGGTACACGTTCACGGACACGCGGGCACCCCCGAGTTACGCGCGGTTAGCCCGCGGGTTTGAGTACACTTACTCGTGAGCGGTACTGTACTTATAGGTTTGATATGTATTCCAGAACAGCCTTGGGTATACACATCTTATGGGTATTTAAAAAAAATGCTGATTAGAGTGATTACAACTGCCGCTCCTTCAAACCACCTAACATTTTGCAACTTAAGATCTAGGCTAAGCAGCCGACACAATGTGTATGATACGCCGCTGGTTTTATACAATCTGTTGATTCTTATTCTTTATTATGTGTACAGTGCTTTTAGTCTAGAGGAGCCACTTTTGTGTTTTGTGGTTAACAAGTATGTTTTGTATTCAGAAAAAGTAAATATAGTTGCTACTGGACTGAAATTTGCTATGAGTGTTCGCACATCATTCTGTAGTGTGTGTAGAAAATCTGGACTGATTATGCTAGTTGACAGTAAAGTTGTTGCTGCTTGTGTACCATGCATCGGTTTGCAATTAAGAAAAATGTGTTAGGGCCGCTGGTTAGGGCCAGGAAAAAGTATGGAGCTGAGTTAAGAAAATTCCCTTTGCAGTTTGCTTGAATGACTATTCAGTTTTAATCTCAGCAAGTTAGAGAGCTTAACTTCCAAGCATAGTTAAGTATGAGCCCTAAATGTACCAGAAATTGACGATTTTTTGGTGATAAAAGTGTTAAGGCTGAAATCAGCTCATCTTAGAAAAAACACTTGATATCTGGATAGCCAGATACTTGTAGTTTTCTCTAGTTTTTAAACTAGCGCGATACGTCCATCCATGCGCAAAAACGGTCATCGAGAACACCAACTTTTAGCTGTGACTTCGATTCTCTGCCGTGTTATAATGATATTCATCTAATATGAGCGTTTATCAATTACGTATTTCTGCGTGCGCTGCGCCGCTAACTGTCAAGCGGCAAGAATGGCGCCGATCAAAAGCTGTGACCGTGCTTCTACAGCATAGATATTAGCTAAGCTCGAGGAAATAATAACTGCCAAGCCTCGTTGTGGCGCTAGACTGTGGCTGCTGTGTCATAAGCCCCGTTTACACGACACCTCCAACCCGGATTGAATCCGGATCGACCTGCGTGTAACGCGAGGTTATCCGGATCAATCCGGATTGCTCAACCCACATCTGGAGGTGGGTTGAATCCGGATTAATCCGGATTGGGTCCACGTGTAAACAGTAAAGTGAGTTCAAACGCGCTATTGCTAGTCTTCTCTGGGTGAATTGTAGTTACCATTGCATAGCAGAAGGACGGCGATACATGTTTTTTTCTCTATCTATAGTCTCCTAGCCAAGGCAAGTCTTGTAACAGCAAAAAAACGATTTCTAGACGTATTGTAGGCTACCGTGACGGCCGTGCAGTTGTTTTACCAAAAGTGAGCTTGCTGGTTGACTATTCCGGTCCTTATTGTTGCAACAAAGCAAGAGTGGAGTGTATAGACCGGTTGGGCGCTAATACTTGACCGCAATAATTCTATGGAAAAAAATTTCATAATCGCCATTTTTGAGTCCTACTAGTACACTTTTGCTACAAAGACCGTCAAAAAAAGCGTGGAACACAATTATTATGAGTTCTTTTGTGATGCCAAGCGGAGACAAGCTCGGAAAAGCACTGACAAGCGCAACTTGATTGGAGTCAAAACTCACACTTGTGACTTCCAGCGCCCGTTTTATCAACGGTAAGCCTCAGAAACAGCGAAATGTAGCACATTACCTTCGATAAAACTTCGATCTATCTGTTTCTCAGTCTGAAATCACTCCAAAGATCCTAGAACTGTCGAATACACTTTACTACCAGGTATTTGCTATGGCCCTGGAGCGTTTAGAACCATCTTTTTCAACCCTTTTCCATATATTACGTTTGTCTATGATAGAGAGCCCCCAAGAGATGAGTAACACCCAAGAGTATCGGCGAATTGCTCCTGTTTGTTCGATATTCACTACATTCTAGGCCTTAAAAATGGCGGACAAAGGCGTGGCACGATGACGTTTTTTAGAAATTATTGTGGTCAGCTGTTAGCGCCCAAGGGGTCTATAGCAAGGTTCTCCTTCTGTTATGCATAAAATAGCCCTTCTATTACATCAAAATCACCTGCATTTTGGCTCGTGTGTAGACGGAACGTGATCCGGATTGTGTCTGGGTTGGGCTAATCCGGATTGGGTGTGTGTAAACGAGGCTATAGATGTGGTTCGTCGTGATGTCACAAACGTACATGGCGCTATTGTATTAGCTTCTATGGGAGAGAGCTGTAGAGCATCGTGTGTCTTGCATTTTCCCATGCTCATAGTTGCAATCTGCATTAATGCAATAGAAAGAGCTATGTAGAAAGTTGTGTGGACTAACTGCACACACAACTCTGGAAATAAAAAGTGGCTCCTCTAGATTGAAAGCACTGTATCTATGTATAATACTGTTAAAATTATGTGTGTGCTTCTCCTAATAACGTGCCAGTACAGTAGAAGGTACAATTACTCATCCCACGATGTGTTTTACATAATTTTGAGTGTTGTGTTTAGAATTTGGAAATTATTTGTTGCAGGTGATCCTCCTTCCCTGCCTGATCTGATGAGCCAGGTTGCTAGAAATACACAAACAAAGTGGTATGAAGTGGGCATTCAGTTGAAGATCGATATATCACAACTGGATGCATTTGAGCAACAAACCAAAGATCAAATGCGGCTCTACAGTAAAGTGTTTGATCAGTGGAAAAAGGAACAAAAAGTGCTGTATACATGGGATACCATTATAAATGTACTTGAAAAGATTAAGGAGAACGAAACTGCGACTGCCATCAGAAAATGGTTGGGAGAGACTACATCCAGTGATCAATCTTCAGCTGCCCTTGGTGAGATTCCTATAGTGCATTCATAGACTGTCCATCAAAGTGATCAAAATAATGCTTGCAACCAGTACACTACATTTACTCTTGAAATTTAATACACCACATATGTTGCTGTTGGCAAGAGTATTGAATGCTCAAAGTCAACGAACTACATCATCAGTTGGGCGATGAATCTCATTTAAGGCCCACTGAGTAAGTAGGTATTGACAGCACTGATATTAGTACTGCTGAATAGGTACGTGTGTATTAGCAGGAGCGCATATAAACAAGGGAGAATGTAACTCTGAACACTACCCCATATAACGGCGAAATCCTAATATGGCTGACTTGCTATTTTTAGTTACTTCCATATAAAGTATAAATGTGACGTTTGCGGATGTAATAACTAGTACACGCCCGTTATTAATAATATACCGGGTGGAGGCGCGGTTGAAATTATAGACCTTATATGGATTATAGTTCTTATATGGAATCTATTATTTTTAGAACAGCCGCCATGTTAGGATTTCGCCGTTTACAGAGTTACATGCTCCCTTGTTTATATGCGCTCCTGGTATTAGTTATTGGCCTTTATAAAATTTTAGATTGGATCTAATTTTCGACGCGCACTCGCTGTTCGAAAATAAAATCCTGGCTAAAATAACCGGCTATACGGTAAATGACCGCGGGAAAGTCGAGTTGCCCGAGCAACGGTCGAGGGTGCAGCCTGAGACTGTTCAAGGGCAACCGAGTTATGTAGTGTAATAACTGGCTTATTATATAGTTCATCGCACATAACACTGTGAGCTCAATAACATCGCGAATAATTCAAACTCGCAAAGACGCAATGGTCTGTTGCTATAGAAGACGCTTTTGCGCGGTCATTAACGTACATTAAGGTGGCGGGTTACCAGAATTAATTATATTCATGACTTGTGACTTGTGAAGTAGTATCTAGCAGTGCTCCAGGATCCCCGAGCCTGTTTACTCGGCTACTGATAAACATAGCGTGACTTACAGGCAAAAAGGTCTAAACTCGCCGTAATTTTGTGGCGTCCTCACGGACATTTCACTGCATAACTCGCGCTATGTTTATCAGTAGCTGAGTAAACAGGCTCGGGCACTCGAGGATGTCCTGGAGCACTGCTAGATACTACTTTCGCTAGCTGCTATCGAGCAGTTTGAGAGAATTTTGGCGCAAGAAAATGCGTTTTTAGTCACATTCGTTTTGCTCGCTACCAGACGGCGCATTCGATCTGGTGCTTGCTTATTTTACTTTTGGAGAACAGCTGACTTTGGCGCATCGAATGATGGTCTACACAATGTTATAGCATGCTTCCTTTTGCTGCTACAGACGTTTATATTCTGTGAATATTAATTAGCTCAGACTGGTAACCGTCACCTTAATGCCCCTGAAGATGACATACTATGTAATAAAAATCAGCTATCAACGCCTACATACACATGGACCTCAACTTAGATTCATCACCCAATTGATTGTGCTATTGAGCATTCATACCCTTAGTTATGAACTAGATATAGAACTCTCTTATTGCCTATTTTCAGGCTTGGGTAGCATGCATTGCTCATGATGGCTGTCTGCTAAGTGAATAACTTTGTGGTCGCTTTCACTTATTATTTTTTGTTTAGTCCATGTATGGTAGACATGTTGTTTTAATGCATCTTTGATATACATTCTGACTCGTCAGTTGGAGAATAAATCACAAAAGACTAGTTTTCGAAATGTGCGTCATGTTCATGCTTTCTGTGCTCTGCTTTTCCTATCTCTTAGTTTATTGTACAGACATTCAAATTAGTGCTAAAACGAATCAATCGAATATTCGAATATTCGTTCGTTAGCGTGTTCATTCGTTAATTCGTCAATATTCGATTGAATCACGTGATCTACACGTGTCATGGCGAGTTCTTCATCTGCTGATTGTGGCACAAACGACGCTCCATTCGAGAAGTCCAGTAGATCGCACGTGTGGAAATACTTCAAGCGAAAGAAAAACTATGCTAAGTGTCTTTTGTGCTCTGCTGAGTACAAGTACAATGGTGGGACAACGTCCAATCTTATTGCTCATCTAGAGCGAAAGCATCCAGCTTCAGTTACCAAGCCAGCTACCAGGTCAAAGCAGGAAGAAGGTAGTCAAGCGCAACAGTCAATGAGATCTTTTGTGCAAGCACAACCGTGCAGCAGTAAACCTTAATGTTCTGTCAACACACAACGTGAAATCACGCGGATTCTTTCTCGATGGCCTTGGCTGGATATGAGACCATTGTTCGCGACCGTGGTCTAAAGGAGTTACTTGCCTTCATTGAGCCTAACTACCAGCTACCATCGACTACACACGTGAGCACCTTAATTCGAAAGCAATTTCATGATGGAAAGGCAGCTTTGTCAATGACAGTGATAGTGATGATGAGGTTGTATGTACAAGTGTTGATGATTGCAATGATGAGTAATTTTTCCACTTTGTACATGTAATAATTGTATTTTGCATGTGCGAATAGAATATTCGATTATTCGTTCGATTTGGAAAGATTCGATTTGTTACGATTTCAAACATTCGTTTTAGCACTAATTCAAATGTGTCTTGTCATTATTACATTAGATGCTTCTAAATCAGATGATGACGAAGTCGGTCCTCCGCCAGCTAAGATAACGAAAAGATCATCTGATACAAAAGGTGAAGGTCAGTGTGTGCTGCATGTATTATAGTAACTCTTATTTGAAGAAGTCACCTACCACAGCTGGTTAGAAAAACTTGTATTACAGATTTGCAGATTTTTTACTATGACAACCAAGGGGTGTAACCTCATCTAACTGAAATGAAATTTGTTATTGAATGGGTCATTCTAGCTGTCTTATGATCAGAAGATGCAATTATAACTATATGACTATACCGTTGTTGTAGTATTTTTCACTCTGTTTAAATTTTGTGAGCTGAACAATTTACAAAAAAATTAAACCCACAAAATTTGTATACAGTACAATTTTGTATTATGCTCATTCAAATCGCAAATTTTGATTCTGCTGAAATTTACCAAGTGAAATATTTTGTGACTCGACTACGGAAATTGTCCCATGAGTTCATCACATCAGTGCATTTGTCAACTGTTTTCTGCAGCAATTTTCGTATTTACAAACAAAAAACATCAAGACAATAGTTTAATTTATGTACAGATAATTCTTGTGAGGATAATGCTCTTTGTATATAGGTCAGCCGACAATAGAAACGAGTACAAGTATACTACCTCACGATCAGACACTCCACCTTCAAATTGACACTGTCACTTGTAAGTTTTCCTAGTATGTACTTGGACAGTGGCTTATTAAGTTGGAATGATTATACTTAAGTCTAGTTCTTATCTCATGCATATGCCTTGTGCTATACAATAATGTAAGTGTTCCATGCTTTTTAGGATCCTATGCTTAGTAGCAACTAAAGTTAAGCCATAAAATGCATGTAATTAAATGGGTGTGCCATGGCGTCACGTTGATTTAAACTGCAAATTATGGATATTTCTGGTACACAGTTTGTTCCATGTTGCAGTGTGCCTTCATCCTTCGGTGGTTTGCAGAAACCACCGAAGGGTAACCGCCTCTGCCGTTGCCAACAGAGGGTGTCCCTTGCGGAACCAACCTTGTGTGACCCACACACTTACGTAAACACCACCACCCGTCAGACAAGAGTGTTTGCTACGGTGGCAGGTCACGGCTCTGAGAGATGAGGCATGAGGACCCAGTCTCTCGGAGGGGTTGTGAAGACTGAGTATGATTTCAGGGTTTCAACCGGTCGTTCAAAAGAGGGCTGCTGGACCGGGCCGCCACGTAAGGCTTGTGACCTGCACCATGAAGCCCAGACCGCGTAACTACCAGCAATGGCGTCATGACAGCACAGTTTCTTGAACAGGGCTCCGTACTTCCGACCGATCCCGAGCTTTGGAAGGAGATGATCTTTTTCTGGATCCCATCTTCCCAGCGAACCAACAATGAATGCATATAGCATAGTTTCGAACCCCTTGTCCTCGAGCCGTTTCTAACACTACATGTTTGAAACTTGCATTGATCAATGCTCTATCGATAGGCAAACTAACTGCATACTGGAATTCTAATTTCCAGGCTAACTGTACAAATACTCATTGCTATAGATAAATAGCTTTTTGAAAAGTTAGGAATCTCATTAATTTTAGCTTGCCCACCACCTTAATAATCTCTGGCCTAAGTATGACTGTGTCTCTTTCGTATTATCTGTGTACTCTTGATCTCAATTTTATTCATTATGTTTTATTCAAAGATGAGGAGAAGGAGGAGGATATTGCTGATGATGATCAAGCCAGTTCTCCACCAACCAAAAGACGAAAGACATCTCAACCTAACATTAGTAAGTTTGTGTGCATTTGCCTAGTTAGCCATGTGGGTAGGTGGGTACCTGTCTGGGCTCATGGACCCATACCAAATTCCGTTCCAGGACAAGCGATATATTCATTTCATTTCCCTAGCCCTCTCAAGTGTAATTGTGCAGCTTTACGTACTAGTTAAAGCACCGTGTCTAGTGCTCTATGGTGTATAATTGCACGAGGGGCGTGGCGAGGGGCAAATAGAGCACAAGCCGAAGGCGAGTGCTCTATTTGTCGTTGAGACACGTCCAGAGTTCAATTATATGCTGTACAGCACAAGACGCGGTGCTTTAACTGGTTTAAAGTGTGACCTTGCAGAAACTAGCCCGGAGTCGATCACTATACGCGAACAGTTGCTGCCTGTGGTCCCGCCCCCAGTGCTCTATGAAACAACGAGTGCGCTCTATGGCATTTAGAGCACTGGCGGTGCCTTTGAACTTGTATGGTATCATACTTTAATGACAATAGAGAGGTTCAGATTTTTGTTGATAGCTTTTTTAAATGCTTGTGATGTCACTTTTTATTACTATACGGAAAAAAAACAAGTATACTGGCAAGCTACGTCTACGTGTGGCAGTCAGAGCACAGCTTGCACTGCCAGTCTGGGTTTGGCAACTTATCCCTTGTGCATGAAGTCATCATTGTAGCTTTCATGTGTAGCACAGTGTGAAGATGCCGTGTAGGTGCTGCCATGTTGATATTATTTGTTTAGTCCTAGCTAGGCTAGTACTTTGCTCTTCAGCTTCTAGATCTGTTGTAGTCACTAGAGAAAGCAGTGTGTATACTGGCTATGTAAACTTTTGATAGCAATGTGTTATCTGTCAGTTATACTAATAGATGTCAGTAGCAGTCAGACAACTTGTGAAGACATACACTGTACATAAAGGAAATGACACTAGGCAACTTAGTTGCGCGCAACTGTTACCAGCAACAAAATCGCGTAGTGTGTCATGCGAATTTGTAGTAATTCTGTTGCGTGCAACATTGTTGCGGGAATAGAACACTGTTTTATTCTAGGCAACGAAGTTGCATGGATTATGGTTATTTTTGTGCCACCTTAGCCCTTAGGTCAATTAGCAGAAGGAAGCTGTGCAGGAAAAAAGGAATCTATGCAGGAATCTATGCTCGTACGCGATATTACAGCTGAGTGGTGCCAGACAGCACAGCCTGCATTAATTGCTGTAATATCGTGTACAAGCAGCGCTCGGCGAACGCATCGCATAGATTCCTGCATGGATGGCAGATAAGCTTGCTTGAGCAGTTTTAGCTCCGTACCTTTTGCACAACTAAAGAAAAAGTGTTTACAATCGATCGTGCTTAGTCTTCACAGGGCGAGCTCGTCACTCCGCGATGGCTAAAACTGCGTTGCTAAAATTTGCTATATTTGATGCCTATCGATAGGCAAGCAAACTGCACGCAGCAACTCTGTCAGCACGAATACCGTTGACTAGGAAAAGCTACTTGCAAAAGTCATGAATATTGTTAATTCTGGTAATCCGCCACCTTAATCGTGTTCTGTGCATAAACGTAATTCTGTGTGATGTCCTTTATTTCTGGTGGTGTAATAATATTGTGCTGCTGATCTAAAATTATTATCTTCCAAGGTTAATCTTTCAATTCCTGGACCACCGCTTGACTGCATGCATGTACATGTATATATATATGGTTGTATTTTGAAATTAAGTCAAAGAGCTCAATTTTTTACATAAACAGGGCCTGCAGAAGACATCATTGCACCAAAAGATGTTTCTTGTAAACTTAAAGTTCCAGACCTAGTTCAGCTTCCTGAAGGAGGTCAGTCTGTTGGCTACGTACTTCTCATTGTTATTCATGTTGCTGACTGTATAGGTTTCACTAGTCATCATGGTCCTATTGAAGTCAAGGTTAAACCAGGTCCTGAGGTTCCTGAAAGTCTACTTTCTCTCATGAAGAACTATGCTGACATGTTACTGGTACTAAGAACCACAGTGCTACCTGAGGATAAGTTCCATTGCCTCAAAACTTTCTTATCTGATTTGTGTGATGAAAAGTCAATACGGCAATGTTCTACGTTAGATGATGTCATTGACCTTCTTAAAGAACATTTGAAGATTTACCATTTCAACATCGACATTCTTAATATTAGTTGTGACAAATTCTGTAGTTGTGAAGCAAAACTTTCAATAGAGCAGTACAGAAAGCAGCTTAATCACTTCTTCTCGAATACTTCAGTCAAGAAATTTAAGGATGTTTTGGAAACAAGGATAAGTGACAACAGCAAAGTGGAGACTGTTACAATAAAACTAGATGAAACCAGAACCGACGACACTCTTAAGGCATTAAAAAAACTCGTCCATCACTTTTTTGGTATTCATTACAAGGTTTTGATCCATTGCGGTACCAAAGAAGGTTGTGTGCTCATTACTTGGATTGTTCCTGTGTCACTTGTCTCTATTTTGAGAGAGAAGGCTGAGCAACTGTCGTCAAAGCATTTGGCTGGTCTTGGTGTCCTTGAACTTGTGATTGGTCTACGTATTGCTTCTAATGAAGGTTGTAGTGTATTCTATTCGATATATACTAGCTGTTTTGTTTCATGTTCTTATAGGTACCCATGCTACAAGTCCTGCAGTAAAGAGTGTTCATAACAATGATACTAAAGGTACATTCTTATTGATAATACTACAATTATAACTATAATGATACTTTTCTAGCTCTACTACAAGATAGAACAGACAGTATGGAACAGCAAATGCCGAGTGAGCAGGTGACAACTGATTTGATGATTGCAAAATTTCTAAAACGTCATCAGAAAGAGCTTGAGACACTGCAATTAGAAAATAAAGAATTACGTGATAAGCTGGAAAAGCAGAATTCATCAAAATCAGAAATCCTTCAAATTAAAATGAAAGGTGAGGCAGTACATGAAGTGAAAGTAGTCTCGCGGGCCGCGCCCTCATAAGCAATCTATTGCGTGGGTTTTCACGTGACTACAGGGCGCGATTGCGCATGAAGCTGTTGACAGAGCTTGTTAGCTGGCAAAATTGGCGTGTTTGTCGTGGAAAGTCTTACTAGCGACAGCTAATGCCTGCTACTCGTTTTTCTCGATGCTGCTGACAGTGTATTCTATGTGATTCATGTTCATGCAATGGTACCTCGTGAGTCGTGACTGCTCCAGCGATCATGAACATCGTGATTATATAGCCAACCAGGTTGGTATCGCTCTAGGAATAGTTTTAGCATGCTAAAAGCCTGTTAACATGCTACACGCTTACTTACTACATGTAGACTGGTGACGTCGACTAAACAAAGAGTGACGTGTCGTTTGATTACATTCCATTGTGCCACAAAAACCTGGCGTTAGTGACCAGACGTTCCCACCCCGGAACGTTTGGCCCGCGAGACTAAAGTGAAAGATGAGGCAGTACATGAAGTGTTTTATCAAAAATGTAAGCATGCATGTCATCTATAGGATAATGCTCTCAGTGAGTAAAAGCAGAAAAATTAGTTATTTTCGTGACAGCATTACAAGTCTTTCTTGACACGACCTCTTCGTAGCAGTTCTGAGTTAGACTAGTCAGCACCTCAATGACTGGAAGGAGCAAGTTGGCACAATTATTTCATTACTAATGATAAGTCAATAAGCCTTTCAATGGATTTTATGGGTGGAGTTAATTAAATGCGATGTCACTTCCGGAGTCTCACTGCTGCTCCACTAGCGGCTGTAATGAATGGGAGTGATTGAGAAAATGGACGAACTTTGGGCTCCACATACTTAAGCTGGGTTTTGATTGTTCTTGCAAAAATCGGGTAATTTAGAGCCTGGCTATTAATATGAACTAGAATCAGCACGATCGTGATTTAGTTGAACGGCGAAACAGCGATGCCAGACATAACTGTATAACGGGAACAAACATGTTACTGAAAGAAGCACAGCCTTGTGGAAGCACCAACCATGTGTGAGCAGTTCTGCTTTGATGGTGTAGAGTGTTTAGCGCCGTAGGCAACAGTAGAACGAAGACAAGGACGAGGATAAGCTGCCACACTGCACAGTAGCACAGCGTATTGGTAGCCATGAATGATAGTTGTTTACAGCAGGAAGAATACTAGTAAAGATTGCTACAGCGTTCAGCAGAAGTGCAGTAGTGTGCAGCGCCGGCAGTCATTGTCGTTAGTGAAGTAAAACAAAAATGAATGAATGCTACAGCATATGCATCTATGTACCCTGCAGCAGCGCTGGTAGTCAATGTAGAATGTGTATGAAGTTTATAGTTGTAAACTACTCGCTCGCAGTATACTTCCTTGTTCAGCCATAATTGAGTAGTCATCATTCAAAAATCCATCTCTTTCACACTCACACACCACATATTTATACTACAGACGGACAATACTTTACAACAGTAGACACAGAGGGGCCGTGCATGACACAGCAACATACAACACAAATACAGTCAATTGTCTGTAACACATCATTGTGTCACATAGTAAAGAATAGCCAAAGTACTGCCTAAGAATAGCCAAAGTACTGCCTATTACAGTAGCGCAGTTAATAACTTGTGCCTGTAAGGTGTAACAGTACACGCAGTCTAAAGTTCGCCTATTTTCTCAATCACTTCCATACATTACAGCCGCTGGAGGTGCTAAAATGGGACTCCGTAAGTGAATTCATGATTAATTGGTGCTTAATTACATTCCATTGCCTGTTATTGGGAAAGGCTTATTAGCAAGAATCACATTTCCAAAAAGTAAAACTTGTGCATTTTGCTGTTGTAGTTTTACTAAGTTAGCAGCTACACAAAGAGCTGAGCAAGGTGAAAATAATATATTAACTAAAGTGTCAAACTGGCGTAATGCAAAGGGAAGCTAGCAATTGAAAAGCACAAAAGAGAAAATTATAATTTTTCACGTCAGAATGGCACTTATTCATTTTATATTGTACGTTCCAGGGGGTATATACATAGCGCGTGCGATGCTATGATGGCTGCTCTAACGACTCTACTAAGGCCCCATTTACACGGTTGCGTTTTCATCTGAAAAAGCAAAATCTTTGCGGATGCACCTCGCGTTTACACGAAACAATGAAGACAATGACTTGAAAACGACAACTTGAAAACGCTTCTCAAAGTGGAAACTTTTGAAAATGACAACTTTCTACATGTAAACACCAAAAACGCATGAGAAGGCGTTGCTTTTTGCATGCGGGACTTTCTTAAAATGGCGCATGGAGAGGTCTTTGTGTTGCTCGTTGTGCTGAGCTGTGTGATCCTACTACAGCAAATTGTGATGGCAACGATGGCTGACTACAGATGTCTATATCATCAAAGGCAGTTAATACTTACGCAGCTTGCAGGTACAACGCATAGAAGACGGCCTAGAAGAGAGAGAGCGCAAAGGAGATTTTGGATCAGGCCAGGACAAACATCCTTGTGGTGGGACAATTTTTTGAATGGTACAACTCTAGATGAAGAATGGAAGGAGAATTTTAGGATGTCCCATGAAATTTTTTCCAATTGGTTAACTTGTTGTGTCCACATATCAAACAAAATGTGACTATCATGTGTAGACCTGTCTCTGTAAAAACTCAACTAGCACTGACCTTATACTACTTGTCAGATGAAGGGAGGCTTAGAAATTAGACAACCTTTACTTCATTCATCAGATTACATCAACAAGAAGCCTCGCTATACGCTGAATGTACAGGCATTGTGCGATTATCGCTGTTGCTTTATGGACGTGGTAGTCAAATGGCCCGGGAGTGTGCATGATGCAAGACTGTTTGCTAGTCTGAGTGTTAACATGATAACATGTGAACACTTAAGATTTACTAAGTACATGTAGTTGCACATAATTCCTGAAAGAAGTGAGGCTACTGATCGTATCAGTACGCTGGGCATGAATTAGCGTCATGCGTTTCTCTGTTATTATGTCATGCTTAGGAATGTAATTAACACCATGCATGCATGAAGGCCAGGGCACACTGCACAATTCATGAGGCAATGCCTGCAAATTTGCTTATAGTTAGACATTAACATAAGATAGTTCAAACAGCACTATATTTGAGTATGTATTAGAGTTCCATAAAATACAGCTACAGAAAAAGTCATGAATATCATTAATTCTGGGTAACAGTTACACCCCCGCACTTATGAATAAAAAAATATAATTAGCATGTAATACCAGCAATGTAAATGGCTGCAATCGATGAGCTACATTTTTTGGCGTCAAAATTTGTGAAGAGTGCTTACTTGCTGATCGTATACCTCGGCTGTTCCATTTTTACAGACCTTTGGGCAGGGCCTGAGAGCAAAAACTTCGCCTGGACGTCAAAAATGCGTGAGTTACGATGAGTTTTGGCGCTAGTTGTTGCCAAATGAACAGCGCTGTCAAGACTCATCGGCGTTTCACTCTGAAATCGTTTACCGGAATACCAAACAAACATACTCAGGCGCTATAACGACTCCAGAAGTGTTGGTTAGTAGTAAACTTCGCTGTTATTCTGTCACAGTTTCTGTAAAATTTGACGCCGAAAATCTAAATTCCTACGTATTAAGATTTTGCCTCCTGCCGCCCGACTACAACCCTGGATTTTCACAGCTCTCGCTCCTCAAAAGAACAGTCCTTGGTGTGTCTTTGGATCGCCTTCATAGCGTTCTCGCATTTTTATTTTGATACATTGTTAATATTTATTTTATTAGGGAGGCACGGTAGTGCCTCCCTATGTAGGGTTGAACGGAAAAACAAGATGGCGGCTACATACAATGTATTAGCAATCAAACGCTGATATTTCGCCAGGAGGTGAATTTTATACGTTCAAGGACACTTAGTTCTGCTATCTGGCGTTGCCCCATCTTACAGTAGCAAAGAGAGTGCATGCTCTACACTGTTACTAAAGTGACGAACCTAGAAACGGTGAAAATCGAGTTTCGTCATCTTCGTTTTCTTCTTCTTTCTTTCTTCAGCTCGCCTAGCGCCTTTACGCGAGCAGTGCCGAGACCAAAACACCCACGAACAGTCGTGAAATTCTCCTGGCAGGTGCCTTTTGAACTTTGTTTTTAGCGAAACGGCGATATACATTCCGCGAGTTCTCGATCGTGATCCATTGTCAGCTAAGTGTTAGACGCCATTATTGTGATTGCGCAATACACAAGTGACCAAGCAGTGGTTAGCGCACGTGACCAAGCACTACCTTGAGTATCTCAGCGCCGTATGGATCACAGAGAAGTGAGAGAACACATATCTGTCTGGAGTCTTCGAAGAACGGATAGATCGTATAGGATCACCATTCTGCGCTTGCCAGATAATTATAACCGCCATACAGATCTACAAACAAGTGCGGGCGGGGCTCGTATGCGCTTCATGCATGCATGTATGCGTAGGCGAGCTGATGTGTACAGCATAATAATTATTTTTAGCTACAAGTTTAAAATTGTTAATAATAAAGAAAAGCCATCAACAACAGGAAAACTAAATCAATGGTGGAAACAAAGACGGCTCAGTACGTGCATGATATTGAACTGCACTTCACTGAAAAAGAAAAAAGGACATAAACGAGAAATTAAAAGGATTTCTATCAAAATCAAAAGGATGTAGGGTTGTGAAATCTACCACTGGTTCACAATGTAAACTAACAAGGAACAAGCATGGAATGATAACGCGATTGACTTGCTAACAGACCATAGATCCCTACATCAGTGGCTGTGCACAAGCTGAATGCACGTCAGGTGTCAGCAGTCAACAGCAACTAGGTCAACTACAGCAGCCACTGATGTAGGGATCTATGGTCTGTTAGCAAGTCAATCGTGTTACCATTCCATGCTTGTTCCTTGTTAGTTTACATTGTGAACCAGTGGTAGATTTCACAACCCTACATCCTTTTGATTTCGATAGAAATCTTTTTAATTTCTTGTGAATAATTGAATAGGCAAACTGTTACCGTCACCTTAAGGCTTGGTTTATGGTTTATGGCTTGATTAATTCCAATCTCAGGGCCTCCGTAACCGCTTTAGCGGAGAGAGGGGTTTGGGAATATCACATGGGCCACTCCCCCAGAGCGCACTGTACTTCTAAAGCACAGGTTAGCCTAGGGCTGGGATCGGCAGGTGTGAGCAGCAGCAGCATGAGCCAAACAGCCAGGCAGATAGCAGCAATTAGCAGCAGTTAGCAGCAATACAATTATTAGCAATTAGCAGCAATGCATTATTAGCAATTAGCAGCCATTAGCACTAAACAGCACATACAACACAGCCATTAGCACTTTACATGACCTGCTCGATCCCAGCCCGCACACAGCCCACAAATACGATGGTCCCGTAGGTGCTTCCTACTGGGAGTGTATTATGACAGAATGACATCCTCCAATAGCGCATCGCGCTATACACTCCCAACCACCAATACCATATTATCTAGATCGACAAATTCCTTTTACATACAAACACATCAAATAATAAGAACAATATCAATCCGAACCCCGCTATAGTCTAATATCTATAACCCAGTTAGTTCAGATCCACATCACCTATGCGTAATTGATCATCCGAGAGGCGGAAACTAGGCGGTCAAATGGTATCATGATGTACGACAAGAATGCAGCTGACTTCCAGCGACCCAACGACTGAATCGTTGAATTCGCCCTCGCTGCCGCTGAAGCTGTTCCGATCCGGAAGCTATTCGCACTATATCGATCTCTGCATCATTCAAAGAGAATTCTACACAAGAGAGCGAGACAATGGAACACCACCATTAACAACGAACCCGGAGTGCCTGGACGCCATGCAAGGTAAGCCAGCACTGGGGACGCTGGACATATACTGTCATAGGTTCGTCCCACATAGACGCAGCATCAACCAACATCCGACAGAACCACAGACCATACAGACCGCCGACTGTCAAGTGTAACAGGCAAACGCAGAGGGCGAACATTCGCTGTAGGAGAGGAGCGACAGACACCCCGTAAGACGTAATGATAAAAGCGACTACCATTCAAATAAACATGAATAGAACTATCATCAACACCAGAATCCACCTAGCGTCTTGCCGCGGAAGCATAGACTGTGAAACGAGACCGCACTCAAGCTAGCCATGAAGACCCCGATCCAATTGGTCAATCCCAACGAGGCTGCCAATTGCAATAGGGGCCAAGGAATATGCAAAGAGATGGTAAACAAGTGAAACCTATTGTGAGGCAAGGCATCGGCCGCTACATTGGATATACCAGAAAATATGCCTAGCTGAAAAATTACACCGATAAAGGGACAAATAAAAGAATGACAGCGCAATACACAAACAGGTCTCACAGACCACCTAGAATCATGGCCATCACAGCTGAGTTATCAGCATGAACATGCAAACCCAGCCAGCACATCCCAAGAAACAGAAATATAATAGAATCAACCCATGATGAAGGCCACTGAAAGCTAAACCAACCAGAGCAAAGTAACCACCATAACCATAAGTACAAGACGCCTCGTGGGAAACATAAAGCAATGGATGAAAACTCAAGTCGCAAGGTAACAAACGAACACTGAGGCTACACAACCAGCCACATGTGTGCGCCTCAAACAGGCTGTAGCAAGCAATAAATTATGCGTAGACATTCCTGACAATGAAGAAACTAGAGTTCTAATGAACACATACCCATGCGCTGAACTAGGAGCTAAACCCGACTACTCATGCATTACTGCAACACGCACGTTACTTAATGGCTCTGACGTACGGTACATGTGAGACTGAGTGAGGACATCGACATTGATAGGAGGTGAGGGGACACCCACAATACCGTAAAGTGCTCTTACAAGGACACGTAGCTTTAGATAGCCATGGATTAGCTGCTCGAACAAGGCTTGCCAGCACAGAAAACGTCTTCATAGGGCTATAAATTCAGTTAAGAAGCTGCAGAGAGTGTTATCGTGGAGATTTTCGAGCTGCAAGATGCAAACAGGCGTGTTTTTTGACAACACACATACGCACATATATATACAGACGGACGCAAACGCATAACCTTGGCGCATACTGCGCACGGGTAACAATGCATATTGTAACCATCACTACTGCACAGCGCAAGTATGGTAGACGCTAATTCAACTATAGGCATACCGCAAATCCACAACACAGCACAGGCAATGAATATCGCACAATCGGAATGATATAACACACAGCACAGCTAATGCAGGCAATGCGTACTATATAAACAAGAAACAACACACGCGTGTGTGTAGCACAACTCAGCACAAGTAAAACAGACAAGCAACGCACATGCAACTGAGAGACACCAATAAATAGAGCACAACCTAAGTACTGCACAGCGTAAGCAGAACACGCATGGACAATAAATAGCAACAACTACAGCACAAAACATAGAACAGAGCAACACATACTACACAGTGTTAATAGTACAGAGAGGAGACAACATAGTCCGGCAGGTAACCCATACAGCATTGAGCTAGCCGGAAAAAACATAGTCCAGCAGGTAACCCATACAGCATTGTGCTAACAATGGAGGAAACAATATATTGCTCAGCAGGCCAAGCATACGTACTGATGAATGTAACGATACTTACAGTACAAACACGAAACAGCAAGATAAAACAAATAGCGACCCAACACGGAATAATAGCCGGCCCACGACATAATGCAACATGCCAACAATGACACGAGAAACCACGAAGGTGAAGTACACAATGCCTTCCGGCAAAATGCAACAACAACAATAGTAAGAGCAACCAAAAAAAAACCACATGGGTAAGGGGGTAAGGAAGCAAGGAACAGGTACCACTGACACCCTACACAATGATTAAGCCAAGCAACCAAGAAGCAGCCGAGAAAAGCACATAATACAGACAAAAGCCAGCACCTACACACAAAGGTAAGCAAGAAACATACTGCACTGCAAAGCCAACGCGTACAATACAGACCTGTATAGAGAAGGAAACAACCTCCTGCATACGGGAGATGAGCAAACTGTAGACGCCAAAAAAAAAAAAAAAAAAAAAAAAAGATAAGTATGCACACAACGCCGCAAAGAACAGTAGGCAAACGCAATGTACTCCATTGCAAAGACATTGGAAATTACACCTACAAGCAACCAGCAAGGAATGCGTACTGCCAAACACCGCTAGCCGACAATGCCTACCACTAACAATAGAACAGCAAACAACACATCCTGTACAGGCAACCCAACCACTGCACAGCCATAAGCATTAAGCAAACAAGGCAGAATAACTAAAGTTCACACAGTCATACAACCATGCAAATAATAACTCATTCCACCACGAACCACTAACGCATACCTATTATTATGCTAACAACACCAGCGATCAGGGAACCATGAATGGAAAAATAATTCCTAGGACCGCCGAATGAAAATGGGATGCGGAGTGGAAATGTGACTCACAACCACTAGAGCACCACTCAAAATAACAACAAGTGATCAGCAACCGTAGCCACCGGACGTCGAAGGGTGAGTCCCATCGTCAACAACCAACCATAGAAACTAATAGCCATACATATGAATTCACATCCTACAATATGAAGACATAAGATGCCCTGTCACACTACAGGCAGGTTGGAAACAGCCTAGGCAGAACCCCAAACTCACATGGGCAACATTACGCAACATTACCCAAGCAATCATACTCAACGTCGTAGAAATATTATGCTAAACCATAAAAAATAGGGCCAGTGATGTAGCATGTCCCTACTGCTAACAATGAGTCAGACATGAATTTAGAATGAAGCCACACAAGCAAGGACTAAAGTACAAGCCATCAAGTAATGTGCTTAGAGCCCAGCATCTCTCCACACGAAATGCCAGCTGCGGTGTAGCTTACAACAATGCACCTAAAGACAGTCTGTTAAACGAACCCAAAGACAGCCTAGACCGTCTGTCCCACAGTGCGATAAATATTAAAAGCTCCAAAACAGTCTGTCCCAGAGACAGGGCTACAAAACACATGACATATGGAACCTCACCATACAGCACAGTACTAATACACAGCAGCATGATGCACATAAGGAATACGACAACTCACACTACTGTATGATCATACCCGCAATAACCCATAATACGTACAAGTCCTACAACCAAGACAATCAAGATAAAGAACATATTCAGTACCACAATACGATAGTAAGTGCAGGACAGCAAACAAGAAGCAGCACCCTCATGCCTATTGCACACAGAAGCAACAGTCCACAAAAAAAAACACACAGCGCAACACGACACACAAATCAGTATAATTATCATTACATACTGCTGACTCGAACACAACCATGCTCAGAACACTGTCACTCCACATGACACGACACGCACCAATAATACATACACTGTAACTCCAGGCTAGCTGCGAAGCAGACATCACTGAACAGCTCAGCAAAGTCTCCCTGCTCACACAGCATCGGGATGAACCACGCAGCACAGCATTGACGACAAAGACCCGAGGTGCTCAAAGAACTTGGAACAAAACCGTGCTGAACAGCAGTAGCAACAAAAGCTCTGACGAGTCACAAGCCACGTGTCACATGCCCACAGTATAGACAGAGGACACAGGAGGCACGAGCAGCAAGCAGCAGAGAATAGTAGAACCGGAAACCGCTGGTGAACTTGCCAGTAGAGACACAGCTACGACCAGGATGCGTAAGAAGCAACAGATAGTAGCCAAAGATGAAAGTAACGCGGACGAGCCAGACTGAACTGGTCAAGCCTATAAATACCACCAGCATGGAGAGTGGCCACTTGTTTTTAACCAAATAATTGCATCACAAATGCTCAAGAACAACTTTACGACGTAGCCTACCCACCACACTATCTACCATACACACACGACAAACAAATTGATACAGCGGCTCTATCGCTTCCCAAAAGGAAGGTTCGAGTACAAAGTGTCACCTGGCAGTCATTAATGTGCTAAATCACAGGTATTTATTCACAAAATATATATATACATAATGATCAAAGACGCAATAGCACTATTTACATCCACTATACCTAAAAACTCCACCCTCTATTACAACGCTTGGACCCGTGGTGCATTCTATGACCAGCTTACCACCCAAAGGGCACACAAAGGTCCATCTAGATAGAGGTACTAGAACAACACGCATTGCCCACTAAGAAGCAAAAAATAATCAGGGAAAAAAAATAAAATAAAATGAGAAAGAGCTGAGGACTCGAACACGACCCCTTACAACCAGAATCCAATGACTAACACTCTGAGCCATTGGCAACCACGCAATCAAATCAAAATTACACAGCTTTTAACCAACAACGGTTGAGCAAGCCACTACGCGTAAGCATGTGGGCAAACGCTAACCTTGCTCTATAGACCGGTTGGGCGCTAATACTTGACCGCAATAATTCTATGGGAAAAAAATTCATAATCGCCATTTTTGAGTCCTACTAGTACACTTTTGCTACAAAGACAGTCAAGAAAAGCGTGGAACACAATTATTACGAGTTCTTTTGTGATGCCAAGCGGAGACAAGCTCGGAAAAGCACTGACAAGCGCAACTTGATTGGAGTCAAAACTCACACTTGTGACTTCCAGCGCCCGTTTTATCAACGGTAAGCCTCAGAAACAGCGAAATGTAGCACATTACCTTCGATAAAACGTCGATCTATCTGTTTCTCAGTCTGAAATCACTCCAAAGATCCTAGAACTGTCGAATACACTTTACTACCAGGTATTTGCTATTAGTCAGGTGGCTTATGTCCAAATTTTCAGGTTTTGGGGACGTTGCGGATAAAAGCACCAAACTTTGTACATTTATTCACTAGTACATATGAAGTAATTTCAGGGTAGGTACCACCTCTGAAACCAATCTTAACATAGGAGAATAATTAATTAAAAATTTGCAGTGTCAGCAAAAAATTACAAGAAATTCTGGTGATGTTGCAGATAAAAGCACCAAACTTTGTACATTTATTCACTAGTACATATCAAGTAATTTCAGGGTAGGTACCACCTCTGAAACCAATCTTAACATAGCAAAATAATTAATTAAACAATTTGCAGCGTCAGCAAAAATGATAAGAAATTCTGGTGATGTTGCAGATAAAGGCACCAAACTTTGCAAACTTATTCAGTAGTACATATCAAGTAATTCCATGGTAAGTACCACTTCTGAAAGAATTCCTAACATAGGAGAAGAAATCATAATTATTAAAAATTGTCACAGCATTATCAGCAAATTACTCTGTAGTCTAGGAAACAACTCAGCAGAATTTAGTATAAAATTTATTTGTTGCAATTACATGTGGCTACACAGCTCTGTACAGTTCTACTGGGCTTTCCTACATGAATATCTTGCACTACCGGCAACCCTTGTCACTCTTGCAGCCACATTTTACCAGTTCACTGCAGGCTGCAGAGGATAGTGGCAGTGTGTACCACACTGGCATCCAAGACAAATTCTCCTCATTCAATGTCGAATGGTACTCTTCTCGTGAGGGTGATTCTTGTGGCTGGTCGCTGGTAGTCCAAATTCCAGCCTGATAGGGTACAAGTTTCGAAGTGCAACATTAACAGTGGGGTTTTTCGATGCCTCGAACGCTTTACTGTTGCAATTTATATGATAGGACAAGCAGTTTGGAGTATTTATAAACGAAGCATGAAGAGAGCTGTTTTGTCAAAAGGACCGAACAATGGAAAACATACTGCAATTTTAGTGAATCTTGCAAAATTTGCCAAGCATGTCAATGTCCTTGCACATGCGCAATACCTAGTTAAGTAACTTTTTAGTATTATTTCTAGCTATTGCGCATGTGCAAAGGGCGTTTCGTGCACAATACATTTTGCAAGATTCTTTAAAACTGCAGTACCTCCAATGCAAGATGCTCTGCAACAGCACTTGAAACCGTAAAGTGTATCCTATCAGGCTGGAATTTGGACTACCAGCGACCAGCCACAACAAGAAGCACCCTCACCACAAGAGTACGGTCGGACATTGAATAAGGAGAATTTGTCTTCGATGCCAGTGTGGTACACACTGCCACTATCCTCTGCAGCCTACAGTGAACTGGTAAAATGTGGCTGCAAGAGTGACAAGGGTTGCCCGTATTGCAAGATGTTCATGTAGGTAAGCCCAGTGGAACTGTACAGAGCTGCGTAGCCACATGTAATTGCAACAAATAAATTGTATGCAAAATTCTGCTGAGTTGTTTCTTAGATAGAGTAATCAAGATTTGCTGACGATGAGATTGCATTTTTTAATAATTATAATTTAATTTCAGAATTCTTTCAGAAGTGGTACTTACCATAGAATTACTTAATATGTACTAGTGAATAAATTTACAAAGTTTGGTGCCTTTATCTGCAACATCACCAGAATTTCTTGTAATTTTTTGCTGACGCTGCAAATTTTTTAATTAATTATTCTCTTATGTTAAGAATGGTTTCAGAGGTGGTACCTACCCTGAAATTACTTGATATGTAGTAGTGAATAAATGTACGAACTTTTGTGCTTTTATCTGCAACATCACCAGAATTTCTTGTAATTTTTTGCTGACGCTGCAAATTTTTTTCATTAATTATCAAGAATGGTTTCAGAGGTGGTACCTACCCTGAAATTACTTCATATGTACTAGTGAATAAATGTACAAAGTTTGGTGCTTTTATCCGCAACGTCCCCAGAATTTCCTTAAGCCACCTGACTATATGGCCCTGGAGCGCTTAGAACCATCTTTTTCAACCCTTTTCCATATATCTACGTTTGTCTATGATAGAGAGTCCCCAAGAGATGAGTAACACCCAAGAGTATCGGCGAATTGCTCCTGTTTGTTCGATATTCACTACATTCTAGGCCTTGAAAATGGCGGACAAAGGCGTGGCACGATGACGTTTTTTAGAAATTATTGCGGTCAGCTGTTAGCGCCCAAGGGGTCTATTGGCGTCTGATCTTGTGATGGCTGGCGATTCGCGCTCGCTACATCTGCTCTTGTAAGTGCGAGTAGTTCAGATCAATGGATAAACCGGCGACCACGTCTTGCCCATCTCCAGACGACGATGCCTCAGGAGTAGTTGCGCGCTCCCAGCGTCCAGAACAGTGTTGTCGGCGCTCCTGGTACCTGTCCACGACCTGCTCAGCCTCGACCGCCCCAACCACGGCCACGTTCGCGCCCGCGTGGTGCCGCTGTTGGATACGGCGATGGGGAACCCTAGACGATCGTGAGCTGCTTCTCGTCCCGTGGCCTGACATCGTAGACAGCTAGTAAGAATCACAGTCAAGCGCTGCTCAGACAGGTTACTGTTCAACACGTGCTAGCACTAGCTGTGAAAACCCTGCGCACGCGCAACACGTGGCTACCATGGAGGCGTGGCCCTTCGTTGTTATTAACTCTTTATAAGGCTGAAGCCTAGTAAAATTATTGCATGGTTTAAGGTATTCCGGTTTGAAAAGAGCTCTCACTACTCCAACCAATGCTGCCGATAGTTATTGAGACGATGGCAGCTGCACTTATGCTGAAAACAATTAATAACGTATATCTTGGCTTTGACGACATGCATCAGTAGTATTTTAACTGCTTATAGGAGTTATCCTAAGAGGTAAGCGCTTACAATATTATTAGTCTACTAATAAAGGCTATAAGAGCAGTTGCTATGGGCATGACAAGATGGCGTCTCGCCTGGAGGCACTAAGTACGGCACTACCATATCTTCGCCGTACGGGGTTTCAAGCGAATCAAGACTGAAGCTCCTTGCACGATTTGTGTGATTACAAAGATGCCTTTAGAAGCAAAGAAACCAGATCTAAGGTGGTAAACCAGAGTTCACGTGGTCACCGTTTGCTCATCTTCTTCTTTCTTTCTTTCTTCTTATTCAGAGAGTCTATAGCACAGTAGTGAGCGAACCAAACGCAACTAAACGTACACAGAAGCAACGTTACCTATGACCATCAGTGCACCTGAAAACACTGGGAGAAGCGAGTATTTCCAGAAAAACAAATGCCTTCTGCTTGAACTCCGTTACTAGGTTACGCCTACTCGTGCACGCCCGTGTATGTAATTATTCTAATCAGGTAAACGGGCTAATTCCGTAATATTTTCGCTTCTACGACGAATATTATTAGTCTTGCAAAGAGAGCAAATTTCCGAGCTTGACAGGTATAAGCCAGGTACCTTGACAGGTACCTTTGTAGAATCAGCATATCAAGTTTCAAGCAGTGGAATCGATTGGTAGGCGAAGCAGCCACGTTTGTCCACCGACAATATTGGAAAGGGAGTAATTCCGTAACTTTCATATTTCATACTGAAACCGCTCTACTGGAACGAAAGCAAGGGGAATCTGTCTACAATATAGCATGTGCTAATCCTTGACTATAGTGGATCAATACTACTGTGAATCTTGTTGGTCTTATGATAAAAATGACGACAAGCTAGAGATCAGGCTATAGGCTGCGTAGCGCATCAGAATAATTATACCAATAATACCAGAGTAACGGCAATAGTGAGGTTCAAATTCACGTCGACGGTGAACGTGAACGCTAAATTATGACGTCACGTTCATTCATTGAGAGCAGTACAAAGTTGTAAGAGGTAATGTGCTGACGTCATAGATTCACCGTACTAAGGGCCACACACGGTAGTTTCTGTTGCCTACAGCCCTTGCTTAGCGTCAGTCCTAACGCTCGGCCTAGAGTGCTACAGTGCGTGCAGCTTTCTGCGCTAGACAACCAATGATCATCTAATAAAACGATTGCTTTCACTAACGTAAACACCCTGCTATTAGTACGCAAGGCTTTCTCCGATGACTACAACAGACCTGGAAGACGAAGAGCCAAGCTAGCCACAGGACGAATTATATAAATTATGGCATGTAGCTACACGCGGCCACGTGTTTTCACTTTGCTGCAGTAGCACGACATAAATAGCTACAATGATATGACTGCACAAGTGAGAGGTCGCCATAGCCAGACTGGTGATACCATCAGTGCTCTGAATACTCTCCCTCTGTCTCTCTCAGCAGCAGAGCTTGTCTGTATACCATTGAGCTCTCCCGTATACTTCTGCTCTTGTCAGTATACTCTCGTGTTTGTCCGTATAGTGATGTTGTGACGTCACAAGCGTTTACCATTTTCCGTCAACGTTAATCTAAACCTCTAAACCTCTCTAATATCCAGCCAAATACTTTTCGTGGTGTTGCCCACGGGCAAGACTCTGGCTGTGAAGAAATCAAAGTTTTATTGTCCAGGTTTGAAAACAGCACGCTTTCTCACACTGACAATATCAGCTTCTCTAAGCTCTGCTTGTTGTACTTTTTCTATACAAAATCTAACAGGAAGCGCGGTAATTTGTGTGGTTGCTGACATAGCAACTGTTTACACAACGAACCACAGCCAATAGCAACTGTCTACTCAGCTAGCATTCCAATGGGCTGCCCTTGCCAACACGCATTTTGGCATAAAACTTCGCCATTGCAACCTGGATCTGGATGTCTTCTAGCTCTACTAGCCTCGTCCCCAGGGAGAGCCTGGTACACATTGTATGCACATGTGCTAATTATGTCCAAATATGGCATGATTTTCACCGAATCAGTTGAATTCACATACTGTTACAGCGGTTTCATGACTTCTTGCAAGGAAAAAGCGTAAAGCGTAGAGCGTGACCTGTTAATTCGCTAAGTCCTTGAAATGCATTCTTTGGCCCGGATCGATTGAGCTAGCGCGCGCTATAAGCGCGCGGTAAGTTCGTACGAATCGAATGTAAGGTAAAGAGGCGGAGTCCGATCTAAACCAGGCCACGTGGCGGGTGTAGCCTTCAACTATGGATCAATCTTGGCGCTATTCGCCCTGGGCTCCATTCCCTGGCTACTATCAACCCTCTTCTTTTGGTGCTGGTCTTAGTAATCATCCATCTAACTTGGTGCCATCTGACGAGGACGAATACGAAGTAAGAATTGGCTGCGATGGCCTCGTACGTCAAGTCCAGTGCTTCATGTTGGTACACCATGCGCCATCTTAGATCATCAAGACAAGCGCTGGACCGCGTTGGCTCACAAGTCGTGCGAACAGCCATATTGAATAGATCAGTAAGTTAAGGGGCAGAGCTTTACTTGACTCGAACTCAATCGACCATACCGCACCGTTTACGCTAGCGCTCCAGATGACGTTAATATAACTCGCACTCGAAGTGCTAACGATTCATAATGAACGGTATTCATTAACATTTCAATGGCTTCCCGGCAAGAAGACATGAAACCGCTGTAGTAATATTATTGAAAATCATGCCATATTTGGACGTAATTAGCGCATGCATATACAATGTGTATCAGGCTCTCTGTTGATAGCCTGGGGATTAGGCTACAGCTCTACGCGATCGCCAACACATGGGCTATACCGTAACAGAATAATTTTTCCAAATAAACGCCACACTGGCGAGAAAAATGGGAAATCCATGCTACTCGACAAGCAACGGTGCTTTCTAGGCGCACTAGCGAAAAAATCACTCTGTTACTAGATTGTAACTTTGTTGAAACTTGTATATTACTGGAATCTTGAGCTCTCTCAAGTTTTCACTGTGACTTTTATGAATAAACATGTCGATCATGGACCGCGTCTCTCCTTGCGAGCACGCCAGGCCGTTAAAGTTCATGATACGAGTAGCTATCCAGGCGCACTTGCTGTATTGCTAATATCACTCTGTCTGCTGCTTTAGTTTTCCAGAAACACTGACCATATCAACGTGCAGCGCCATGATATAATAGTGATAAATAATTATATATAATGTATGATATATTATGTTATAGTGCAGTAATCGATGGTGCACATTCAAATAATATTTTAGCAACTGCAACATTCCACAACTGCAGTATTTTATGTTCTCCTTACCTAACACAGATGAGAAGACAGGCCGCCAAGGCCTGCTAACATAGAGATTTGTCTGTGCTATACATATTGTGATACTCAATAATTATATGAACTATTCATAATTTTATAATACTGCATAGCGTAAAATTGTTTTCTTACATAAATTTTCACATTTTGCCCAGATGACGGAAATTTGATTTCGTATACAAAAATTTTGTGCTCTAATAATGTATTGTAATTATTGCGAGAATAATTTTCACTTCAAAGGCACCCACAAAAAAGGAATTAAAAATGTTTAAGCTTAGCAGTGAATGAATTATTATTATTTTTATAACTACACAGGTGAGAAAAGTGATGATGGTTTGCCACCAGATCCGAAGAAGCATAAGGAAGACTACTGTACTGAGTTTGTGACCCACCTTCGACAGGTGTATAGTAAAGCCAAACCTCCAACCTGGGACCCTCTCCCTCAGTGCAGCCATGTCAAACTAGCCATGATAAAGGAGAAAGGAAAGCGATATGCATGTGACATTGAGACAACTGCTGAGAGCAGAGTGGGAGGAGACGTAGAGCAAGTTTTGACAGAAAAGGTACCTGTAGATTCCGATAGTATCTTTGATGCTGGCACCTTTGACACTGAGCATCAGGTGATTCTAGTTGAAGGAGTGGGCGGAATGGGAAAAACAAGTCTTGCCTACCAATATGCCAAGAAATGGGCCGAAGGAAGCTTTAGTGTGTTTGATGCTGTGGTGCTTGTTTGTCTACGAGACTTGAACGAACACGATGTATGTGAAGTTGATCGTATCTTGCCTCACCTTCTCTTTCTAGCTAGTGATAAGCAAATGCCATCAGAAATGATCAGACATTTCTTTAGTGAGCTAAAGACTCTCTTCATCTTGGACGGCTGGGACGAAACTCCAGCAAGTATCCATAATCAAATTCTCAAAAGCCTGAAATCAGTTTCTCCACTAACTACAATATTAATAACCTCTCGACCTGACTTTTCGTTGAATCTTCACAATTTAGCTAACCGGGTAGAAATTCTTGGCTTCACAAGGAATGATATTCGTGATTACTTTAAGGCAGCATTAGAATCCCAACTGTTCAGTGACAGTGAAGTGACATCTGCTTGTGATAAGCTTAGCAGTCATTTTCTTCACCTCCCAGAAATTGAAAGCTGTTGCTATGTGCCTCTGAATGCTGCCATTCTAGCGTACATATACCTCTATCGCAACCAGACCTTACCTGTCACTCGATGTGAGCTGTTTCAAGAGCTCATACTATGCTGCATAGTTCGTGAACTGAAAACTCGTCAATCTGATAGTGGCCTTAAAGATGTCTCCTCATTTGAGGACCTCCCTGCTGATCTCAAGGAACAGTTACGCAAGCTCAGTGAACTAGCATTTGAGGGAATGATGCAGAACAAGATTGTTTTTTCACAGAAAGAACTCACATCGCTCTCTACATTAGGTCTGCTTCATAGAGTCGAGGGATTTGGCTCAATTGGTAAAAAGCCAGTGACTTGTAACTTTATTCAACTAGCTGTTCAAGAGCTTCTTGCTGCCTACTTTATATCTCAGTTAGAACCAGCTGAGCATTCTAAACAGTTTATAAATCTATTGAAAATCAATCGCATGTTTCCTGTACTCCAGTTCTACAGTGGTCTGACTAGGCTCGCCAATGAGGGTGTACGAAACCTTGTTATCAATGAATTTCAAAGCTGTGAAGAAATGTTTGGCAGACAATGGCATGGAAACCGAAGCCTCTTAGTAATGATAAACTGCATCTTTGAAGCACAAATGGTAGATCAGGCATTTTATGAGCAAATCACTAATACGCATAAATTGAAAATGGATTTTAACAGCATTTCCTTGACTCCAATGGACTGTCTCTCATTACAATACTTCCTGTCCTCCGTTGGAAGAATGAAAAAAGGAAATATATCGATACATCTCAATTCTTGTAGCCTCAATGATGACTCCATTAGTCTACTACTTGGAATTTCTCCTGAGCAGACGCTCTCTAAATCTGTTGTTTTGCAGTCTTTGGAGTCATTTTCTGTAATGGGAAATATTTACACTGATACTGGGCTTATTCATTTTGCCAAAGCTCTAGATCTTACCTCCATCTGCACAATAAAAACGTTAAAAATCGGTAATGGCATTGTAACTAACAAAAGACTCGAGCCACTGCTGGAATCACTGTCAAGACAACATTCACTGGAGGAGCTGGAATTGTTGTGGTCATCACCACATGATGACAAATCACTGGAGAAAATCGGAGAGTATGCAAAGAAAATGAGTAAACTCAAAAAATTAGCAGTGTTTCCTAATCCGTCTTGTACACGTAAGCAATTCTCATCAAAAGAAACAAAACAATGGTCCCAAAGTCTGATTGATGGTGGGAACAGTCTCATGTATTCTCTTGAGTCCAGTATGGTTGAGGAACTTGTTATGCACATTGTTTTCTATACCAAAGGTATGTATGCTTATTATAACCAGGTAATCAGTTCACTAAATAAGACAAAAGACAAAATTAATATCAAAAGAGGAAAGACAGGTCTTCCTCACTTTAAATTTGATCCTCAAGTTCTGACCCCTTTTGGAGTTTGAAATAACTGACTGTAATTCATAATTTATTCTTTTTTTTGGATTGTATTTTTTCAAAATTATCATTAACAATTTTATGCAGCAAGACAATTATTTGGGTGGTGTGTTAATTGGGATTGTCTGTGTTGAAAATTAATCGCTCACTCTCATTATCACATTATGCGATCCAGATACTATACAGTGTAGCATGTTCTCAATCCTAGACAGATTCTGTTGATGGATATATACTCTGCATAAATATCATGAGAGATACCTTCTTCACTCTGATTATCATATTGACATCCTCATCCAGCACATAGCACGAAGATGCAGAGATACATGTACAAATGATTGACTCAGTGCATACACTGCCAGTATGCTGTAGAAGATGACATGCCCAAGAGTGGTATGACAGGCTGGCTGACTCTCTGGATTTCTTTTGCTGTTACATGGGACACAAGCAACGGTCACTAGTCTACTCGAAAAGTGGGCGAGAATTCTACGGGAATGGTGGATGTTGTCGAATCTCTATCATCGTCAGATGCCGCGTACACGGAACAGCAGTCAGCTGGTTGGAATAAGCCTTTTGCAGAGAGTCATCTTGCCTCCATTTCGGAAAGCATTGCTGATTGGCGAGCGGTCTCTCCTCATCTGGGATTGACAGAAGCTGAAAAAACCGCAATACTAGGGTCACATCCTCATTCTGTATCTGCGCAGAAGATCGCAATGTTGAGAAAATGGAAGGAGAAACAAGGAGCCAAGGCCACGTACAAGAGACTGTGTCGAGTATTTGAGAAGTGTAAGAGAGCCGATCTTGTTGACCTAGTCAAGCAACTATTGGCAGAGGCTAGCAGCTCTTCAGATGAAGAAGGTATTATACCTAGTATGGTTTGGTGTTTATAAGTATGAGTTGTCGTGGTTGGTGTGTGAGCATTGTTTTATACCCAGCCTATTAAAGAAGCAAACTTTTCCCCTTTGGTCTACCTCAAAAACGCTTCTTCACATCTGTGTAGGAGTCAGGGGAACGTAGAATACCTGAGTTGTGGCAGACCAATCAGATTGCTGCAAAGCCTGATGTAAGCAGTGAACCTTATGATAAAAAAGATGACTATCTAGACTGATGTTTAGATCAGGCTAGGCTGCTTAGCGCGTCAGAATATACCAACATACCAGAGTAACTGCAAAGAGCCAGGCAATATCCAGCCAAATACATTTCGTCAAGAGTCGACGTCATTACCTAAGAGTATGAAACCATCTTGTGTTGCGCATTTTCTACATCAAAAATTTATACAGCAGAAAGCATTAGGGTAGCCTCGTACCCATGCAGGCTCTCGGGCGGGCTGCGTGGGTGGCTGCACTTACACACACACCCATCGAGCAAAAGAACAAATTGACAATTTCAAATAAACAAAAATTTATGTTACAAAAATGCAGTTGCAGTTTTCCAATCTAGAATTTAGTTGCTATAGCATCAACAGTGTAAGCTGCACGTTAAACTGCTCAGAAATTATCCAAAAATCAGTTCAGGCGTGTTCTGCACGTACCATGGACTCTTTCCTCAGCTCAGCATATAGTTTAGACACCTTGTCCTGATCCACTTGATGTAGTTTAGGACGGATCTTCTCTTTAGCATAGATGACGTACTTTCTTAGCACATCTTGTGGGAGGGGCCTGATCCCGTGAGAATTAGGAGGTTGTGTGAAGGAAGTGTCATCGTCACTAGCAACTTGTGAAGGATGGTGACGAATATGGCTACCAACAACAAACCGAGCCAACATCTCGTCCTGCATGGATGAAGAGATGGAGAGAGAGGGAGAGAGGGGGAAAGAAGGGAAAGGGAGGGAGGGAAAAGTTAAAATGTTGCTAAAATGAAATTTGTGCTTGCTTGTAATGTAGACTAGTAGTGTAGGTATAAAAGAGTTATAATTCAAAGTTATGACATTTTGTGTGCATGTACAAGTCAGTGAAAATTGTGAAGTTCACCTCAACTGGATCCACCATATCTCTCACAACACAGAGAATATTAAATCGTGACAGTATAGGCTCGGTCAGATCAACCTGGACAACACACAATACTGTTAATAAAAGCTTTGACTGTGACAATCTTACATTTTCAGCAAAAGTGAGTGAGGGATCATATCGTCCTCCAATAGGATTAGAAGCAGCTATAATAGAGCAGCGAGCCTGTGATGATAGATAATAGTGAGCAGAGCATTTATTTCAAATGTGACAAAAATTAAGGTAATGCTACAATGTAAAGTGGAAACTTCTCTACATAATTCAAAGGACATAGCTATAAAGCATCATATAAATGGACAGCCTCTCTTAAACATGTTCCAATATGCCTTTTATTTTGAGTGTATAATGTGAGGGAGGTACATGTATCATCAAAATTGTGAGTGAATACTGACTTGCAGAGAGGTGACAATTCCAGCTTTAGAGATTGATATGCTCTGTTGCTCCATAGCCTCGTGGATACTGGTTCGATCCTGGTCATTCATCTTGTCGAACTCGTCAATCAAGCACACTCCCTTGTCAGCCAGCACTAAGGCCCCGGCCTCGAGTGTCCATTCCTTTGTGAGAGGGCTATGCTGCACATAGGCCGTCAGACCAACAGCAGAGGCTCCCTGTCCTGTAGTGAACACAGGGCGTGGAGCAACCTTCTCGAGGTACTTCAGAAACTGAGATTTTGCTGTTCCAGGATCACCACAGAGAAGAACATTGATATCACCTCTCAGCTTATGCTTTCCACCTAAAGAGAACAAGACTCAGCTCTATGACTGTACATGGACCTTTAAAACTTCAACATTATTATACACACATTTGACACATAACTAAAATTTTGGGCAAATGGCTATTGTCAGTTTTATGTCATGTACATTAATTTTAGTAGAAAATTAAATTTTATACACCCCATTAAGCTAAACTTGAGTGCATCAGAACTATCCGGTATGAAAAAGTGTCACTAGCAAAATATTTCAATGCTTCCTCAAAGAAGCATGCACTGTATAACTATTTCCCAGGATTCTTGGGCTCTCCTCCGAACAGAGCCAGAGCAAGTGCTCTCTTGATATCCTCATGTCCATACACTGAAGGAGCCATGCTAGCAAAGATCTGGGAAAATGATCACGTTAAAATGCACGCGCAATGCGAAGGTTTAGGTCTACTTACTCTCTCTCCAATGTTCTCCTCTCGAGCTAGTGCATTGATGAGCTTGATGTCGTCATCTGTGAGGCTAGCTACAGCCATTTTGTCGTCCTTCTTGGTGATGTGGTTAGCGTGAATGACAGTTGAGAACACTGGAAACCCGTTAGCAGTGTTGAGTGAGTTATCATAGTTATTGGTATAGACACCAGTCAGCTCCTGGACAGAGACAAAATGAGGGATGTAAAGTTCAAGTGGCGAGCTATCCTGCAGAGGGATTCTGAGGGTCGTGCATGCCAGTGTCCCACAATGTCTATTCCAAAGGATTACATATTATCATTGCCGATCGGCAATGATATGTAGGGATGATGTGTGTGTGTAATCAGGATACCTATTCACCAAGAAAGCCTTACTCCACATGCAAAATGCAAATCCCGAAGCTAATGTAAGGGGCTCAAAGAAGTAATGATTATTCTACTGAAGTCCCACTTGAAGCAGTAGCATTCAAAGGTCCCCTGAGTCCGGTCCAGCGCACAAAGAGAGGATCCAGTGGGCAGCCATGGTGCCCCTGGTGAGGAGGTGTACTAGTGAGAGACCAGCTGATCGACCCAGCATGAGAGACAAAATGGAGCTACATGTACTCAGGTATAGGCTTATTATCTCACTGTGTGAATGCTTATCACTATTATTATAGGCTCCATTACAGAGCAGTGAGCTACTGGTAACCTAACAAGCTGTGACTGTTCTCAGCAGCACTGAACTCTGCTTCAGATACCTGTCACACAGACACAGATACATGTGACACTAAAGCATTAATTTTTTTGTTATAATGTTTTCACTACTTTAAATAGAAATTCAGTTTCGATGTTGATTGTCAATGAAAATCAGATTAAAGTTTATGCTATGATCATGTTGAGTAATTTGCTGTGGTATCATTGAGTACAGTAGACAATCATGTATGATGTTGGTACTTATTGAGTGAACGCTTTGTGATCAGAAACAGCACGGTGTCGACACTTCAGCAGCAGCCATTTCATAAGTGACACTGCATGTTCTAAAAAGCATGCTAATGGTGTGTGTGTATGTGACTATCATGCCTATATTGCTGCATGGTAACTACTCAAAAATTCACTATTCATCCACCATCACAAATAGTTATCATAATTAATGCATTAGCTTGCTATGGCTAAATGTTAGCAAGTGTGACACATGAATTAAAATTCACTGCATGGGCGATTTGGGTGAGTTATAGTGACAGACTGCCTTTATAGAGGTCAGTTTGCATGAACCTGATGACAGGTGACTCTTAGCTCAAGCACAGGGGATCAAATCACCTCTCCACAACAAGAGCACATCACACAGCAAACAGCACTATCTGGTTTTGATGTCATGCAGCACTGATATCAGCCACACCTGTAGTAAATGCTAAATATGGAATAAGGACAGGAACCCATATACATTTGTAACTGACCAAGTCATAGCTAGATCTCATCACAGACCAGTCAGTATAAAAGCACCATCCAGAATGAAACACAACCATCACACCAGAGTTCAAGGCTGGCTGTCAGTACATTTTCAGGTAAAATGGGACAATTTCAGCTGCAGTGGATTATTCTGGGAGTTGTATTATGTGGAGTGAAAGGTGAGATTTGAAGTGTGAAAATGACATCGATTTTGATACTTTTGCTATGAAATTTTGTACAGTGTGGGCAGCTCCATCTTCGTGTAACAGTGGGCAGGTTACCAACATAACCTTGTCTTGTTCTGATGATTTAAAGATGTTACAATGTTGTCGTGATGGTCGTGATGGACTGCATGGAAGAGATGGGTTATCAGGAGCTACTGGTGCACCTGGAACAGACGGACTAAAAGGAGAGCGTGGTGAGAGAGGATACACAGGAAGACAAGGTTTTAAAGGAGATCGAGGATATGCAGGAGCTCCAGGAAGAGACGGGCAAAGAGGAGAGTCTGGTAGAAGAGGAGACCGTGGTCATCTTGGAGGAATTGGTGTTCCTGGTCATGCAGGTCAACCTGGATCTCCAAGAGCATCGGGAAGAGATGGAGAGAAGGGTAGCCCTGGAGGGATTGGACCTAAAGGAAATCCTGGTTCTGAAGGATTACAAGGAATTCCAGGAGAAAATGGGAATGATGGACCACCTGGAATTAAGGGAGCTAAAGGCTCAACTGGACCACAAGGAGAAGTTGGACCTAATGGTGCTACTGGACCACAAGGACCAGTTGGGCATAAAGGTGCTACTGGACCACAAGGAGCAGTTGGACGTAAAGGTGATACTGGATCACAAGGACTCAGAGGAGACACTGGAATGCAAGGCTCTAAAGGTGAAACTGGTCCACAAGGACCTGAAGGAATGCAAGGACCTAAAGGTGCCCCTGGACCACAAGGACCCAAAGGTGACACTGGACTTCAAGGGCCTAAAGGCATGACTGTCATTGGACCAAAAGGATCAAAAGGTGCTAGAGGTGATACTGGACTCCGAGGACCTAAAGGTGCCACTGGATCACAAGGCCATAAAGGCATGAAAGGTACACACGTCATTGGATCAAAAGGAAACAAAGGTGCTACCGGAAGTCGTGGACCTCCTGGTTTCCCAGGATTTTGTCCTTGTGATGGCGGCAGACTGCCTAGTCATTAATTGTTTTGCACTACAGTCAACAGAATTATTTTTTCTTTGTGAAATGTGATTGATTACCTAGCTACATTTAGGTGTTGATAATAAAACCCACAATGGACATGTAAAATACAGTAGGATACACAAAGAAGTGTTAATAGTTGCTGATAATTCAAATTTCCCGCCAAAATAATACTCATTGTTGACCACGCCTCTCTGATCACCACCCCCATCCGAGTCACACAAAAAAGCCACAACTCGTCTAGCAACTCGTCGATCCTTGCTCAAAAGTGACTGTCTACTTTGTCTCATGGCGGCTAATACATTTAATGACGCTACTTCTACAGAGAAATTACCTGGTAGCTGGAATCAGCCTTGTAGTGATCGTCATCTTGCTGTTATTTCGAAGAATGTTGATCATTGGCGAACCATCGCTCCTTTTCTAGGGCTAACAGAAGCTGACGAAAGTGCGATACTAGAATCAGATCCTCATTCTGTATCATTGCAAAGAATCGCGATGCTGAGAAAATGGAAACAAAAAGAAGGACCAAAGGCCACGTACAGGAGACTGTGTCGAGCATTTGATGATTGTGAGAGAGCTGACCTTGTTGATAAGGTCAAACAACTACTACTAGCAGAGAATAGCAACTCTTCAGATGAAGAAGGTATCATTTTATCTATGTCTCAGTGTTAAGGCTGGAATAGGCGAATAATTTTCCTCGCTGCCCTTTTACCTGTCTATTGCAGGGGCGGCGGAACAGGGTCACTCCAATTGGTCCTGTACTCACATATGCGACTGCGGTCAAGAATTTTGACAGGCCAAATCGGTTTGAATGCATCGATTTTATCCCGTTGACCCAGGGTAATGAGTAAACCCCTTGTAATTAGCTAGCTTTGACCGTTGACTGGAGCGGATCCAGCAAGCCTTGACCGCTTGACTATTCCTTTATTTTTGTCTTGAATATTTTGACCAAGAAGAAAAATTAATTTAAAAAATGATTTAAAATTTTTTATGTTTAGCAGTGAATCAATCATTTTTATAACTACACAGGTGAAAAAAGTGATGATGGTTTTCCACCAGATCCAAAAAAGCGCAAGGAAGACTACTGTGGTGAATTTGTGACCCGCCTTCGACAGGTGTATAGTAAAGCCAAACCTCCAACCTGGGACCCTCTCCCTCAGTGCAGCCATGTCAAACTAGCCATGATTAAGGAGAAAGGAAAGCGATATGCATGTGACATTGAGACAACTGCTGAGAGTAGAGTGAGAGGAGACGTAGAGCAAGCTTTGACAGAAAAGGTACCTGTGGATTCCAATAGCATCTTTGATGCTGGCACCTTTGACACTGAGCATCAGGTGATTCTAGTTGAAGGAGTGGGCGGAATGGGAAAAACAAGTCTTGCCTACCAATATGCCAAGAAATGGGCTGAAGGAAGCTTTAGTGTGTTTGATGCTGTGGTGCTTGTTCGTCTACGAGACTTGAACGAACACGATGTATGTGAAGTTAATCGTATCTTGCCTCACCTTCTCTTTCTAGCTAGTGATAAGCAAATGCCATCAGAAATGATCAGACATTTCTTTAGCGAGCTAAAGACTCTCTTCATCTTGGACGGCTGGGACGAAACTCCAGCAAGTATTCATAAAGTAATTCTTAAAAGTCTGCAGTCAGTTTCTCCACTAACTTCAATATTAATAACCTCTCGACCTGACTTTTCGTTGAATCTTCACAATCTAGCTAACCGGGTAGAAATTCTTGGCTTCACAAAGAATGATATTCATGATTACTTTAAGGCAGCATTAGAGTCCCAACTGTCCAGTGACAGTGAAGTGACATCTGCTTGTGATAAACTTAGCAGTCATTTCCATCACCGCCCAGAAATTGAAAGCTGTTGCTATGTGCCTCTGAATGCTGCCATTCTAGCGTACATATACCTCTATCGCAACCAGACCTTACCTGTCACTCGATGTGAGCTGTTTCAAGAGCTTGTATTATGCTGCATAGTTCGTGAACTGACAACTCGTCAATCTGATAGTGGCCTTGAAGATGTCTCTTCATTTGAGGACCTCCCTGCTGATCTCAAGGAACAGTTACACAAGCTAAGTGAACTATCATTCAAGGGAGTGATCGAGAACAAGATTGTTTTTTCACAGAAGGAAATCGCATCGCTCTCTACATTAGGTCTGCTTCATAGAGTCGAGGGGTTTGGCTCAATTGGTAAAAAGCCGGTGACTTGTAACTTTATTCATTTGGCTGTCCAAGAGCTACTTGCTGCTTACTTTATATCTCAATTAGAACCAGCTGAGCATTCTAAAACCTTTATAGATCTATTGGAAATCAATCGTATGTATCCTGTACTCCAGTTCTACAGTGGTCTGACTAGGCTCACCAATGAGGGTGTACGAAACCTAGTCGTCAATGAATTTCAAAGCTGTGGACAAACGTTTGGCAGACAACGGCACGGAAACCTGTTAGTAATTATAAACTGCATCTTTGAAGCACAAATGATAATTGATCAGGCATTTTATGAGCAAATCACAAATACGCATAAATTGATAATGCATTTTGGACGGATTTCCTTGACTCCAATGGACTGTCTCTCATTACAATACTTCCTCTCCTCCGTTGGAAGAATGAAAAAAGGAAATATATCGATATATCTCGATTGTTGTAGCCTTAATGATCACTCCATTAGTCTACTACTTGGAATTTCTTCTGAGCATACATCCTCTGATTCTGGTGTTTTGGAGTCTTTGGAGTCATTTTCTGTATTGGGAAATACTTACACAGATACTGGGCTTATTCACTTTGCCAAAGCTCTAGATCTTACCTCCATCAGCACTTTGAAAACATTAAAAATCGGTAGTTACATTTTAACAGACAAAGGAATCGAGCCACTATTAGTATTACTGCCAAGCCAACATTTGCTGGAGGAGTTGTGTTTGTGTTGGTCATCACCCCACAATGATAAATTACTGGAAAAGATCGGAGAGTATGCAAAGAGAATGAGTAAACTCAAAAAATTAGCTGTATGGCCTGATGCATGTCGTACATGTAAGCAATTCACATCAGAAGAAACAAAACAGTGGATCCAAAGTCTGATGGATGGTGGGAACAGTCTCATGTATTCTCTTGAGTCCAGTATGGTTGAGCAACTTGTTATGCACATTCTTTTGTTTACTGAAAGTATGTCTGCTTATTGTACCCAAGTAATCAGTTCACTAAATGAGACAAGAGATAAAATCAATATCGAAAGAGAAAGGACAGGTTTACCTCACTTTGTATTATATATCCACTAGTTCTGAACCATTTTGCTGCAATTAATTCATTTCAGAGATTCATAAGTTTTTGGATTCTATATTTTTTGCTTTATTGAAAATTTTATGCAGCAAGACGTGGTCTGTTGCGATTGTCTGAGTTGAAAATACATTATAAACTGAGAACGCATTTTGTGCATGGTGTCAGCTTTTTGACAGTATCAGTAATGTCTACATGAAGTCATGAACCACATGTTTCAAAATTTCAATTTTCATCATTAAAACACCATAATGATAGCATGCTCTCAGTCCTAGACATTCTGTAGAATGAGTCTGCGTTTACAATCGTATGTGAACTTGTTAGTTTTGAAGATGTAGCTGTCATAAAATGTTCCCAGAGTGTGAATATTGATCTGCCTAGCCTGTAAGAGATAACATGAGAACATTCAATGCAGCACATCTTGCTCTGTCTCACCTTGTCCACAAACTCTTCCTCGGGCACCTCAATGATGTCCTGGTCACCTCCATACCTGTTCCTGTTGAAGGTCATCTGGTCTGATGCCAGCTGCTTGAGAATAAACAACAGCAACTCATTGTTGTCACGCTTGTAGGCAAGGTAACGAGCAAATGCCTGTAGTAGTAGACTGAAAAGAACAACGCTTAGTGTGAAGCAATTTTTGAGCATAATATTATAGAGAAAATTTTCATTAAAATTAATTTTATTACAACCGTCTATGCACAATATTCAGGTTTATACAATAATTTTTTTTGTGAAGAAAACTTCATTGGTAAAATAAATTTCTTGCATTCATGCACAATTTCACCCTTTTGATTTTGGCTTTTTTAGATTGTGAACATTCATTTTGAGATACATTGTACGTACCTTCTTCATTGTACGCATGACAGCATATTTCTGAGTATCAATGAAGCTCTCCAGCATCACTCTGATCGCCATGTTGACATCTTCATCCAGCACATAGTCACGAAGATGCATCCTAGCATGAGCCTCTGAGATACGAATGAGTGACTCAATGTGACGAACAGTGATAGGTATACTGCCAGTACGCTGCAGGAAGAAGAGATTAAGAATGAAGGACTATAAGCTCAAAGGATGTGTGTCCATGCGAGATAATGAGTGTGTGTGCGGGTGTGTGCGTGTGTGTGAGTTGATGAGAATCATAGTAAATCTTTGTCACTCCGATTGCAGGCATATTTTTGCACTTGACAGTGCATAATGAACATCAACACACACCAATCAAGCAAGAGTACAAACTGACAATTTCAAAATTTATATCACAAAAAGCTTGTCTGCAGTTGCAGTTTCGCAATCTAGAAATTAATTTGCTAACAGTGTGAGCTGCACGTTAAACTGCTCAGAAATATCCAAAAATCACTTCAGGCGTGTTCTACACGTACCATAGACTCTTTCCTCAGCTCAGCATATAGTTTAGACACCTTATCCTGATCCACTTGATGTAGTTTAGGACGGATCTTCTCTTTAGCATAGATGACGTACTTTCTTAGCACATCTTGTGGGAGGGGCCTGATCCCGTGAGAATTAGCTAGGAGGTTGTGTGAAGGAAGTGTCATCGTCACTAGCAACTTGTGAAGGATGGTGACGAATGTGACTACCAACAACAAACCGAGCCAACATCTCATCCTGCATGGATGTAGAGTGAGAGAGAGAGAGAGAAGGAGAGAGAGAAGGAGGGAGGGAGGGAGGGAGGGAGGGAGGGAGGGAGGGAGGAAAGAAGGGAAAGAGAGAGAGGTTACAATGTTGTTAAAATGAAGCCCGTACAGATTTGTGCTGCTTTAAATTGTGCTTGCTTGTAATATAGACTAGTAGTGTAGGTATAAAAATAGCTATAATTCAAAGTCATGACATTTTTGTGTATAGTACATAGGTGTGTGTGTGTGTGTAAAATTATGAAGTTCACCTCAACTGGATCCACCATATCTCTCACTACACAGAGAATATCAAATCGTGACAGTATAGGCTCGGTCAGATCAACCTGGACAACACACAATACTGTTAATAAAAGCTTTGACTGTGATATTTTCACAATTTACATTTTCAGCAAAAGTGAGTGATGGATCGTATCGTCCTCCGATAGGATTAGAAGCAGCTATAATAGAGCAGCGAGCCTGTGATGACAGATAATAGTGAACATTGAGTATTGAGAATTTATTTCAAATGTGACAAAATTAAGGAATGCTAAAATGTAGTATATAGTAACATTTTAACATAATTCAAAGGATATAGCTACAAAGCAGTTCCAATATGCCTTCATTTTGAGTGTATAATGTGAGGGAGGTATCATCAAAATTGTGAGTGATTACTGACTTGTAGAGAGGTGACAATTCCAGCTTTAGAGATTGATATGCTCTGTTGCTCCATAGCCTCGTGGATACTGGTTCGATCCTGGTCATTCATCTTGTCGAACTCGTCAATCAAGCACACTCCCTTGTCAGCCAGCACCAGGGCCCCGGCCTCAAGCGTCCATTCCTTTGTGAGAGGGCTATGCTGCACATAGGCCGTCAGACCAACAGCAGAGGCTCCCTGCCCTGTAGTGAACACAGGACGTGGAGCAACCTTTTTCAGGTACTTCAGAAACTGAGATTTTGCTGTTCCAGGATCACCGCATGCATGCAGAGAAGAAACTTGATATCACCTCTTAGCTTATGCTTTCCACCTAAAGAGAACAAGACTCAGCTCTATGACTGTACTTCGTGTACCTTTAAAAACATCAACATTATTATAATACACATTTGACACATAACTAAAACTTGGGCGAATGGCTATTGTCAGTTTATGCCATGTACATTAATTTTAGTAAAAAATTTATACACCCCATTAAGCTAAACTTGAGTGCATCACTCACCAGGATTCTTTGGTTCTCCTCCAAACAGAGCCAGAGCAAGTGCTCTCTTGATATCCTCATGTCCATACACTGAAGGAGCCATGCTAGCAAAGATCATTAAAATGATCACAATGCGAAGGTTTAGTGTCTACTTACTCTCTCTCCAATATTCTCCTCTCGAGCTAGTGCATTGATGAGCTTAATGTCCTCATCTGTGAGGCTAGCTACAGCCATTTTGTCGCCCTTCTCAGTGATGTGGTTAGTAGTTTGGGTACAGCTCTATCAAGGATGGTCTCTAGCTGTGTAAACTTCCTGAGTAACCATTGTGATAGCGCACGTGTACACCCACGCATGTTATTAAGTAACCACGGTTAAATTATAACCGCTACATTCCAGCGAGAGGACTGGCTACCCCCGGCCCCGGTAAGGTCTGGACGCGAGACTAGTCATGATCTCTCTTGAGTTATGGCGTGCTAAAATAGGGCTGTTCAATTGCTCTCGTCCACCCAGCAGCTCTCTCTTCCGCAATCTCTACCAGCAGCAACAACAGTCTGTGGCTCATGGCTGGTACAGATGCTAAACCAACACTCCGGGACCTGCAGCACATGCCCTACACTAGTGAGGATGGAAAGACAGTTCCATTCAGACTAACTGATCGGATCAGACCACGAGTAACAGATCTAGCTGTATATAGCCTTGGGCTTCCCTCGACATGTCATAGATATCATGGAAACCAAACGAGATCAAGTCTTGTACATACTGGGTGAGTGGCTGGAAGGGCGCAACCAGGAGAATGACCAGAGACCACTGTCCTGGGGTACAATGATCAATGATCATTGCTCTACAACGTGCTGATCTGATGGAGGAGGTCAGGAGAAACGTTTTATATCAACTGTTCCATCAGTATCTGAGAGAGGAGGTATGCTTGTGCCTAAAATTGATTCCTGTGCATGGTATTGTGTCAGTTCATTTTGTGTATTATACTTTGTTATTGCAAGCTCCACTAGCCTTAGCCAATAAACAGCTTCTCTATCATGCAGCTATTGCAATGTCCGCAATACATGTATAAATATATGTGTGTGTATATCTACCATAAATTTTCCACCCACATTTGCCAACCACCGCCCACGCAGGAAGTAACTCTATACAAAATCAGGAAATACTCGTAAATGTTCTAGATAGAGTAAGTGATTCATAATCGACCGTCATGTATATTCAGATGCCGTATTTTTTTTGACTGCTCGAACAGTGCATTCATCCAACCTATCACAAGAAAGCAACTAGCCAGAGATGTGCTAGGGCATCCACAATGACTTTAGAAATCGATTGCACTACACACACGAAACAGAAAGTACATTGTCCGTAGAAACTCTTTGTCGGATGCGAGTTCAGATGCTCGGACCGACGCTTGTACCAAGTGTCAACAGCATAGTACGCATCGTCATAGTTACTAGGAAGCTCAAGAGTTTTGCAGCAACAGCATGCGAGGTGCACTGGGAGACCCAGTACGGCCCACTCGCCCACATGCGCTGGGACTTGTCATGACCATACTTTTGCGGAGTACGTGGGTTCATACAACTTGGGCACTATTCAGTTTTTTTGTTTGCTCCGTTTCCAGTAGCTATAGTTTACAGTCATGCTATTTGGGCAGTTTCAAAAGACTGCAGCGACTGTGGTACGAAAGCAAATTCTCCCAACAATGCGAAAGCGTGGGCATGGTGAGCCTCCCGTGCGAGGGGGCCGTCGATTAATACATTATTGTGCAATTGCAAATTATTGTGCAATGAGCCTTTCCATTGTACATATTATTGTTGTACATACATGTAGTCTACATTGTACATACATTTATCCGCTGACGTACATGCAACAAGGCTAGTTCCAATTGCACAAGAGGGTACACAATTTCGAAATTGGTACGCAATTTAGCAATAATATTGACAATAATTATGCGCAGTGCAATTTCGATATAAGCCTTTCCCAGTAAGACGATCAAATGTATGGGTGGAGTTAATTAAACGTAACGTCACTTCCGGAGTCCCACGGTAACTCCACTAGCGGCTGTAATGTATGGGAGGGATTGAGAAAATGGACAAACTTTGGGCTCCGCGTATTCAAGCTGGGTTCTGATTATTCTAATGTCGAGTGCACAAACCAGGCTATTAATACGAACTAGAATCAGCACGATCATGATTTAGTTGAACGACAAAACAGCGTGATGACATACATAGCTGTATAACTGGAACGAACATGTTACTGAATGAAGCACAAATTTGTGGAAGCGCTAACCTTGTTTGAGCAGTTCCGCTCTGTTGGTGAAGAGTGTTTAGCTCCGGTAAGCAATGGTAGAACGAAGACAAAGACAAGGATAAACTTGCTACCTTGCACATTAGCACGGCGTGTTAGTAGCCAAACCTGACGTAAGCAGTGAATCTTGTTGGCCTTTTGATAAAAATGATGACTATCTAGACTGATGTTTAGATCAGGCTAGGCTGCGCAGCGCATCAGAACATACCAGAGTAACTGCAAAGAGGTAGGCAATATCCAGGCAAATACATTTTGTCAAGAGTTCATTACCTAAGAGTATGCAACTGTCAATATGACGTGATGGGTATTTTTTACTTCACAAGTTTATACATGTACAGCAGAAGCATTAGGACTGATTTCACTGTTATGTAATGATATTCACAACAGTATTAATATTCACAACAGCATTAAAGATAATCATCACTGTGTATAAAGTGACAGTGATGAGTGTTGCTACTATGGGTAATCTTGTGTAGAAAATTCCCAACACCATCTAATGGGATATATTGATGGTTGCATACTCTTAGGTAATGAACTATTGATTTCGTTGGGTTGCCCGCTGGTAGTTGGCTAGACTCTGCAGGCTACAGAAGAAATATTGTCCAGGTTTGAAAACAGCACACTTCCTCACTCTGACAATATCAGCTTCTCTAAGCTCTGCTTGTTGTACTTTTTCTATACAAAATCTAACAGGAAGAGCAGTAATTTGTGTGGTTGCTGACACAACTGTTTACACAACAAACCACAGCCAATAGCAACTGTATACTCAGCTAGCATTCCAATGGCACTGCCCTTGCCAACACACATTTTGGCATAAAACTTGCCATCACACGCTGGATCTAGATGTCTTCTAGTTCTACTAGCCTCGTCCCCAGGCTCTAAACAGAGAGGCTGGTACACATTGTATGTACATGCGGTAGTTATGTCCAAATATGGCATGATTTTCACCGAATCAGTTGAATTCGCATACTGTTAGTAATTGAATCGCCAACACATGGGCTATCCCGTAACAGAACGATTTTTTTCTAAATAAACGCCACACTGCCGAGAAAAATGGTAAAATCTATGCTGCTCGACGAGCAACGGTGCTTTCTAGGCACTCTAGCGAAAATCGCTCCGTTACTAGATTGTAGCTTTGTTGAAACTTGCATTTCTGGAATCTTGAGCTTACTCAAGTTTTCACCGATGAGTTTTATGAATAAACACGTCGATCATGCACGGACCGCGTCTCTCCGTTTTCTTGTGAGCAAGCCAGCCCGTTAAATTTCATGATACGAGTAGCTATCCCGACGCACTTGCTGTATTGCTAATATCGCTCTTGTCTGCTGCTTTAGTTTTCCAGAAGCACTGACCATAGCAATGCGCAGCGCCATAATTATTAATTAGTTGCGAGCACCCTTAACAACTGCAACATTGCACAACTGGAGTATTTTATGTTCTCCTGACCTAACACAGATGAGAAGACAGGCCGCCGAGGCCTGCTAACATAGAGATTTGTCTGTTTGATGTACATATTGTAATTTTATGAACTATTCGTATAATACTGCATAGCGTAAAAATGTTGTCTTACGTAAAATTTTCACATTTTTGCCCTGATGACAGAAATTTGATTTCGCATACAAAAGTTTTGTGCTCTAATTATGTATTATAATTATTGCGAGAATAATTTTGCACTTCAAGAGCACCCAAAAAAAGGAATTTAAAATTTTTAAGCTTAGCAGTGATTGAATTATTATTTTTATAACTACACAGGTGAGAAAAGTGATGATGGTTTGCCACCAGATCCGAAAAATCGTAAGGAAGACTACTGTGCTGAATTTGTGACTCACCTTCGACAGGTGTATAGTAAAGCCCAACCTCCAACCTGGGACCCTCTCCCTCAGTGCAGCCATGTCAAACTAGCCATGATAAAGAGGAAAGGAAAGCGATATGCATGTGACATTGAGACAACTGCTGAGAGCAGAGTGAGAGGAGACGTAGAGCATGCTTTGATAGAAAAGGTACATGTGGATTCCGATAGTATCTTTGATGCTGGCACCTTTGACACTGAGCATCAGGTGATTCTAGTTGAAGGAGTGGGCGGAATGGGAAAAACAAGTCTTGCCTACCAATATGCCAAGAAATGGGCTGAAGGAAGCTTTAGTGTGTTTGATGCTGTGGTGCTTGTTCATCTACGAGACTTGAACGAACACGATGTATGTGAAGTTGATCGTATCTTGCCTCACCTTCTCTTTCTAGCTAGTGATAAGCAAATGCCATCAGAAATGATCAGACATTTCTTTAGTAAGCTAAAGGCTCTCTTCATCTTGGATGGCTGGGACGAAACTCCAGCAAGCATCCATAAACAAATGCTTAAAAGTCTGCAGTCAGTTTCTCCACTAACTACAATATTAATAACCTCTCGACCTGACTTTTCGTTGAATCTTCACAATCTAGCTAACCGAGTAGAAATTCTTGGCTTCACAAAGAATGATATTCATAGTTACTTTAAGGCAGCATTAGAGTCCCAACTGTCCAGTGACAGTGAAGTGAAATCTGCTTGTGATAAACTAAGTGATCATTTCCATTGTTACCCAGTGATTGAAAGCTGTTGCTATGTGCCTCTGAATGCTGCCATTCTAGCATATATATACCTCTATCGCAACAAGACCTTACCCATCACTCGATGTGAGCTGTTTCAAGAGCTCGTATTATGCTGCATAGTTCGTGAACTGGAAACTCGTCAATCTGATAGTGCCCTTGAAGATGTCTCCTCATTTGAGGACCTCCCTGCTGATCTCAAGGAACAGTTACACAACCTCAGTAAACTAGCATTTGAGGGAATAATACAGAATAAGATTGTTTTTACACAGAAGGAACTCACATCACTCTCTACATTAGGTCTGCTTCATAGTGTCCAGGGGTTTGGCTCATTTGGTAGAAAATTAGTCACTTGCAACTTTATTCATCTTGCCGTCCAAGAGCTCCTTGCTGCCTACTTTATATCTCAGTTAGAACCAGCTGAGCATTCTAAACGGTTCAAATATCTATTAAAAATCGATCGCATGTTTCCAGTACTCCAGTTCTACAGTGGTCTGACCGGCCTCACCAATGAGGGTGTACGAAACCTTGTTGTCAATGAATTTCAGAGACGTGATGCTGATGAGCAAACGTTTGGCAGAGCATTGCACAGAAATGTACTTTTAGTTATTATAAACTGTTTCTTTGAAGCACAAATGATAATTGATCAGGCATTTTATGAGCAAATCACTAATACGCATAGATTGGAAATGGATTTTAACAGCATTTCCTTGACTCCAATGGACTGTCTCTCATTACAATACTTCCTGTCCTCCGTTGGAAGAATGAAAAAAGGAAATATATCGTTAAATCTCAACTCCTGTAACCTAAATGATGACTCTATTAGTCTACTACTTGGACTTTCTGAGCAGACATCCTCTGATTCTGGTGTTTTGGAGTCTTTGGAGTCATTTTCTGCAATTGAAAATACTTACACAGATACTGGGCTTGTCTGTTTTGCTAAAGCTCTAGATCTTACCTCCATTAGCACTTTAAAAATGTTAAAAATCGGTAATGACATTGTAACAAACAAAAAACTCGAACCACTGCTGGAATCACTGTCAAGACAACATTCACTGGAGGAGCTGGAATTGTGTTGGTCATCACCACATGATGACAAATCATTGGAGATAATTGGAGAGTATGCAAAGAAAACGAGTAAACTCAAAAAATTAACTGTGTTGCCTTATACATTTCATACGTGTAAGCAATTCACATCAGAAGAAACAGAGCAATGTATCAAAAGTTTGATAGATGGCGGGAAAAGTCTCATGTCTTCACTTGAGTCCTGTATGGTCGAGCAGCTTATTATACATATTTATTTTAGTACCGATAGTATGTACCGATATTCTGAACAAGTTCTATTTTTACTTAACGAGACAGAAGAAAAAGTGAGTATTGAAAGAAAAAAGAGAAGTCGCCCTCCCTTTGAATTTGTTCCTCAAATTCTAGTCCCTTTTGGTACAGACAAAATTAAATAAATTTCTGTTATATGTTTATTTTCTATGTAATTCATGATCAAGAGATTCGTATTTTTTTTTGCTTCAGTGTCTGGCTTTATAACAAATAATTTTTTAAATTAAACAATGAATTATTGATCTGTCAGTCTGTTGAAGGAATGCATTTTGTGCTGCTTGTGCCTATGAAGCACAGTCCCTAGCTACAACACCACATGAACCATATTACGCAGATATTACGTTTCAATTTTTTTAAAGAATTAAAACACCATACTGATAACTTCTTCACTCTGATTGCCATGGTGATATCCTCATCCAGCACATAGACATGAAGGTGCATAGTCCTAGCATAAGCCTCCAAGATACATGTACAAATGAGTGACTCGGAGACATGCCCAGGAGTGGCATATAGCTGGCACTCAATCAGTTGTTAAAATATGTAAACATTCTGGATATAGCCTTAGGGCTGATGTGACAATGCGATTTACATTTTTGTCATTCATTAAAATGCAAACCGTCTTACTTTTCAGCTAGATAACAGCGCACCTGCTGTTATATGGGACAACGCACAAGTAACATACAAAGGCTGAGAAATGTGGATGCTACAAAACCTGGACTCTGGACTGGACCGAGAAATTAAATTTCCAACATTAGACAATTTCGTGCCACACAAAGTTAATTTTCTGTTTCTGGTCCAACCAGTTGAATAAAAATGACCAGGCGATCAGGTTTTTTAATTTTAAAAATTAAACTAAGTGGTCTAAACTCCAAACTATTATCTTTTATATTCTCTATGTCTTGTTATAAGGACTTAATATCGCATTAGTACAATTAGTTCACTTCAAGAGGCAAAAGATAAAGTCAATTTTGAAAGAGAAAAGAGAGGCCTCCCTCATCTTCAAGAAAATTTGAAAAACCTTCTGTTTATTTTTTTGTACTTCATGATCAGAGATATTGAATGATAGTATTGCTACAGTACCACAACATTCATTATGCGACACGCAAGCTAGCTAAGACAACTTGTTCCATGTGCATAGTATCATCACTAACTAGACATAATAACTGAACTTTTAAAATTTCATCATTAAAACACCATAATGATAGCATGCTCTCAGTCCTAGACATTCTGTAGAATGAGTCTGCGTTGCCCTAGCCAACTCGTATTTTGGCATAACACATCGCCATCGCATGTAGGAACTGGACGTCTTTTTGCTCTACGCGATCACCAACATGTGAGCTACACCGTAACAGAACGATAAACACTGCACTGCTGTGAAAAATTGAAAATTCCATGCTGCTCGATGGTCTGGTCCCGTTTCGTCGACTCCACTAGTCAATTGATCACGCTGCACCCAAGCACGTGACCACATCTATGCGGCCAATGCATACATAGCTGAATATAATCAACAATCCTTGTGTTGTGGGCTGGAGGCCCTGTTTAGAATGACTCTCCTGACGTTCCTTAGTGATCGAGGGCCAGAGGCAATGACCCTCCGGACGATCCTTAGGTTTTTAGGGTCTAGGGTTTAGTTTTGTAGGTAGCATTCCTCCTGTACCTAACAAAAACCTCGTACGCGAAAGCATGTGCCTCCATATACCGTATTTCTTCTAAAGATTTGGCACCTCCTATTTTTCAGCACCTTGTCGCTGAAATGCGTACTAAACCTCCACATTTCGGCAAGCACTTTAGTTCTTCGTCATAGCCAGCCGACAGCCAGACGTGAGAAGTCCTGTACTTCAAAGAACAGAGCTGTAGTCGGATTCTCGTCCAAAACACGTGCTCGCAGCCACACCTCCAATTATTCGGCGCTTTTAGAACTTCCGTCACAATTAACTCCAAATATATTGGGCAAGCAAATCTGAAATTATTTATTTTGCACCGAATTGTTGGAAGAAATACGGTAGATAGCTTACCTGCTAATTTGTTGTCATAAATCTGCGAGGCCTAGATTGTGGGCGTGGTCAAGCGGACTAACATTTGGGAGGCCTGTCTCCAGAGAAACTTTCCAGTTATAAATAGATACTGCCTAGAACTACTAGCTACTTTAAAAAAAAATGTTTAAGTACAGGTCATTCATTACCAAGGGCCTATTTGCAAAAGTTTGCATTCGTATAAAATCTTGGATGGCTTGTTGTAGACAGTATTCTCTGTCGTTACCTTGGAGTTTGGATCCATCTGTCACTACCTGGTTGATGCTACCAGATATTTTACATTGAAAATTAAATTATACTATACTGTTTCAACGATTTCTGTTGAACTTTCAGTTAAAATTCATACAATAATGTTCACCTGTAGGATAGTGTTGTTCGGCAAACTTTAAAAAAATAATGGCATTGAAGAGCAGCAATTTGAGAATCTGGACCTTCTGTGCAACCTCCGTAGTCTGCTGACTCTTGGCTTTACATTAATCAATATGCTCACTCTCTGATACTGCATTGTAATTTAACATTAACATCGTCTTTGCATTGTTCAGTCATGTGATTTAATCAGTTGAAGTGTTCTAAAAGTCTAAAAGTATTTCTTTAATACTCAAGCCATAATTATGTGTTCTAAGAGATAATAACCATTAATTTTTACACTTGGGGAGCCCTCAGTAAATTACAGCAATGTCAAAATTGAGTATGAAAGGCTGATCCAAGAAGACTAAACCATGAAAGTAGTAAAAACTGTAGCTAAAACTAAGATAAACTGCTCCCAAAGTAAAAATATACTGAGCACTGTAGCCTGTGTGTCCCAGAGTTGAGTTTTCATAGATACTGTCTCGGGTAGCTAGTCACTGCTGCAATCCAGCTTCCTTTCCACGTTTTATCATGATCAAAACTTACTGAAATTGTTCTTCAATATTCTCTGGCGGCTAGGACAGCAAACTGCGCAGCAATAGCATGGGAATGTGCTCTTTCTACCATTCTTGATGTCGTCCACAGACCTCCAAAATGTTTGATTTAAGACCTCCTGAAATTTTTTTCTCCACTACGATGTTAGATGAATATCATTTAAAACTAGCACGTAACACTTCTATTGTCATTGAATGTTTACACCCGCCCACGCTCCAAGTAACTACATGACTACATGAATTTCATTACACCGAAGAGAATTATTCATATCATAGTTTAAGTACAATTCTCTTTGATGTAATGAAGTGTCCAAATTCCCTTTGTGTAGGCGAACATTCATGTAAAAAACATGGCAAATGAAGTGCTGTTTGTTGCTCAGTTGGTGCGTTTTCCACTGATTCGGGTAGCTTGTTGAGACAACGGTGTTCTTCCACTTCCAGAAAAGTATAAATATAGGTTATAAACATCTCAGCGGTGTTCACATCTCGGTTTTGGTGTTCCCATGCATAGTACCAAGAGTTTATAATGAACAGAGAGTATCGCACTCCAATTGGTCCATCACGGAGACTCTCGGGAAAGTAACGTGACCAGCACGCGAGCAAATGACGTCCGCAAATAATTAATTTTATAACGTGACGTAACATAGTCTGGCCGCTGCCCCTCCCCGCCTATTGAGTGGGTGGTGGACGGCGTGTAGGGTCTAGCAAACATTGCCATTCATAGTTTCCCAACCGACCAATCAGATTCTACTGCTCAAGATCTTGAGCAGTAATATTCATGGATCATGGGCTGGGTTTGATCGTGAATAATATTACAGGCTAGGGCAAAACAGCTACTGTGGGTGAAAGCTAACGGTCGTGCTGTTGACGATGCTGTCGAACATAGTCTACCGCGATTCAAGCATAGATCGCTTAAACCAGCGCCGTGTGAGGCAATTCGTGCGGTACAATGGCATTGAGGAAACCCCGCTTATCATTGCAATAATTCATTATCTATACACGATTAATATTCATATAAAATCGATGAATGGTAATGTTTGCTAGACCCTACACGCCGTCCACCACCCACTCAATAGGCGGGGAGGGGCAGCGGCCAGACTAGACGTAACAATGCATACTCTAATGCGGCTGGCATGCGTGGGCACGCTGAAGCAAGCTACGTATATTAAAGTCTGATGGAAGAGCTATTTGAAGAGTGCATTGGCGCTGGCGCCAATGGCGTTGGCATTGGCGCCAAACTTTAGAGTTGATGATAAGCTGATGTCCTTTCGTTACTGTGTATCCCACCCGAAAATTAAGCCAATCGCCATATTCTTTGTCTCCAGCAGTACTTAAAGCGTTAATGAAGCTGTCCTCTGGTAAACTAGCTGGTCGTTTTGCCTGCGGAGTTCCATGAAACTCGTGATCGCTTGCTGCTGCTCGCTTCATCGTCGTTGCTAAGGCTTGCACATGCAGGTCGCTGGGCGTGCCTAGCCTGCATGCATTACGTAGGCAAAATCGACAAGTATTGAACAACGTCAGAACACGTAATAGCGCTCGCGTGCTGGTCACGTTACTTTCCCGAGAGTCTCCGTGATGGACCAATTGGAGTGCGATACTCTCTGTTCATTATAAACTCTTGATAGTACATATGCGCAGCCAGCAGCAACGAACAGTGAAAGTTACAGACAAACATGTTTGTAGACAAAAATTCACAATCTACAGTATAATTACACTCATAATACAAATTATTTTTATAACTACACAGGTGAGATAAGTGGTGACTTGCCACCAGATCCTAAAAAGCAAAAAGAAGATCCGTGTGTTGAGTTTGTGACCAACCTTCGACAGGTGTATAGAACAGCCCAACCACCAACCTGGGACCCTCTCCCTCAGTGCGGCCATGTCAAATTAGCCATGATAAAGAGGAAAGGAAAGCGATATGAATGTGACACTAAGACAACTGCTGAGAGCAGAGTGAGAGGAGACGTAGACCTAGCTTTGACAGAAAAGGTACCTGTAGTTTCTGATATGATTTTTGATGCTGGCACTTTCGACAATGACTGTCAGGTGATTCTAGTTGAAGGAGTTGGAGGTATGGGAAAAACAAGTCTTGCCTACCAATATGCCAAGAAATGGGCTGAAGGAAGCTTTAGTGTTTTTGATACTGTGGTCCTTGTTCGTTTACGAGACTTGAATATATGTGAACAAAAGTTCTGTGGAGTTGATCATATCTTGTCTCAACTTCTCTTCCTAGCTAGTGGTAACAGAATACCAACAAAAATGGCTAGACTTCTATTTAGTGAACTAAAGGCTCTTCTCATTTTGGATGGCTGGGATGAATCTCCAGCAATCATTCGTAACCCATCCTTTGTTAAAAGTCTGCAGTCAGTTTCTTCACAAACTAAAGTACTAATAACCTCTCGACCTGACTTTTCATTGAATCTTCACAATCTAGCTAACCGGGTAGAAATTCTTGGTTTCACAAAGAATGATATTCATGATTACTTCAGGGCAGCATTAGAGTCCCAACTGTCCAGTGACAGTGAAGTGAAATTAGCTTGTGATAAACTTAGAAGTCATTTTCATCGTTATCCAGTTATCGAAAGCTGTTGCTATGTGCCTCTGAATGCTGCCATTCTAGCATACATATACCTCAATCGCAACCAGACCTTACCCATCACTCGATGTGAGCTGTTTCAAGAGCTCGTACTATGCTGCATAGTTCGTGAACTGAAAACTCGTCAATCTGATGGTGCCCTTGAAGACGTCTCCTCATTTGAGGACCTCCCTGCTGATCTCAAGAAACAGTTTCACAAGCTCAGTGAACTAGCATTCAAGGGAGTGATCGAGAACAAGATTATTTTTTCACAGAAGGAACTCACATCACTCTCTACATTAGGTCTGGTTCATAGAGTCAGGGGGTTTGGCTCAATTGGTAAAAAGCCGGTGACTTGTAACTTTATTCATCTAGCTGTTCAAGAGCTTCTTGCTGCTTACTTTATATCTCAGTTAGAACCGTCAAAGCATTCTAAACAGTTCAAAAATCTATTGGAAATTAATCGCATGTTTCCTGTACTCCAGTTCTTCAGTGGTCTGACTAGGCTCGCTAATGAGGGTGTACAAAATCTCATCATAGATGAATTTCATGTCAATGATCAATGCGAAGAAAATATCTTAGTATTTATTAACTGCATCTTTGAAGCACAAATGGTAATTGATCAGGCATTTTATGAGCAAATCACTAATACGCATAAAGTGGAAATGGATTTTGAATGGATTTCCTTGACTCCAATGGACTGTCTCTCGTTACAATACTTCCTGTCCTCCGTTGGAAGAATGAAAAAAGGAAATATATCGTTAAATCTCAACTCTTGTAACCTAAATGATGACTCCATTAGTCTACTATTTGGAATTTCTCCTGAGCAGACATCCTCCAGATCAAGTGTTTTGGAGTCTTTGGATACATTTTCTGCAAACGGAAATACTTACACAGATACTGGGCTTGTCTATTTTGTTAAAGCTCTAGATCTTACCTCCATCTGCACTTTAAAAATATTAAGAATCGGTAACGGCATTGTAACAAACAAAGGAATCGAGCCACTATTAGAATTACTGCCAAGGCAACATTTGCTGGAGGAATTGGACTTGTGGTGGTCATCACCCCATAATGATAAATTACTGGAAAAGATCGGAGAGTATGCAAAGAGAATGAGCAAACTCAAAAAATTAGTTGTATGTCCTGATGCGTTTCGTACATGTGAGCAATTCACATCAGAAGAAACAAAACAATGGATGCAAAGTCTGATGGATGGTGGGAACAGTCTCATGTATTCTCTTGAGTCCAGTATGGTTGGGCAACTTGTTATGGACATTCATTTGTATACTGAAAGTATGGATGCTTATCATGACCAGGTAGTGAGTTCACTAAATGAGACAGAAGACAAAATCAATATCGAAAGAGAAAAGAGAGGTCTCCCTCACTTTGACTTTGTTCCTCGAATTTTGTTCCTTCTGGTGCAGCAATAGTTATAATTCTTGAAATATTCTTTGTAAGAGATTCTCATTTTGGATTAATTATATTTTTTGCTTAATAAATTACTATATCACAGTCTTATTAAAATTTATATATGTTTTCCTCTTTATTTAACTACTCGCTCCCCCTGTTATTATTCTTTACTGCTGTATATCATTGTACAACGAGTTGGACATTTTGTTATACTATTTTTGCTTCAGTTGTTGTTGCTTATCATTAAAATTTTATGCAGCAAGACAATAATTATTTGCGTGGTCTGTTGCGTTTGTCTGAGTGAAAATACATTATAAACTGAGAACGCATTTTGTGCATGGTGTCAACTTTTTGACCGTATCAGTAACGTCTACATGAACCACATGGTTCAAAATTTTGATTTTCATCATTAAATCACCATAATGACAGCATGCTCTCAGTCCTAGACATTCTGTAGAATGAGTCTGTGTTTACAATCGTATGTGAACTTGTTAGTTTTGAAGATGTCGCTGTCATAAAATGTCCCCAGAGTGTGAATGTTGATCTGCCTAGCCTGTGAGAGATAACATGACACAGCCAAAAAGTAGTCCATGTCCAAGAGTTTCCTATGTGTACAAGATTTCTGTCCTTGTACAGCATTTGTAAACTTCTTGGAAACTTCTTGTTACTCTTGGAAACCCCCAGGAAATGGACTAAATTTCACAAGTTTGGAAACTGTTTTGCACACTAAAAGTTTCCTTGGAAACTGCCTTGTACATTGCACTTTTCCAAACAGTGTCCAACTTGGAAACTTAGTCCTTTTTGGCTGTGTGAGAACATTCAATGCAGCACATCTTGCTCTGTCTCACCTTGTCCACAAACTCTTCCTCGGGTACCTCAATGATGTCCTGGTCACCTCCATACCTGTTCCTGTTGAAGGTCATCTGGTCTGATGCCAGCTGCTTGAGAATAAACAACAGCAACTCATTGTTGTCACGCTTGTAGGCAAGGTAACGAGCAAATGCCTGTAGTAGTAAACAACAAACAATGTAGCTTACTGTAGAGCAAATTTTGAGCATTATAATATTATAGAGAAACTTTTCATTGGATTTCGTTAGAAATGTCTATGCACTATAGCTATTCACGAAATTTGAGGTTTAAGCAATAATTCTTTTGCAAAATTAGGTGAAGAAAACTCTTCATTGGTAAAAGAATTTTCTTGCATTCATTAGAACCATCTATGCACAACATTCACCCTTTTAGTCAGTTTTTGGCTTTTGTAGATTGTGAACATAGTTCATTTTGAGTCACATACCTTCTTCATTGTACGGATGACAGCATATTTCTGAGTATCAATGAAGCTCTCCAGCATCACTCTGATTGCCATGTTGACATCTTCGTCCAGTACATAGTCACGAAGATGCATCCTAGCATGAGCCTCTGAGATACGAATCAGTGACTCAATGTGACGAACAGTGATAGGTACACTGCCAGTACGCTGCAGGAAGAAAGAGATTAAGAATGAAGGACTAGAAGTTCAAAGGATGTGTGACCATGAGAGATAATGAGTGTGTGAGTTGATGGGAATCGTAGTAAATCTTTGTCATTCAGATTGCAGGCATATTTTTTGCACTTGACATCAACACACCCATCGAGCAAGAGAACAAATTGACAATTTCAAACATTTATGTCACAAAAAGCAGTTGCAGTTTCCCATCTAAAAATTAGTTTGCTATAGTATTAACAGTGTAAGCTGCATGTTAAACTGCTCATAAACTATCCAAAAATCAGTTCAGGCGTGTTCTATACGTACCATGGACTCTTTCCTCAGCTCAGCATATAGTTTAGACACCTTATCCTGATCCACTTGATGTAGTTTAGGATGGATCTTCTCTTTAGCATAGATGACGTACTTTCAGAGCACATCTTGTGGGAGGGGCCTGATCCCGTGAGAATTAGGAGGTTGTGTGAAGGAAGTGTCATCGTCACTAGTAACTTGTGAAGGATGGTGACGAATGTGACTACCAACAACAAACCGAGCCAACATCTTGTCCTGCATGGATGAAGAGATGGAGAGAGAGGTGGAGGGAGGGAGAGAGAGAGAGAGGGGGAAAGAAGGGAAAGGGAGGGAGGGAGGGAAAGGTTAAAATGTTGCTAAAATGAAAATTGTGCTTGCTTGTAATGTAGACTAGTAGTGTAGGTATAAAAGAGTTATAATTCAAAGTTATGACATTTTTGTGTGCATGTACAAGTCAGTGAAAATTGTAAGTTTCACCTCAACTGGATCTACCATATCTCTCACGACACAGAGAATATCAAATCGTGACAGTATAGGCTCGGTCAGATCAACCTGCACAACTGTTAATGAAAGCTTTGACTAAAATATTTTCACAATCTTACATTTTCAGCAAAAGTGAGTGAGGGATCGTATCGTCCTCCGATAGGATTGGAAGCAGCTATAATAGAGCAGCGAGCCTGTGATGACAGATAATAGTGTATTGAGCATTTATTTCAAATGTGACAAAAATAGCTACAATGCAGTAGTACAGTGGAAACATTTCAACATAATTCAAAGGACATAGGTACAAAGCATCATATAAATGGACAGCCTCTCTTAGACATGTTTATTTTGAGCGTATGATGTGAGGGAGGTATCATCAAATTGTCAGTGATTACTTACTTGTAGAGAGGTGACGACTCCAGCTTTAGAGATTGATATGCTCTGTTGGTCGATAGATTCGTGGATACTGGTTCGATCCTGGTCATTCATTTTGTCGAACTCGTCAATCAAGCACACTCCCTTGTCCGCCAGCACCAGGGCCCCGGCCTCGAGCGTCCATTCCTTTGTGAGAGGGCTACGCTGCACATAGGCCGTCAGACCAACAGCAGAGGCACCCTGTCCTGTAGTGAACACAGGACGTGGGGCAACCTTCTCGAGGTACTTCAGAATCTGAGATTTTGCTGTTCCAGGATCACCACAGAGAAGAACATTGATATCACCTCTCAGCTTATGCTTTCCACCTAAAGAGAACAAGACCCAGCTCTATGACTGTACATGTACCTTTAAAAACATAAACATTATTATATAGCTACACATTTGACACATAACTAAAATTTTGGGCAAATGGCTGTTGTCAGTTTTATGTCATGTACATTAATTTTAGTAGAAAACGTATACACCCCATTAAGCTAAACTTGTCTTGAGTGCATCAGAACTATCCGGTATGAAAAAGTGTCACTAGCAAAAGATTTTAATGCTCCCTCAGAGAAGCATGCACTGTGTAACTCACCAGGATTCTTGGGTTCTCCTCCAAACAGAGCCAGAGCAAGTGCTCTCTTGATATCCTCATGTCCATGCATACACTGAAGGAGCCATACTAGCAAATATCTGGGAAAATGATCACATTAAAATGCAAGCACAATGCAGAGGTATTGTGTCTACTAATTACTCTCTCTCCGATGTTCTCCTCTCGAGCTTAGCAGTGTTGAGTGAGTTATCATAGTTATTAGTATAGACACCAGTCAGCTCCTGGAGAGAGACAAAATGAGTGATACAAAGTTCAAGTGTCGAGCTATCCTGCAGAGGGGTTCTGAGGGTCGTGCATACCAGTGTCCCACAATGTGTACAAGTGTCTATTCCAAAGGATTACATGTACACATGTATGTGTGTAATCAGGATACCTGTTCACCAAGAAAGCCTTACACCACATGTAATTTATGCAAAATGCAACTCCCGAAACTAATGTAAGGAGCTCAAAGAAGTAATGACTATTCTACTGAAGTCCCACTTGAAGCAGTGGCATTCAAAGGCTCCCTGAGTCCGGTCCAGCACAGAGAGGCTCAAATCCTGCAAATCCAGTGGGCAGCCATGGTGCCCCTGGTGAGGAGGTGTACAAATGAAAGACCAGCTGATCGACCCAGTATGAGAGACATCATGGAGCTACATGTACTCAGGTATAGGCTTATTATCTCACTGTGTGCATGCTCTTCACTATAGGCTCCATCACAGAGCAGCTGAGCTACTGGTAACCTAACAAGCTGTGACTGTTTTCAACAGCACTGAACTCTGCCTCAGATACCTGTCACACAGACACAGATACATTATGATAATGTTTTCACTATACTTAATACATTTTGATGCAATTCAGTTTCAATGTTGATTGTCAGTGAAAATTAGATTATATACAGTTCATGCTGATGATCATATGTTGAGTTATCTGCTGTGGTGCTCATTGAGTATAGTAGACGATATACGCATGCTACATGTTGCTCGTTATTTAGTGAATACTTGGTGATCAGAAACTTATTAGTGACATAATCTGCTCTAAAAGGCATCTGACCACTAATGTGGTGTGTGTCCATTATGCTTCTTGGAGTAGCTTTAGTATAATAATTAATAAGAGTGTCGAAACTTCGATACAGGGTTTTGTGGGATTCTTCCAACATGTTAAGTAAATTTTTGACCTATCAAAGGCACGGATACTTGAGCGCACGTGCTAACAGTGAAATTTGATTGGTCAGCGTTAATTCTGTGCTTTATTTGATTACTTGTTGCAAGAATCCCTAACCAGCGATCTCGCATAGAAATGTTAAGACCTTGAAGTTGACCAATCAAATTCAGTTTTTGTCACGTGTTTCAAGAGTGTAAGCAATTGACGTGCGTTTGAGTGGTCAACGTCGTACTACCGGTCTTCACATTTCTATGGAAGATCTTTGAAAACTGCTGCATATATTATTTATACCTGCATAGAAACACTGTGTACCGACAAAATAACGTGACTTCCTGTGAGGTCGCATGTGAGAAAACGCCGTATTGGTTTTTTTTCAAGCTGGTTTGACTACGAGTGGAAACCATGTGGCGATTATAAGATTAGGAGATGTATACGGATATATATACAGCGTAATAATAATGAGATACAACTTGAAGTTAAAAGCTCACACTTATAAGGAAAAGCCATTCCTACTCCGTATTTTTGACTTCGTTAGAATCTTTTAATTTTTTCTTTTTAATAACTGTTGTTAGTTAAGGTTCGCAATGCAAAAAATAAGAGTCAGAGAATCTAGCCTTTACTGCAGTTACAAACAACACTATATACGTAACAAACAGCTGCATATTCAAACCTCTGAAATCGTTGCTCGTTGCTCTGCAATCGCTAGCTGAAATCGGCAACTTTCGTGACCTTTGATAGGATCCGCAATGAAAAAATCGACTGTCACAGATTCAGCGGGATGGCGACTCAGTGTGTAGAGTAGCTTGGTACGGACATAGTAGGGATATACAGAGAAGCGCCAAGTCTTTCCTTTTTGCAGGAAAAAAAATAAAACGCTAAAAATTAGGGGTGGAGTAGATACGGGCTCAAATGCGGACGTACCGGACCGGACCGCGCGGACCAGCTCACGTGATCATTGCCCAGCGGCGCGCGGCAAAATTTGCGCATAGCTCGCCTAGCCGTGCTGCAATTTTCAAGCTACTGCGTGCTGAGGACCATGATGACATCACAGTTTCAATAAGTGTACATGTACTAATTATTAACAATCATTGGTGTCAGCTTCTGAAGTTAGATATTCAACAAGCCAGGTGCTGTAGCAGTGCTGTTGCAACACAAGGCAGCAGTATAGCAACAATAAGTAACAGTGTTACAGCACAAATTAAAGCAACAGTAAGAAAGAAGAAAGGGCGCATGAAGAGAAAGTGTACTGGTCAATTACAGCACGTATAAAGATTAAATAACTGCACAAAGTCATGCAGTTTAACTTATTCATTTTCGAATGCACATGCACTTACAGATGCGGTCTCAGGCTGCTGCGCCAAAGATCATCTGGTCTCTCAAATAAGTAACTCCTGTGTTACTTATTTGACTTATACTTACTTGTATATAATCATTAGCTCAGTTTGGCATTTTTCTTTTTTTAATCTTTGCCAAAGTCAGGTGTGACCAACTAGCAAAAGCTAATATAAAGGCCAACCAGTGAAACAAAGACAGATTACATTTATGGTAAACAGTAAAGTCAGTGGAAATAATAATAAAAAATAGCACCAAAGATGCAGATGCCTCGGTGCAGTAGCATGTATGCTAGCATGCAAGTAGCAGATGCATAATGATTATGACACTGCACGTAATATGCATGCAGTAGATCTATGGAAGCATCAAAACAGTATCATGGAAGCATGCAAGCAGCAGAACTATGGAGCCATGCATGCAAGCAGCAGATCCTTGGTAGCATGCAAGCAGCAAAACTCAGTAAGCATGCAAAGCAGCAGAACCATGAAAGCATGCAAGCAGCAGAACTCAGTAAGAATGCAAGTAGCAGAACCATGGAAGCATGCAAGCAGCAGAACTCAGTAAGAATGCAAGCAGCAGAACCATGGAAGCATGCAAGCAGCAGAACACGAAAACATGACTTGTCGTCCGCTCTGCAATACGACCGGCCGGCCGTCAGCTCAGCAGGTATACATAGCTCCGGCGCGAACTCGCACGCAATACGACCGGCCGTCAGCTCAGCAGGTATACATAGCTCCGGCGCGAACTCGCACGTCGTTCAGATTTCAATGTTACGCCCACGGCAGATCATGTTTATTCCAATTGATTGGCAAAAGCTGTTTCAAGCTGCAATAACTGCGGCAAACAACGTAGCGACAATCTGACTGCTGCTATCGTCCTTACTACTATCCAGGAATCCATAAGACACTTTTTCAACTGGCTGACGTCGATTTTCCAAAAAGCTCCGCTTTGCAACTCGGCGGCAAAGCAACGCGCTTTTGAAAAAATCGACGTTTAACAGTCTTCTGGATAGTAGAAAAGACTATAGCAGCAGTCAGATTGTCGCTACAACGTTGTTTGCCGCAGTTACTGCAGCTTGAAACAGCTTTTGCCAACCAATTGAAATAAACATGATCTGCAGTGGGCGTAACATTGAAATCTGAACGACGTGCGAGTTCGCGCCGGAGCTATGTATAAACTATTTTATTCTCGAGTTACATTCGATGCACGCAATACAGATTTGTTGTCAAGAATGCACAGCATCGTGCTGTCATGATTTCAACACTCTTCGAGGTCGCAACAGCTCTTCTGCATCGTTTTCAAGGCGTAATTTGGAAGTGGGCGGGGTCTCCGAGACGCCACAATAATAGTTCTTGGTCTCTAGCGCTCTTGTACATCGTCCAATGGCAACCCTCATGCACTTTCTGTCCAAGTAGGGTAGCAATGTAATTGCACACCAAGTTTCATCAAGTTCATTTGCTTCCTTCCACAAAATCCAAAATTTTATTTCTTGGATTTGGTGGAAGGAAGCAAATGAACTTGATTAAACTTGGTGTGCAATTACATTGCTACCCTACTTGGACAGAAAGTGCATGAGGGTTGCTATTGGACGATGTACAAGAGCGCTAGAGACCAAGAACTATTATTGTGGCGTCTCGGATACCCCACCCACTTCCAAATTTCGCCTTGAAAACGATGCAGAGGAGCTGTTGCGACCTCGAAAAGTGTTGAAATCATGACAGCACGATGCTGTGCATTCTTGACAACAAATCTGTATCGCGTGCATTGAATGAAACTCGAATATAAAATAGTTTATAAGCAATTCGTAGCCTCCACCCCTAATTTTTTAGCGTTTTATTTTTTCCTGCAAAAAGGAAAGACTTGGCGCTTCTATATCTATCCGTTCTATGTCCGTACTAAGTAACTCTACACACTGAGTCGCCATCCCGCTGAATCTATGACAGTCGATTTTTTCATTGCGGACCCTACCTTTGACCTTGGGGTTAAATAATGGTGCATTCTCGACTCTTCACGACAGTTAGCAGTCAGCGCTCTGTTTGTGCGTGCTTAGTACCGTCTCGGCAGTTCTTGCAACGGCTCAGATTGGCAGGCTTACCTCCCCAAATAAGAGTTTCAGGACTAGCAATGACTCGAGATTCCAACATATTTGGGCTTTACTTTTTGTAACATTGAACAGACAGATCCCTACCAATATTTTCTGACAGTACTAAGTCTAAACACTGCATATAAAAAATTTCAGCCAAAATGCTTGCTGTTTGCCATCTGGCTGAAAAGGCTCAAAATATTAACCGTACTACAAAGAACTGTGACCATAAACGCGGCATCACCAGCACAAAATTAGCATCAAAGGAAAGATCTCCAACCGTAGCATCCGTTGCAAGTACAATCAGCAGTCACACGCAACTTTTGAGCCTGCATTTTCCGTAAGAAAAACAGTGCTTTCTGGTGGGCGTGGTTCTAGTTGTGGGATTGGCCACGCCCCCAAGAGAGCATTATTTTTCTTCGCGAAAATGCAGGCTCAAAGTAGCGTGTGACTGCTGATTGTACTTGCAACGGATGCTACGGTTGGAGATCTTTCCTTTGATGCTAATTTTGTGCTGGTGATGCCGCGTTTATGGTCACAGTTCTTTGTAGTACGGTTAATATTTTGAGCCTTTTCAGCCAGATGGCAAACAGCAAGCATTTTGGCTGAAATTTTTTATATGCAGTGTTTAGACTTAGTACTATCAGAAAATACTGGTAGGGATCTGTCTGTTCAATGTCACAAAAAGTAAAGCCCAAATATGTTGGAATCACGAGTCATTGCTAGTCCTGAAACTCTTATTTGGGGAGGTCCGACTATCAGTTCTCATCCCCAAAAACTCTTCTCTGTCTATACCGTGCTCTCGTTCTCCCCCACTTATCCTATTGTTCCTCTGTCTGGTCTCCTCCTGTTTCTTCTGGTGATTCTCGCTCCCTTGAAAAAGTCCAATTCTTCGCCCTCAAACTCTGCTCTAAAAACTGGTCCTCTAATTATTCCTATCTTCTCAAGTCTACTAACTTACCTACCCTCTCCTCTCGCCGCACTCAGGCTAAACTAATACTCACTTTCAAATTTCTTAATGATCTTCACTATTTCCCCCCTTCTATCTTCTCTTTTGTCAATCCTTCCTCTAGACTCTCCCGCCACTTTGACCCACTAAATATTTCTGTTCCCTTCTCTCGTTCATCTGCTTCCTTCCACTCATTTGTCCCTTCTGCCTCCCGCCTCTGGAACTCTCTCCCTCACTCCACGAAAGCTCTTTCTACTCTCTATTACTTTAAAAAACGAATTAAATCTACTATTACCTAACTTTTGTCTCTGTCCTTGTTTTTTTTGTTTTTTTGTTTTTTTTTTGTTTTTTTTGTTGTTTTTGTTCGTATTTTTTTTTTCTGTTTTTATTTTTTTATTTTTTTTAATTTTTTTTTTGTTTCTGTTTTTTTTTGTTGTTTTTTTGTTGTTTTTTTTTTTTTTTTTTTTTTTTCTTAAAGCTTTCTGCTTCTTACTTTACACATTTACATTACCACTCTTAATCAAACTTCATAATTATTACTATCTTGCACATTACCACTCACTTTTCCTTTCTTTGATGATACTCTTAATATTAGCCTAATGCTATTGAGTATCTTTTTGCCGTTAAAAAAAAAAAAAAAAATTATAATTGTTGTGAATATCATTACATGACTCATAGTCTGATTCGGATTCATTCGACATAATGGCCTTGAGAGCAGAACTGAGCCTCAGTAAGTTTAGCAAACAGTAACACGGTCCGACGTCGTCGAATTTGGCTGACAGCAAACTTAAAACAGCTGCAAACGCGCTCGCACGTGTGTGACGTATACGCGTATGCTTAATATGAATTAAAGGGCGGTAACAACCCCGCCTTCTTTCCAAGCGCTTGCTTATCGTGAGAAACCGTGAGATCAGGACCGATATCGTGAGTCTCACGATAGAATCGTGAGAGTTGAGAGGTCTGAAATAGAGCGCCGACTGCTAACTGTCGCGAAGAGTCGAGAATGCACCATTATTTAACCCCAAGTTGCCTATTTCAGCTAGCGATTGCAGAGCAACGATTTCAGAGATTTGAATATGCAGCTGTTTGTTACGTATATAGTGTTGTTTGTAACTGCAGTAAAGGCTAGATTCTCCGACTTTTATTTTTTTCATTGCGGACCCTATGTTAGATAGTGCAGAGCGATAGGGAGGCGTGGCTAGATAACAGACTAATATATTTCCGAGTTCTACGAGCAGCTTGCAAGCAATGGCGGGTTTTCCAGCTGACCGAGACGAAAAGTCTGTTTTTAATAGATTTTCATTGAGGATTACAAACGGTGCCAACTTCGGTGACCTTGTTCCGAAAGCATTCAGTTCAGAATTGATCGGTAGTCGAGATCGAGAGAATTGTTTAGCTAAGAAAAACAACTTTGAAATGGGGGACACATTCGTGGGGATCATGAACAGGAAGATCAGCGCCCATCCCAGCAACTTCTACATATTTGTGTACCTGTTGAAGAGCTTGGGACAGGGGGAGAGAGATATAGCTACAGGAATGGAAGGTACGCATGTTTACTCTGTTGTAGCCGTTACTCATCTGTGTCAATGCGTACATGAGTTTTGATGTGAACTCTCACCTCGTTCATAATCGATTAGAACGTCAATGATATGCATGGTCAATGGAAATTCACTTATGCCGGCTCAATGAGGTTATACACCCCTTTGTTGGTGGTTTCCAATGACTGTAATACAAATTCATGCAGCCCTGAGCTAGCTGTCAATAGCTGGAGCGGTGCAGTAGCACAATTAACCTACCACATACATGTTCAACCATTCTAGCCAAGTGTGTAGCGAACAGCTTTGCTTGTAGTGCTGCTTGTCGGCGTCTCGATCAGGCCTGCATCGATTATGGATTTGTAGCCATTGGCGAACTACAATCTTCAGCCAATGAAGGGTGCATAGCCTCAGCGTGTTATAATTGATTCTGAATGAGGTGATAGTTTATACCAACTATGTATACATGCACACACAGCTGAAGTTGGAGCAAAGGCTGAAGACATTCTACCACGTGATACCCTTGAAAAGTAAGTGAATCAACTTTAGTAGATAAAATTATTTATGTGACTAGGATAAATCGTGCAGCTGGGATCCGAACATCTGCTGGACACTCAGGTATCAAAAGTAATATCTAGTGTGACAGATAGAATTAAAAAATCACATCTATAAATATTGTTTGTACTAACTAATAACTGATCCAGCTTGCTGGATGTGAGGCTCACCCCAAACTCTATAAATTTATAATTCTACAGCAGCTGGTGGTGGAGTGAGGACTGTTCAAACTGATTCTCCAGGTAAAGAAGAGGTGCTATCATGGTCGTTGGACTATACAGCTGTGAAATCTTTATGATATCTCTGTGCATGGTTCAGTCTTGAACTTCTGCTGTTTAATTTGTTTTTTACACAGCTAGTAACATCGTGTATGTGATTATTATAATGGGTCTTTCTTATTCACAGACCCTTCTACTGCAGCTGGTACTGCTAGACCATCAAGATCTGCTTGTAAGGATAACTGATACTTACAGTAGTTCATGATTGATGCATGAAAATAACATCATTCATGCACTTGAGCCTTCTATTGTCAGACATGATGAACAGATGAATTCACAGGAGTGTACTGAACAGTCTAGATCTGTGTAATTTCCATATTCAAACATGTATGTACTATATACTCAAGTGTTTACAGAATCACTTCTCTATAATACATGTAAGTATAATACTTCAACAAATGTTGCATGCAACATTGTTGCCTGGAATAGAACAATGTTCTATTCACGAAACAAAGTTGCTTCAAATTCGCATGACACACTATATGATTTTGTTGCTGGCAACAGTTGTGCCAACACAGTTGCCTAGTTTACCTTGGCCGGCTACATGTATAGTCTCTTTTAGCCAAACTCACTGCCAACTTGAAAGAGCCAGCCCAGCCCACAAGAGATTATTGTGTCAACAACCACCTTCTGGTACTAGATATGAGGCCTCAAGTTTTTACTAGAACAATTGCTATCTTGCTGCTGTTATTATAAGTGCATGATAGAAAATACTTTCTCAGTAAATCCTTTCTCTTGCCTCTCTAGATCAAGCTCCATCATGGCCTCTACTCATCACTATTAAGAAGCAAGATGGTAGTAGCCTCCGTATTAAAGACTCTATTGTTGATTTCCATGACAAGGATCAGTGCATACAGTTTGCTCATCTTCTCTTGAACTCGCGTCGAGATGTGATGAAGATAGTGAATGACAGCTCAAAACAAGACAAGAAGGATTTAGTGAGAGCAGTGCTAGACAAGTGGTTATCATCAGGGACCAGCTCATGGCAACAACTAATAGATGCTATGAAAGGAGC